>JAQPPZ010017168.1:2400000-3000000 GCA_028583015.1 Wollemia nobilis | reverse complement strand
GTATACAAAGGTGGACTGCTGAAGTCGTACACTGAAGTGTTGCTACCAGGGGAGAATATGTAGATATACAAGGATGGGTTACCAAAAAATAGCCTCCCCATGAATTTATGGAAGATATTCAAGTAGGTTGCTCGATTCTTCACATGCATCGAGAAATATACCCATCTGCACGCTAATCATGTGTAGTTTCTCAATCACCTAGTGCATGGAAGGAAGTTGAATGTGCCCTTCTACCTAGTTAATGCTCTAAAGGATGAAGCGACTCAGTACTAGAATGGGGCACTGTCTGCCTTAGCCCACCATGGGTTGATATTGGCACTGGTCCACCATGTAGAGGTGCAAAAGTAGAACCCCGACGTAGAGGGGGATTACTGCAAAGAAAGGTGACAGGATGTTGTTGCTGAAATAGGGAAAGAAGAGAGAAGCCCTGTATAGGAAATGGTGAGTATCGAGCAATTGGAATTGCCCTATTTCATATAGAAAAGAGGGCAGTCACTAGTGACTGAAAACACAGAGGAAAGAGGGCATTTCCTAGTTCCCAAGCATGAGGAGGAATGAGTGCTGATTATTAGCGATGAGGACAAGTTTTGACCGATAGAACCAGTCCCTAGGAGAAAATGTATACAACGACTCCTCATCTCAATATAATAAGAAAAGAGCGACCTGGAAGTAGACGTTGCAGCCCAAATTCTCTGAGAATTGACAAATAGGAGCCCACAAGATGTAGGGACTTTCGAGAAAAATGACCAGGTCAACGTGGCCTTGGAGGAGGCACTCGAATGGCAAACCAATTGCTGGATGACCCAGTAAATTTTGGAAGACTGTGAGAACAAACATGCAGGGGAGTTGAAAGAATGAGATGGACAGATCACCCAGATTGAGAAACTGGTCTGGAAATTATGGGAGGAAAACCGGCTGCTTTAGGATAGGGGAACAAAAATAAGGGATGTGTCGACCCAAACTGAATGAGCAAAAGAAGTCCTAATGAATTCTCCCACATCTGTCGGATGAGTATTTTCTTCAGGAGAAATTTGATCGGATGCCCGATAGAGCAACTCGAAGGTAGGGGAGAATTCCTCTATTTTTGGGAGTGAAGGAGATAGAAGTCCCACAATACCCCCTATCATTGTCCTAAGTGATACATAGCAGGACGAGGGCATCCAGTAGTAGACAAGACCAGAGGATAAGGAGGAACTCCCCAGACCTGAGGAAGGAGAAGAAGAGACCGAGGGGTCAACACAGGACAGACAGGAGAATGAAGGAGCACCCCCAAGGATGGCAGAATAGAGTGAAGAGAACGCTCTAGAGAAAGCCCCTCAAAACGAGGAGATGTCCCCTAATGAGAAAGAAAATACCCCTATTCAAGTTGTCGCATTCTCTACAGAGGCCAGAGGAAAAGGGCCCAGGTCAGCTCGAAGGAAGGTGAAGGTGACCTTCGCTAAGCCAGAAGAGGACGATTGGGACATGCAGCCATTCGTGGAGAGCTGAAAATAATTTGAATGGCTACTCAAAGAGATGATGGCATCCAAGGAGACCTGGAAGGCAACCTCGAGGATACAGGGGGACATTGGTATCTGTGTTAACTTGGCAGAGGATAGCCAATTCTAGGATATTTATGGGTCATATTGAGGATGGCCCTCCATGATGAGGAGGTATTTGGAATGATTGGGGGTATATGGCCTCGAATTGGAGGCTATTGCCATTGCAAAGGAGAATGTACGACTTACTCCTGAAGCAGCCATATTATACAAATCCCAAGTAGTACATTCTAGGAAGGATAATTAAGATATCCATCTTGCAGCACTCAAACATTTGAACGTTGACCTTTGGCAAGTTTTCGAAGCTACATTCCAGTTAGTAGAGATTACATTGGCTAGATCACCATTAGTAGCAGCTAGAATGATGAAAGGACAGTCGACAACCACACCCTTAGTTCCACATAGGAAAAGGAGAGCCACACCTTCAGATGCTAGCGCACAGAAGAGATAGACTCAGGTCGCAGGTACAACTGAATCCTCCAAGAAATGGCAACGATGAGGGGTCAACAAGGCTACCTACATTTTTTGATGCCACGAGGGCATGGCATATGTTAGGCATGGGGGGATGATGAGCACCAGAAATGCTCATATTTTGTACACATTTTCTTGATCATTATGCGACTGTATAATAAGGATTGCATACTTTTATAAATGATTATATAGATATTTGATGAAATTATGCATGTTATCTAATTTATGTTTTTTTAGTGTGTTTTTGTGGAAATGCGATTGATTTAGTTAGATTTGGATCAGTGGAGGTCTCTTTATGGACCTAGCACTTTGTTTCTTTCGGGTTCTATATATAAAATATAAGCATATTCCTCTTCCAAGAAGGTGCCAAACGGAAGTAGGCGCCTTCCTCTTCCAAGAATGTGCCAAATGTAAGTAGGTGCCTTCCTCTTCCAGGAAGGCACCAAGCGTAAGTAGGCACCTTCCTCTTCCAGGAAGGCACCAAGGAAATACAAGTGCCTTCCTCTCCTAGGAAGGTGCCAATAGAAGGCCAGTGCCTTCCTCTTCCAGGAAGGCACCAAAGGAAAATAAGTGCCTTCCTCCCATAAGGAAAGCATCGACGGGAAGCCGCAACTAGAAAAAAAGCACCTTAATACCAGAAGGAAGGTGCCAACGAGAAGGTGCCACTAGAATGCAAGCACCTTCCTCCCATAAGGAAGGCACCGATAGGAAGGCACCACTAGAAGGAAAAGAACCTTCCTCTCATAGGAAGGAGCCAATAGAATATAAGCACCTTCCTCTTCCAAGAAGGCGCCCACGGTAGTAAGGCACCTTTTGCATGGAGAAGGCACCCGATATACTTAGGCACCTTTCGCATAGGGAAGGTGCCTATGTTATTTTCCCGTTGACCAGACAAGCATGACGTGCAAAAAGTTATTGGTGCAGTTTTAACTCTACGTCAAGTAGAGCTAAATTGGGGATCGCACCAATGTATGAGAATGTCCTACCAATTCTAGGTGAAGCACAAACCAATCAGCGAACATGCCATCGATAGAACCAATGCCAGTTTTAGTAGACATCAATTACATTTACCAGACTATCTTAGTTTAGTCGGGGATGAATCGACTGTTACAACTTCTTTGTAACAGAAGTTCTATGGGTGTGCTATATAAACACATGCAAACTTCTCTGAATATATAGAAAATATATAGAAATAAAGAGATAGAAATAAGATATACAGAGATATGAGATAGAATATTTTTGTAATACTTTGATAATTGGAATACAGTTCTAAGAGTTCTAAGCGTGTGTTCAGCTGTGAGGAAGTTGTTGGAGCCTGGGCCCACTCCAAGCCAGTATTTCTTCCCCTAATTTTCTTGTGTTCTTTTCTAGATTAGTTTACTATTTTATAAGATTGTTTATTGCATTGATATTTCTAGTATTTGCAGTAGGTTCATTTCCAAGAATGTGTGGACATTTTCTTTCTGTAGATTTAATCATTTTTACGTAAATTATTGAGGAGTGTGTGAATTATTGACAACCATTTGAAACACCCCCAATAGTAGAACTAGCAAACTCATATCAAGTGGTATTGTAAGCAATCTTATTCAGACCCTTCGCAAGTTTACGAAGCTCCTTAGGTTGATAAATTAAATGCAAGGGCATGTGACAAAAGTAGGAAAAATTTAACCTTGTTGGCCCGCAACAAAGTGGATATTGTTTCTCCTTAGTATTAGGTGTGATCTCTTGGTGTAGTAAGAAACAACCAACCATAGCACTCTCCTCAATTGAGGCTAAGTATAAAAGTGCTACTCTAGCATGCCATGAAGCCATTTGGATTTAAAGACTACTAATAGAAATTGGATTTAACAACAATAAATCTATCACAATATTTTTTGATAACCAATCTTCAATAGATTTAGAAAATAATCCTATTATGTGTTAAAGGACAAAACACATTGAGATTCAAGCACACTTTATTAGGGAGAATGTATTAGATGAAACAATTAAACTCATATATTTTCCCACAAATGAGAACATTTCTAATATTTTTAGAAAATCATTAGTAGAATCTATATTTTCTTACTTTAGAAGTAAATTAGGCCTAAAAGAATTTCCTCAAGGGGGAGTAATGCATAATATTGTGTTATTTCAATTCTTTTAAGTATTTTTTTTAAGGTTCTGTAAATTCTATGTTAATGGAATATGTATGCCACTTGTTTATCCATGTTGATGTCTTTTATGTTTTCCATGTTGATGGAAATATTATTTATATATCATAACACACACACACACACACACACACACACACACATATATATATGTATGATTGCTAACTCTGTCATTTTTTTTTGTAGATCCATGTTGATGGATGGTGCCTTGCCTATTGCCACACAACTTAGAGTCTCTACTATGCTATTGTTGAAGAAGTCTTTTCCAAAATGTATGATCCTTGGTAAAATTACTTCTTTGGAACCTCACCTCTTGTAAAATTGTATTATAACCCCAAAATTATATTAAGGGGGAGTCAAAGACCCATTAGCTATTGAATTGGATGAATTAATGGAGTGAAACAAAGTAGAGTGAGAATAGTGTAGGTGTTTGAATTTTGAATCTGATCAAAATAGAAACGTTGGAAGCTCCCCTGGTGGTCATGGGCCAATCCTAGGGGGTCATGGTGTGATTGATCCAAGTCTTTCAAAGGTGGACGGTGGGACATAAGGTACATCTAATGAAGATTCTACGAAGGAGCTCCTTGGACATCGCCTTGATGGGCCTAGTGCTGATGTGGTACCCTCTCATGGGTCCCCACCGTTTGGCTGGGCCCAAGACCTCCTCATGGTCCAAAAAATTCTTTCATCGATAAAGTAAGAAAGAATAACTACCAGGCTCAATCAAACCCATCATAAAACATTGATACCCTCTCTGATGATTTCAAGGAGCTCAACTTTCTTGAAGACATCATGACACCGATGTTGAATAAAAAATCTTTTTTCTTGGTTGGAAAGTTCATCGAATCAAGACCTGACACCAAATTCATCTATCAATGGGTGATGAAAAAATAGAAACTTGAGGGCCACATGGAACTTGTGGTTCTGACCCATAGGATTTTTATCATACGATTGAATAATTTGAATGATATAGCTCAGATTCTAATAGAACCCTGGTTATTCGGGAGGTGATACCTGTTCATCATGCGATGGAATCTTGGCTTCAACCTAGGGACACAAAGCATCAATGTGGCCCCTATTTGGGTTAGGCTACCCGAGCTCCCCTTTTAGTTTTGGGACAAAGGTTTCATCTGAAGTATTGCTCATGCATTCGATGACTTGGTCGCTTTCAATCCAACCACCAAAGCTCAGTCTTGAATATCTTATATCAATTTTTGTGTAATGGTAAACCTATATTACCGGCTCTCAATGTACATCAACCTAACCTATGGGTTTTACTTATGTAGATAGGCCTTCGATTATGAGAACAAACCCACCACTGTGTGGAGTTCCAAAAGTAGGGACATATTAAATCTCAATGTCCTTTAACCAAGAAAGTCCTACAAGAAAAGAAAGCAGCATGCATTCTGTGCAACAACTAAGACCACTCCAAGGAGCAATGTCCATCCTTTAAGAAGGATTTTTGTGGAGCACAACCTGGTGGGAAGCACTTAAAAAATATCAACCATCGATGAGGAAACCAAAACCTGCAATCCTAGCTAGAGAAAGGGAAGCAAAAAGAAGCTCCTCCTGAATCATCATCTAAAGGATAGAACCATAGTACCAATGAGGTATTCTCTCTCTTTTCTAACCAGTTCAAAATTCTTACTAATAAGGATAATGAAGTTCCTTTGAAGGTTTTTTTAGAGTAACTTTCTAATATAGATCCATCCCTTATGAACCAAGGCATTCCTCTTGACCCTCCCATCCCTCAAGAATATTATCCTGCCCTCTCCTCTCTTTCGTCCACCCCCACCACTACTGCTTATACCCCCACCTTCCCCCTTCCTTCCTCCCTTAAGAGCCACCCTTCCAAAAACACCCCCTCTATACCCCTCCCAATTGGCCTCTCCCCTAATCCAGTCTCCCCCTTGTCCCACCCATCCTAACTCTCCTTACCTATGTCACCTTCTCCAGTCAACTTCCCCTTGTGTGCGGTGCAGTCTCCCATTGAAGAGTTCTTACCTGGCTCTCCTTCCAAAGCCCTTGTTTATCTAGGTGGTGTTGAATCCTCAAGATACCCCATGAACAATACCAAAATTCATAAGAAGCCCCAATATGATGTGGGTTTATAGAGAAAGCAAGGTCTCTCACCCAACCCTGATTCCAGGAAAAATCATAGGGTGGATGACAGCTAACAGTATCCAAACAACATTATTATCCTAATTATCTCCCATCAGAGAGATGTCTAAGGAATAAAGTAAAAGACCCAAACCCCCATAAATTAAATGGGGGAAAAATCTATTTCTAAATCATGCAAATGAAGGTCCTATCCTAGAATGCCAAAGGCCTTAATGGAGCAATAAAACAGAGGGTATTTTATTCCATGAGAAAGGAAATGAGACCCTCAATATTCATCATTCAGGAAATAAAAGTGGAAAACCCAAATATAAAAAAGTGGTCAAATCAGTGTGGAATAGTTGTAAATTTGTAGCTAGTCCTACCCATGGTGCTTCAGGGGGATTGTTGTGCCTATGGGATCCAGTCAAGGTAACTGGAGAATTGTTATCTCACAATGATAGAGTTATCAACATCCACTTCAAATGTAATGAAACCAATAAGCAGTGGGTTCTAACCAACATCTATGCTCCAAATAATTTCAATGATTGACTCTTAATGTGGGATAGCCTCACACAGATGTGCTTGTATTTACCCTATCGGGAATGGATGTTGGTTGATGATTTTAATAATCCTCTGTATCCCACTGATAAAGCTGGAGGTGCTCCAATCACCCCCAGGAGCTATGAGTACTTCACTTATTTCATTGATACCAATGAGCTAATGGATGTTGAACTTTGAGATTCATTGTTTACCTAGATAAACCAACGTGAAGGAGACCAACTCATCCAAATGAGACTTGATAGATTCCTATTGTCCAGAGAAGCCATCCCGATCCTCGGTGATGCTACGTTGTCGTCCCTGCCAAGAATAGCTTCTGACCACAATCCGCTACTTTTAGACGTCTCAAGACCAGATCCTATTCACAAACCTCCATTCATGTTTGAGTCTATGTGGCTTCAACACCTGAAGTTCAGGCCAAAAATCATTGAATGGTGGAGGCAGCCCATCAACGGTTCATGTGTCTTCAAGGTTTGCATAAAACTAAAATTCCTCAAATTTCATCTCAAGAAATGGAATAAGGAAGTGTTCAATAATATTTTTGAGTCATAAAGAGTAATCTTCTCCCAATTGAAAGAAATAGAAAATTAGGTTCAGAACGATAATGCCACCAATGAGGTTAGAAGACAAGAGAAAATACTCTTAGTTGAGTTCCACAACTTGTTAGCCAAAGAGGAAACATTCTGGCGATACAAGTCTAGAGCATTATGGCTTAAATAAGGTGACTTAAATATAAAGTTCTTCCATGCCACCACAATGAGACATAAAGGTGTAAATATTATTATGTGTCTTCATAAATAAGATGGGTCACCAGTTGAAGCAACTGAAGACATCTAATATGAGGCTATGGAGCATTTCCACACCATCCTTGGCCCTTCTCAGGCTTACTTGACTAATATGTCAAAATCCCTTCTTTAGTACAACCCACACCTCATATATCAAGCTTATAATGATTTTCTACTATAGCCCTTTTACCGTGATGAAATAAAATAAGCTCTCTTTTCCATGTTAGCAGACAAGGCCCTGGTCTAATGGGTTCCCTCCAAGTTTTTTTTCAAACCTTTTGGGATATCATTGGAGAAGATGTTTCTAAAGCCATCCTTGAAATCCAAATATCCAAGTTTATCCCGAGAGACCTTAACTCCACGTTTCTTACCCTCATCCTGAAATCCCATGAATGTCACTCCATGACCGATTTCCATCCTATTAGCCTGTGCAATGTGTTGTATAAAATCCTCACCAAATCCATGGTAAATAGAATGAAACTTATCATGCCTAAGATCATTGATCTATACCAGGGTAGCTTTGTCCAAGGAAGATTCATTACCAATAGTGTGATCACCATCCATGAGCTCATCCATACTATTATGACCAACAAAATGCCAAGTTTTTTTAAAACTGGACATTAGTAAAGCTTTTGATAAAATTTCATGGGATTTTCTCATCGTTGTTCTAACCTGATTTGGCTTCCATCATAGATGGGTTCATCTGATCAAAGCTTGCATCCCTTTGCATGGTTCTCAGTCATATTCAATGAAGTAGTGACAAGATATTTTAGAATAAAATGTGGAATAAGATAGGGCAATCCCATGTAACCATTTTTATTCATCTTGGTGGTTGACAACCTGGGAAGGGCTCTTATGTATGCCTACTATACTAGAAATATATCAAAAATCAAAGCTTCAACTGGCCTTCCCCTAGTGTCTCACCAACAATTCATTGATGACACAATTTTGGAGGCTTACGAGCGGATCGCCAGCCAAAAATTCAATTATCTAAAAAGCAGTATTTACTTCATCAATACATCAGCTCAGAGATATGCAAGAATTGCTCAAATCCTTGGATGTGCTATTGCCAAGTTTCCTATGATATATCTTGGCCTTCCTCTCTTCCAAGGACATCCCTCAGAGAGAATGTGGGACAATGTCATTCAATGGGTAATGAAGAAGCTAGCAGGATGGAAGGGATCCCTTCTCAGTAGCATAGGGAAGTTCATATTAGTACAATATTATCTTCAAAGCATGCCAATATACTTCATGTCCTTATTCAGATACCCAATCAATGTATGTAACAAGTTGGAACAAATTCAAAGGAATTTTTTATGGTCAAGAACGGAGAATAAAGGCATATTTTCCCTCATCACATGGGATAAAGTCTATCTTCTGAAGTGTAGGGGTGGGCTAGGCCTTCGAAGAGTTCACCAAATGAATATGGCAATGATATCCAAATAGGGATGGAAGGTTGCAACCAATTCCCCAGTCCAATGGGTGGACATTATAAAAAGCAAATATCTTAGGCAAGGGTCCTTGATGGACAATTCCCTCATGCCATTTGGTTTTGCATTTTGGAGCTCAATGTGCCATACCAGACCTATCATTTAGAAAGGGTACTAATGGAAGCTCGGGGATGGATCTCGAATCAGATTTTGGGAAGACCCATGGATTATGGCTCAACCTTTGATTCATGATCAGTTTGTAAGTATCCTCAAACCCATCACTAATATAATTTTTGGTCCCAAAGTTGATAATTTTATCATTCATGAAGCAAATTTTCCTTGCTGAGTTAACCTACATATTGACCTAGAATCATTGGAGCTTCACTTTGCAAGTCTCCACTTATCTAATCTTCTCTGAACTCAATTTAATCCCAATACCTGGCCACTCGATGCTCCTTTTTGGAAACTTAGCGAGTTTGGGTCATTTTTAGTCAAAAAAACTTACATGTCATTGAAAAACCTGAGGATGATTGGGTCCATTCCAAGAACATTTGGATTAAAAACCTCATTCCTAAGATAGCTCACTTTTATTGGTTGGCAGCCAAAAATAGACTCTTAACCACCGATAATTTGATCACCTATGGCATGATCCTGTTGAATAGATGCTTTCTATACAAATATGCCTAGTAGTCGATCAACCAATTGTTCTTAGACTACCCCTTTCTACTCATGTCATGTCTTCTATTCTTTCCAATGTATCCATTTCTTGGGTTCCCCCTAGCATATCAGTGACTTCATCATCCAATGGCCCAACCCCTTTTATTCCACCCGCTTGAAGTATTGGTGGTCGGTTATCCTCCCTCACTTTATGTGGTAGATTTGGCTAGAAAGGAACAACAAAGCCTTTAGGTTCTCATGCCTTGACCCAAAGTCTGTGTCATTGAGAATTATCACCTTTGCTTCCAAAAATACCAACATCATTCTCTTCGAGGATTGTCCTTCATCCTCCTTTGAGATCCAAGTGGCACATTTTGCTAACCTCTTTTTTGAGGTTTTTGGCCATCCTCATAATGTAGTGGATAGATCCCTTATTTCATGGATTCCCCCTCCCCCCGGTGGCTCAAGATCAATTTTGATGGTGCATCCAAAGGCAATCCTGGTGAAGCGAGTTGTGGTGGAGTGATTTGGGATGATAGAGGCATAATCATTTTAGCCTATGCAAAAATACTTGGAATACAATCAAATAAATTTGTTGAGGCCCGTTCAACCTTCAATGGAATTCAAATGGACCTAGAGTCCAACATCCAAAATTTGATCATTAAAGGTGACTATTTAAACACTATAAAATACATAAAAGGGTATCGAATCCACCCTAGAATGTGGGGCTACTTATTCAGGAAATCATATTCTAACTAAGGGCGATCAACAACATGTGCATCCAACATTTGTACAGGGAAGGCAATAAATTTTTTGATGCCATGGCTAATTTTTGGTTAACAGTGCAGTCCTTCTCGATGTGGTGGGAGGACCTTCCTCAATGCATCATCAATTCTTACCATGAACTTGCAGTTTCCACCTATGACTAGCACCACGATGTCGAGGACCTTTCTGCCCCACCACGTAAGGTGCTTTGATGGACCTTACTACACCATAATGTAGAGGTGGCATCTTGATATATGCTATCATGTGAGGAGAGGTGGTAGACACTCATACCCAGGAGTCATTCTTATCACTTCTTGGGTTGGCAACTCTCATTGTAGTGTCCATTGTAAAGTGGTAGTATCCCACCAACTCATAGGTGATTTTCCCAATAACAATGCCAACATCATCCATTGGAAAGGTGTGCATGGATAAAGAGCCAAGGAAAAGCACCACAAAAAATATGATAATTTTCATGTGTGTGGAACGATTTCTCTAGGGACTACCACCTCATGCTAGGATGCTGACTACATAGAGCGTGATTATAGACTTATTAGTATCGCACCCACTATGGATACCGACATGGTTTCTGCTACCTTGAAGGCTCACCAACGAAGGAATGTTGCATATGTGGTAGGTCCACAGTGGTACACCCTTCTTCTAAATACTTCTACCATATTTTTTCCCCACTCCGATCACCTCTATTTTTGGTGCATGTTTACCATATGAACCAAATATTTTTTTAAAATTGAAAGAACCATGCTTCAAGACATCTCACACCCAACAACCCAATCAATGGCTTCAAACAAGTCCCAAGGTTGAGCATATCAATATGAACCATTTTTAGATGTTGGATAGAAGCCTTTTATTATGCCAAGTTGTAAAGATAATCGGATTACTCATCAAGTAGAGTGGGACATTGAGGTGGTGGCATGAAGTATTTTGTTTGGAGTGGAGAATTATGGTGATGCTTGAGCCTAACCAACTATAGTTGGACATGATGGTTGAAGAGATTCTGGTAGCTCACAAATTGTTGAATTTATTGAAGAAGTTCAGTGGCCATGACCCTAAAATATCCCATGAATTTTTCTAGAGTTGGGATAATGGCATTGTATCTCTAAAAGTATTAACCTTTGTTGTTACCATCGACATGTTGGTGGAAATCACTGAGCTTTCAAATGAAGGAGATATTGTCTGTAGGGACAAGCATTCTATGGCTGGTGAATTGGTGCTTCTTCGAGACAAAGGGAAGTCATTAACTAAGAAGGACAATGGTTACATTAGGGAATGGATTCCCCACCATGGATTTGGGTTATGGTACCTATAATGTAGTATTTGACAGTGGATGAGCCGACGTCACCTTTTCATAGTTTCCATATGGTGTTTCTTAATTTTCTCAAGGACGTTAAGCAAATCAACATCCTAGAGTACCTCTATCGATTGATGGAGATTTTAGTTGATAGTGTTAGGTGGGAAAAATCCACTCACCCCAAGCACCAGGGCCTCCACTACATCATCTTCAAGTTTGTAAGTCAAAACATTGACCAACATTTATTGAAGCAAGAGATTGAGCGACAACCCTGAAACTATTCCCACATCCCTAGAGATTTTAGATGGTGCTCAAGAAGCTTTTTGGTTGAAGTGGACATTGTAACTCCAAGTAGATTCGATCGTCCAAGGAGATTACCCCCTATAGGGCCTTCTAGGACACACACATGGTGCTTAGTTTGGGTTAAAAACACTATTGACAAATTGAGCCCATCCCTTGCCAACAAGAGCCAGAGGACTATGTCTGGTCCTTCTCTGGGATCTTTTTTTGTTCAGTAGATTGGAGACATAGACCAAATTACCAACCTAGAATACATAGTCACCCTGGCTACCTCAATGCTTCTCAGAGCCAGTAAGATTATAACCCTGATGCATGAGCAGAAGAACACCATATCTGTGGAGTACAACCCCAAGGAGGATGAGGATTACATTCCAAAATGAAAATATGATCCCAATAGGTTCCTTCATAGTATTGTCCAATTTTGATGCTGATATTATCCTTGTGCTATCTCTATATTTTTTAATTATCCTTTTGTGCCTGCGAGTCGTTATTGTAATAGGTTTTTTGCTTTGTTTTTGTTGTATGGACTCAGCGTATGGTCCACTTTTGGCTTGTCCTGTAGAGAGTTGAACCTTCACAGGATCCTCTCTACAACATGTTTATAAGGTTTTGGGTTCCTTCAAAAACCCATTATCAATAAAAAAAATATAAAGCGGAGTGTTGGAGAAAATAATCTAATTTTGGAATTATATTGTAAATTGACCTAAGTATAAATGTGAATAATAAAATTAGATATCTAGGCTTTAATATAAATTATATAGATAGGTATTTATTTTATATTTATTAATATGTATATATATACCTATGTTAGACTAATATAAATTACGGTATATGGATAAAATAATTATATGTCTATAATATTTTCAATGAGTTTACACATGTTTTTATGAGGGGTCATGGTACCTTTATACTGAGTGGGATTTGAACCTTGGACCTCTCAAAGAGAATCCAAAGATCTTTTCACATAATGGCATGTGGCATGTGTGGTGGCACATGCTGTGGAGGTTTTACTCCATGAATATTTTCCAATAGGACAATAGCCCAACCTATATATTTTGGCTAAATTCCTTGTGTTGACATTGAGCTAATTGTGCAGTGTGAATTATGGATAATAATAGTGAGACAATATTGTTTACTTGAGATAATGGTGATTTGTACCAATCATATTTGAGGAAAAAAAGTTGTATATATTGTTGAAGATAATAAAAAAGTTGAGATACAATTTTTTTTGTGGTTTTCCCTTTAGAGGGTTTCAAGTAATATTGGTGTCTTTTATGTGGTTTGATTTATTTCTATCTTACCTTACATTTTTTAAAATTTATTAAATTTTATGTTATTTACATTTGTGTAATATATATTTGGCATACTAATAATTTTTTGTTTGAGTTTATTTTAATCTGTTGCATTTGGGGGATTTTTCTTACTTTATTCCTCTTCACTTGGGTCATATTCTCATACTGAAATCATTTATTTTGATTTTTTAAAGACTACATTTTCCTGGGAAAAATCACATTTCTCTCATTCAATAAACTCCACCTTTTGTAGAATCCTTTCAAAATTTATTTTACTTTTTCCATTATGATATATTCATCCATTCATAATTCATATGTATTTTTTTGTCACTTTCCATTTGTGCCAAAACTTTCTTTTGGAGTGATTATGACCTCCACAAATTTCACAAAGATGCAGATTCAACACCTAGTTGCTACATGTCCAGACTTTCCATAATGACTGCAACCCATCCTAGGAGCTTCATTCTTTGCGTATGATTATTTTGTGATAAATTTTGTGTCACTAATTTATGCTTGTCCTATATATCAAATTCCTTAATTCTTTGGCCTTATATCTAGCATTATGGATATTTTCACAACTTTCCCATATGTTCTCAAACCTATACCATTGTATCCCATTTTTCTCATTATTTTTGAATCAATACCTTTGGTATTTTTTTTCAAAACACCCAATTTTTTCTTCATCACTTTTATATCTTTTACTATCACAAATAACATTAAAATACCACACATCATCATCACAATAACCTTCAACATAATTTGAACCATCATTATCACATTCAATTATAACAATATGATATTTTTCATGGTCAATACAACCATCTTCTATATAAGTTTTTCTCTCACCAAAAATCTTCAAATCACTTGTATAATAAGTTATATCTTCCCTATGAACAAGATCATATGTATCACAACAACCAATTTTCATTATAGGACTAAAATCATTAATATCACAAATAATATATGTTCCTTGAAGAAGAACACTTGTGTCACAACAAACATCTTTCATCATGGGCTTGTCCTTCAAATTTTCAATTATTTCTATTTGCTTTCTCCATTGCACCTCAAGGATTTCAATGGTGAATAGTTCCATACACATTCTTCTCACTGCACTAATAGAGATTATCGCACCATTTTCAAAGTATCCTCCACCAATTTTTTTTTAGTATTGAATATAAACAAGACCTAAGGATTGAAATTTCTTCATCTTCACTAGTTTCTAATTACACACACTTTTGAATCACCTTGTTTCTTGGCTTATTAACTATCTTATTTATTTATTGGTTTTGATACTTTCTTATCCATGAGTATGTTATGTGCTATTTCATTCTCTTCTTCACAATATAATTTAAGTTCCTTCTAAAAAATATATCCTTGTTGTTGTTGTTGTCCTTATTGAGATTACTCTGTCCTTGATGTTGTGGTTGAAACTATTACTTCCTTGAGGAGGTCTAAAAAATTGAGCCCCATGAATCATCATATTATGTTTGCAAAACTTAGTGTTATTCCCTTTTCCATAAATATGATAATACCTCCTCCATTGAGGCTAATTTTATGCTGAAAATAAAGTGGAAGGATCCTTTGATCCCTTTTATGATTTCTTTATGGATATAAGAGCATTATTGGACAACTCATCTCTCAGTTGATTTTCAAATTTATATTATTAAAGTATTTTTACCAATTCTTCAGTTGACACACTTCTATTTGATACCTAGAGACATGTCACTAATATTTTAAATGATTCAAGGAAACTCTTAGTACAATTGATACTAAGAGCTTTTCATTCACTTTTTCTCCCATGGTATTTAACTTTAACTTTAAGTTTGTAATTCTTCAAAAATATTGCTTAATACTCTCACTATATTGGACCATTAATGTATGAATTTATGACTAATGATAAAATATTGTGGTTTCATTCCTTACTTCAAATATAATGCGAATTCTATCCCATGCATATTTTAATGTTTCTACTTCACTTACATATGATTGCATTTCACCAACCACTTCAAAAGTAATGAGCATAAGTGCCCTTGCATATATTTCATCATACTTTTACTTATCTTCTATCTCCTCATGTTGCATTTCATTACTTGTACCTATGTCCCATAGTTTTTATCATTAGTATTTTTCTCAATTTTATCTTCCATGGTGCAAAATTTGGACCCTTTAGTAACTATGATTCTACGTGAGAGTTTTATGATGTAGCCACAATGAAGGTTCTTTATATCTCCATAAATGGTTCCATTTTCTATATACCACAAATTCTATAGACCATACCTTTCGATATACATACTCTTTTTATATGCTCATTTGTATGTGAAATTAGCTAGTCCTCTCCATATACATGACCATATGTGAGATAGACCTTATGGCACATGAAAGAGATCAATATGTGATACTCAGATAGTACTAAAATTATTCATCCTATTATTGAACCTACTTAAAGAGAAATTGTCATACATGGGCATAAATTCCCTATATACTTGGTCTTGATACTTCAATCCACCTTGGTATGAATTTATGCACTAGAATGAAGTCAAGATTGGATGGATTATAAATACTTCTGAGCCAACCTCTAAATAAGGATAGTTCCTTATGTAATTACCATTGTAAAATGACTAAAAAAAGAGAAAATAAAAAGGGATGATAAGGGAAATTGTTAGAAATATTGATTTAAATGTAGTTCGAGATCAGATAATAGCATTTCTTTAAGCTACATGAGCATAGTGCACTGGGTACAAGTAAAGCCTAAAATTACTATACAACTAACACTATGTAAAGAATAAATTCAACTCAAATGTTACAACCTTTAGCATCTCGAGTTCTTTAACCAAAAAAGTCCAAATATTTTAAGCCTAAAAAATAAACATAAGGAATACCAAATAACATTAAAACTAACAAAAAGAATTTAATTAAAGCAAACAAGAAATGTTGGAAGTGTAGATATTACATTTGTCTAGAGATCTACAAATATTAATTGGGATAAGTCAAATAACTTTTTATTGCATTCCAGAGTAGCATAAACATACAATTTTCCATAGGTGAACATTGAAACATATGACCCTTACAATGAGGGACATTCCCTTATTTATCGTTTTCACTAGGCTAACATAAAGCTAAATACTATGTACAATTATGAGTACAAATAATTATACCTAATTTGGGATGATATGATGCCATTTATTATATTCTATATGTCTTCTATTAGGCTTTAAGCAACTATGACTATGGGATCTTCAATTATGCTTCAATCAGGTGCCTATGACTTTCTTGCCCTAATAATTGCCACCTCATCTAACTACTCTTTTTCAGGGTGTTGAGTTTCTTTCATTCCAATGTCTTCTGGTCTATGATACTATTGTTTTTGTCACTTTATGGATTGCTTGTGTACCCCTTGTATGCTTTTAATTATTTTGTAACTTTGAGAATCTTGAGCTAATATTATAAGGTTTATAATGCATTGGAAGTTTTGGAAGTCCATGTTAATGTCCACACTTGAAAGTTTTAGCATGCTACTTTTTGAACGAGAATACTTTTGTCCATATATTATTATCCTTGTCGGATATTTGGGCATGTATTGTTAATGTCATTGCATAAATGTGTGGCTTACCTACTTTATAGATCCAACATTAAGCTATTATGGAAATAATATTCTAGCTTGGAGGATTAGGAAAACCTTGAATAGTATTAAGCTTGGATTTATGCGCTTTAATTTTCAAAATAAAATACATGCTATAATCATGACTCTAAACAAGTCCTTCAATCTTGAATGTTAGTTTAAGTTCATGTTGTAGATTCATTGATCATATCCCTAAATCGATGAATGCCCTTTCACTACCACCTTGATTCTTTCTTGATTTTTTACACTTCAAAGTTATCTCTAAATAAGGATTATCATACTTCTTCATTTGACGAGTGTGTCTGAACTATTATCTCTATCTAGTTTTAGTGAATTTTCTCTCTTTTGTTCTTTTTCCATAATTTTCATTGTTGTTCTTCATGTGGACCAACAATGTTAGATAATCTATAAAATTTTCATAACTTGAAATCTCCATGATGCTTATGCTTCTATATATTGCCATGTATTGAGCTCCTCTTTATTAAAATAGGAGCTTATCTTATCGATCCTTTGATGAAACATCTTGGCTCCTATTTCTTCCTCCATTTTTCTTTTTTTTTTTACCAAGATCCCATGTTGGATAATTATAGTGAGCCTTAGTAGATGTAGAGTGTAGCCTGGTTTCTAAACCCATGCATCTAGGTAATGAGCAAGTCCAAAATCTATATAGGGAATGGATTCTTGCTAAAGGTACAATACTTTTAGCTATAACTAGAAAGGATCTAAGACTATTGTCAATAGTAAGGTCTATATTAGCTACAACTAAAAATGCTATGGGTATTTATCGATCATGTCTAGTTGGTCATCCTCACCTTGTAGCATAGGAGTTTAAAATTTACTAGCAAATTTTGATGAATATTTTTTAGCATATTTTGTATCTTTATAGTATCATATACTTTATAAATTGAAGGATATTTAGGTACTTTAATATTTTTCATCTCTAAAAGTCACAACCCACCTTGGAGGAAATGTATTAATATGTTATTTGTATTATAATAGCTAGATTGTAATACTTGATATATTTGCATTATATTGATTGAAGAACACAATCTTATACTAAGAGGGGGTTGAACAGTAGAAGAACACTTTTTATTTTTCTTTTCCAATCAATATTATGCAATGTATAGATATCAATATCAACAAAAATAATCAAATCAATGCACAATCACCACACACAATAGAGATACCAATTTAACGTGGTTCACCCAATGTGGGCTAGTCCATGGAGAAAATATTTCACTAAAATTTTATCAATCAATCTCATGGGAATCCTTTCCCTATTATAATTTTTATGGACATCTGTCCAAAGGAGACACCAATATCATAATCAAGTTTGTGGATCTCTATCCATAGGAGAAATCCTTTCTCCTTAGCTCTGATTGGTGATCTTCTAGAAGAAATTTTGTCCCCAATGCTCTGATTAATGGATATCTATCCACTAAAGAGACCTGTCCTCACTACGTTGGCTAATGAATCTCTATCCACTGGATATTGTCATCCTCTATACTCTATCACATTCAAAGCTCTGTCTCAAATATGTACTAAACATAGTCCTTCGATCTAGGATAAATTTACTCAAACTCTATATTTTATTGGGCATAAACATGTCCTCAAATCTACACCAAACTCTATCCTCAAATCTACACTAAACACTATCCTTTGATCTAGTACAAATCTATCCTTAATATTTGTCCTTTGATCTACACTAAACATAGCCCTTCGATCTAGCACAAATTTGTCCTCAATCTCTATCCTCAAGCCTTAACACAAAGCTTGACTTAATCTCAAATCAACTCTGCTAGATCTGCATCAAACCTTAACTCAAGGTTTAACCAAATCAATCAATCAAATCTAGTCACAAGTCTTCTCAAAGACTTATCTCAAATTTGCCTTGTAAGCTTCCACAAAAGGTCACACTAATTTGTCCACAAATTATATCTAGAACTTGTCCAATCTGCTCAATACTCTCTATCCTTAAACTTTGTAATGTAAGCTTCCACTAAAGCTCACACAAATCTATCCACAAGTCTTCTCCAATACTTGCCTCAAATCTAATCAATAATTCCTCACTAGAACTTCTCCAAATCTACTCAATAAGTCCTCACTAGAACTTATCCAGAACTCATAGAAACATAAAAATAATTTTTATAGAATCAATATGCTTCATATTCATCACAATTCTCAATCACTCTTTTAGAAACATATAGATTAGAGACTCAATTTGCTTCACATTCACTTCAATGCTCAATCACTTTCACTCATTCTTTTAGAAACATATAGAGAATTGTTATAGACAATATGCTTCACACTCACAAACTCTCAATCATTTTCTCAACTCAATTTAGAATATAGAACAATTTGTTTCATAGAACTTGAACAATCACTTCAACACATCCACTTGACTAGGCTCAAACAACTATACTCAACCAATCACTCAATGTAATAATCCTTGCTCATAAACCCTAGTCCAAGCATATGACACTCACTCAAATATTTCCAACAATGCTTATCAATCAATCTCACATACCAATGACACTCATGATATTTGCAAACCCTAGTTCAAGTTCTTCACTCAACCAATCACTTCAACAACAATATCTATAAAACAATCTTCACATAAAAATGATAATCATAATATTTACAAACCACCCAGGTGTTGTAGGTGAGTTGGAGAGGAGAGGTCAATCCTCCAAGGGAGGTCCCAGGTTCGAATCTCCACCCTACCAAAAAGCTGAATTGGGTACCCAAAATCCAATTGATAATGTTGGTGCGGGCAAGGCTAGGTGTGACTCTTGGGTGACTTTGACGGTGTAGAACCCCCTGTTCATGGTCTCTCAGACCAAGGCGGCCCCACAAGGGGTTTTTCACTTAAAAAATAATAATAATAATATTTACAAACCCTAGTTCAAGTTCACTCAACTTAATCACTTCAACAACAATTCTTATAAAACAAGGTTTTATCAACAACTCTTTATTTCAAAAAACCTTGAAGCACTAATTCAAAACATACTCAACAATGCTCACCAAAAAATCCTTTTCACTCCAACTTTGCATTCACAACATACAACAATCACTCACTAGGAAGATGTACCCATACCTTTTGTTTGATGTAGAAGTGCCCTTTGGAAAACCTATTTAAATCACAATTTCCTTATTTCCAATTTCAATGGTTAGATGATAAAATCTCACTCTTAACACTTTCTCAAATATTCCTTAGACATAAATAATCAAAGCTCAAATACACCTTATTGCTCCCTTTTGAAAATAACATTCATAAAATCATACATGAAAAATAATCACTTTGATACACCTTGTAAACTCCAACTTAAAATAATATCCAACACTACAAAACCTCAAACTATCTTCCTAAACACCTTTATTTCCTTTTCAAACACTAAAGAAAATAACATCAAACTATATTGTGCATCAACCTTATAACTCCCCTAAAACCTTTATATGCCAAAAATTCATTTTTAATACCTCAACTAACTTCGAATATTTTGGCGCTCAAAATTTAATGCATACCTTTGTTATCACCCAAAAAGGGTTTTGGCATGATTTGAACCACTGTCTCCCCAAGCGCCAAGTGCCTTAGCGCTTTGGAGCCCATCGCATGGGCTAGAAGTGCCCACATAAATGAAGTTGCTCCTTCCCTATCAACCTTACTCTATCATGTTTTCAACACAAAATAAAATGATACTCCACAGGGATTCAAACATGTGCCTATCGTTGCCCTCACATATTACTATAGCCACAGTTGCCTACTATGCTACCAATGGTTGGTTACCAAGGCTCCCTCCTTGGTGGGTAAAATAATCTCACCTCATCTAAGCACTTTAGAAATAAAAACTCTTTGTTGCACACCACAATTTGCATACACTCGCATAGCATAGGTTTTAATTTGAAAAGCTTGCAAAATTTTTGGTAAGGTGGGTAATCTCCCTTTTATACACACATGGTAAAATGCTTCCCATGTTAGCGCTATAAATTTGAATTCGGAGTTCAAATTAAATTTAATAACCCACCTTAGGGTTAGTTAAAAATTAATATAAATTAACTTATAACTAATATTAAAATTAATTAATAATTAATTTAAATAACTTAAGTTAACTAAATAATATTATAAATTAATTTATAATAAAAATTATATTAATTAATTTATAATTAATTTAAAAATTCCCTTTTTAATATTATAAAAAATATTATAATACTATTCACTTGGTCTTCTTCTTTTGCACTTTGAACCACTTGACTTCCTGGAACGAGGTCTTGATCAACTGAAACTGGAAAACCTAAAACTGATGTTGCCCACTGAAACTGCCACTAAATGTTTCTGAAGGCCTGACATTAATGACCACTCACTCTTGACATCAATGATAACTTATCTACTCAAAATTTCCAACAATCTCCCCCTTTGTCATTTATGGTAACCCAAATTCTTTTTACCAAAAACATAACCTTTTTCTTGTTCTACTCCCCCTGGGACATTGCTCCCCTTGACTCAATGCTCTCTTCTTAAACCAAATCTCTCCCCCTTAATCAAATATCTACCCCTTTGAAATTAATTGCAAAGGTTCACCTTTGGGGCTTGGGGCTAATAATGAATCTCTTATCTTAGCCCCTCCCCTACCTCCTATTGAGGTGGTTAATTTTTGGGTGGGAGTATTTCTACTCCCATAAAGCACTATTCTTTACCTTTGTCCTCTTTCCTTCTTATATGATCCTTATGATTCCTTTGACTGTTCCTATTCATGTCCATGTTCTTGTTCTTGTCCATATTTCTATTCTTGTTCCTGTTCGTATTCCTATTTCTATTCATGTCCATGTCCATATTCCTGTTCATGTTCCTGATCTTATTTTTGTTCCTATTCATGCTTGATTCTGGAATGTCTGCTCTACACCACTTTGTTGTATGAAAAAAATTATTGCACTTATAACAGTTAATGTTATTAATCCTTGGAGGTGCAAAATGTCTTGGAATTTCTCTTAGTGAAGCCATATATGTTCCTATCATTTACCTTACAGTTCATTGCCTTATGATCAAACTGATTACATGAGTAGAAATACCCATAGAAAAGCTACCTACATATGAAGTTCCCATATTCATATCTTTAATGTTTCCTGCACTGTGAAGCCATGTGCCCAAACCTGTGACATGATAAATATCATCCATTGAAATTTTCTTGCCTTGACCCCATTGGTCTCTTAGTATCTTTTTATTTATGCTAGTTCATGTTCCATATGTTTCTTCTTTGTGCATTATTCCTTTCCTAGTTGAATTTTCTATTGTCCAACTCATCCTTAGAAGTCTCACTTTATCTTACACTATATTCTTTTGAAGTTTCTTCTTCTGAAGTTTCTTCTTATTTAGAACTTGAGGTTGACTCTTCTTCTTGTTTATTTTGAGCCTATTCAAAACCAATACCTGTTTTGTTTTTTTTTCTTTGTACCTTGATCATCTTATATACAATATTTGAGCTCTTCCTAAACTTGTGTAGCTTGTCCTTAGAATTTTCTAATTCTTCCCTTAGTAGTGCTACTTCTTGTTCTAGCCTTTCACATTCTAAGACCTTTTCTTCTAGCTTTTGAACTTCTTTGTCTTAGCCATTGACTTGTTTAGGTCATCTATACTATTTCCTCTCTCTTCATAACATTCTTGAAATTGAATCTCAAGTTGGTAATTTTGCTTTCCTACCTTCTTTAAGGTTTTAAGAGCATAAATAAGCTCTCCCTCAAGATGAAATCCTCCTTTTTTTTATTCTTCCTCTATTTGTTTTCCTTTTTCAACATCTTCATTTTCTTTTGACTTGTCTTCTATAGGATCACCTTCTTCTTCTTCTAGTGCCATTAGAATATTCTCTCTTAGTCCTAAAAATGCATCATCATATTCATAATCACTGAAACTAAAACCATTCCTTGTACAACTATCTTCAAAAATGTCCAAAATTACCACATCTAAAACACTTGAGAATTATAGGTGACATTTTCTTAACTTTTTATTTTTCTTCAATCAGAAATAGGACTTCATCTTTACCATTACTTGAATAACTAGCATCACTATCACTTGATTAATTACTTGCCTTTTCTGCATAGTAGCTCCTCTTTTGTCTTTGAAATAACTTCTTTCCTTATTTGTCTCGTCCATCCTTACCTCTCTTTTGATACCTGTATCTTTCTGATTCCCTGTTCCTATGATCCTGTTTTTCTTCATCATTGTTATTTTTAGCTTCTTTACAATAAATTGCATAGTGATCATACTTTCCACAATTGAAACATCTAACAAATTTTACATCTTTAAATATTCTTGAATCCTTATTCCTTCTACCATAATTAGCTTCTTCATCACTATATGATTCATTACTTGAATATGACTTCTTGCCCTTTGTCTTCTTGGTAGTTTTGAATGTTGCTTCTTTCTGGGAAATATGTTCGTCTTTTGTTCTTAACTCAAAATTTATAAGAATACCAAGTAACATATCTCTTGTCAAAGAATCACCATCTTTTGATTCTTCTATACCAAAAATATTTTCACTAAACCTTTTTGGAAGAGATCTTAATACCTTATCACAAACATCTAATTCTTCAACATTAAGTCCAAGTCCTTGCATGGCATTAACAACCTCATCTACCTGAAGTAGATAAGTATTAATGTTTTCTTCATCATTAATTCTTAACTCTTCAAATTGCCCTTTGAGATTTCGTATCTTTACCTTTTTGACACTTTTCTCTCCTTCATATATGCTTTGTAACTTATCCCAAATTTCTTTTGCATCTCTACAATGCATAACTTTTATTGATTCTATTCTATTCAAACATTCCAAAATTGCATTCATTGATTTTGAATTGTAATGTTGTAGAATCTTACCTTCCTTATCTGTAGGTGGATCAACTGGTGGTATGTATCCATTTTCAACTGCTTGCCATATTTAATTTCCAAGTGCCATCATGTGAATCTTCATTCTCATAATCCAAAATTTATAATCACTTCCATTAAATATTGGTGTTGAATTATATGAGGACACATTCTTAGAATCCATTGTGTTCTTGAAAAATTTTCCTTCAAGTTGTTAAACTCTTCCGAAGGAACCCGCTCTGATACCAATTGAAGAACACAAGCTTATACTAAGAGGGGGTGTGAACAATATAAGACCACTTTTTACTTTTCTTTCCCAATCAATATTATGCAATGTATATATAGCAATATCAATATTAGTAATCAAATAAGTGCACAAATCACCACGCACAATAGAAACACCAATTTAATATGGTTCACTCAATGTGGGCTACTCCATGGAGAAAATATTTCACTAAAATTTTCTCAATCAATCTCTTGATAATCCTTTCCCTATTACAATATTTATGGACCTCTGTCCAAAGGAGACACCAATATCCTAATAAAGTTTTTGGATATCTATCCATAGGATAACTCCTTTCTCCTTAGCTCTAATTGGTGATCTTCTAGAAGAACTTCTACCCCCACTGCTTTAGTTAATGAATCTCTATCCACTGAAGACACCTATCCTCATTGCCCTGGCTAATGGATCTCTATCCACTGGATATTGTTGTCCTCTATAATATGTCACCTTCAAATCTCTATCTCAAATATATACAAAACATAGTCCTTCAGTATAGCATAAATATGCTCAATCTCTATCTCTAGTCTAGCAAAAACCTATCCTCAAATCTACACCAAAATCTATCCTCAAATCTTCACTAAACATATTCCTTCAGTCTAGCACAAATCTATCCTTAATAGCTATCCTTTGATCTATACTAAACACAGTTCTTCGATCTAGCACAAATATATCCTAAATACCTATCCTCAAGCCTTAACATAAAGCTTGACTTATTCTCAAATAAACTTTGCTAGATCTATCCCAAATCTTAACTCAAGGTTTGACCAAATAAATCAATCAAATTTGCTCATAAGTCTTCTCAAAGACTTATCTCAAATATACCTTGTAAGCTTACACAAAGATCACACTAATCTGTCCACAAGTCCTCTCTAGAACTTGTCAAATATTCTCAATACTTTCTATCCTCAAACTCTGTAATGTAAGCTTCCACTAAAGCTGACACAAATCTATCCACAAGTCTTCTCTAAGGCTTACCTCAAATTTTCTCAACAATTCCTCACTAGAACTTACCCAAATCTTCTCAATAAGTCCTCACTAGAACTTATCCAAAACTCATAGAAACATAAAGAGAATTGTTAGAGACTCAATATGCTTCATATTCATCACATGCTCAATCACTCTTTTAGAAACATATAGACAATTTTTAGAGACTCAATATGCTTCACATTCACCTCAATGCTCAATCACTTTCACTCATTCTTTTACCTATAGATAATTGTTAGAGACTCAATATGCTTCACACTCACAAAATCTTAATCACTTTCTCAACTCAATTTAGAATATAGAACAATTTATTTCATAGAACTTGAACAATCACTTCAACACATCCACTTGACTAGGCTCAACCAACTCTACTCAACCAATCACTCAATGTAATAATCCTTGCTCACAAACCCTAGTCCAATCATATGAACACTCACTCAAATATTTCCAACAATTCTTATCAATCAATCTCACATAACAACGATACTCACGATATTTGCTAACCCTAGTTCAAATTCTTTACTCAACCAATCACTTCAATAACAATGCTTATAAAACAATATTCACATAACAATGATACTCATGATCTTTGGAAACCCTCATTCAAATTCACTCAAATTAATCACTTCAACAACAATGCTTATAAAAAAAGGTTTTATCAACAACTCTTTATTCCAGAAAATCTTGAAGCATTAATTCAAAACACACGCAACAATGCTCACCTAACAATCCTTTTCACTCCAACTTTGCATTCACAAAATTCAACAAAAACTCACTAGGAATATGTGTCCATACCTTTTATTTGATGTATAAGTTCCCTTTGGAAAACCTATTTAAATCACAATTTCCTTCTTTCCAATTTCAATGGTTAGATGATAAAATATTACTCTTAACACTTCCTCAAATATTCCTTAGACACATAAATAATCAAAGCTCAACTACACCTTATTTCTCCCTTTTAAAAATAACATCCATCAAATCATACATGAAAAATAATCACTTTGATACACCTTATAAACTCCAACTTAAAATAATATACAACACCACAAAACCTCAAACTATCTTCCTAAATACCTTTATTTGCTTTTTAACCACTAAAGAAAATAACACCAAACTATATTTTGCTTCAACCTTATAACTCCCTTAAAACCTTTATATAACAAAAATATGCAAAAATTTATTTTTAATACCTCAACTAACCCCTCCAAAAATTTTGATTCTCAAACTTTAATGCATACCTTTGTTATCACCCAAAAAGAGTTTCAACGTGATTCAAATTGATGTCTCCCCAAGCGCCAAGTTCCTTAGTGCTTTAGATCCCACAGCATGGACTAGAAGTGCCCATGTGAAGTAAGGTGAACCTCCTTACCTATCAACCTTACTCTGTCACATTTTCAACACAAAACAAAATGATCCTTCATAGGGATTAGAACCTGCACCTGTCGTTGTCATTACGTCTTGCTACAACCGTGGTTGCCAACTACACTACCAAAATTTGGTGACCAAGGCTCCCTCCTTGGTGGGTAAAATAATCTCACCTCCTCTAAGAACTTTAGAAATAAAAAATCTTTGTTGCACACCATGATTCACATACACTCGCATAGCATAGGATTTTATTCGAAAAGCATTGGGGGAGTTTTGGTAAGGTTGGTAATCCCCCTTTTGTACACACATGGTAAAATGCTTCCCATTTCGGTGCTAGAAATTTGAATTCAGAATTTGAATTAAATTTAATAACGCACCTTTGGGTTAGTTAAAAATTAATATAAATTAACTTATAACTAATATTAAAATTAATTAATAATTAATTTTAATAACTTAAGTAAATAAAATTATAAATTAATATATAATAAAAATTATATTAATTAATTTATAATTAATTTAAAACTTTCCTTTATAATATTATAAAAAATATTATAATATTATTCACTTGGGCTTCTTCTTTTGTACTTTGGACCACTTCAGACTTCCTGGAACCGGGTCTTGATCAACTAAAATTGAAGAACCTAAAATTGGTGCTGCCCACTGAAAATACCACTGACTGGTGCTAAAGGCTTGACATTAATGACCACTCACTCTTGACATCAATGAAAACTTATCTACTCAAAAATTCCAACATTAATTTCTATCAAGAGAAAATGATGTTGTATGCATTGATTGATTGCAGGAACAAGTATTCTCTTATGTGGAAGACTGACTACCAAGAGATGAGAAGGGAAATGATGACAAAGACAACTCATCAGGTAAAGCTCTTATTTCTGTCATCACTAGTTACCTCCCTAATGGTGGTGTTACCTGAGGAATTACTCTAAAATTCCTGCCACTCAAAGGAAAAATGATGATGGGAAACAACGAGCATATGCATCGAGTGCTTGTATGCCATTTGTGCAAAATATAGTTGGTTGCATAATTAATTTGCATAAGGGAATTCCACCTTGGAAATGCATATTGACACTTTAATATTTTTAATATATGTTTTTATGCACACAACTTAAGCATTCTCTAGAGTAGAGATTAATTGTTTTGAACATGCTTATTTATTTTGGTTTACTCTATTTTGGAAAAGAAATTAGGTGGTTTGTTCTTTTATGAGCTTGTCCAAATTTTATTGGACCAAAATATGAAAAGACTACCTTATAAATTAAATATTACATCTTTCCTACACATGGCAACTTTGGGATGGTTGTACTAAGGGATGAGACTCTCCTCTTATCTTTAATAGTCCTAGTACTTATTGCCCATGCTCTCAATAGTATTAGTGCCCTTAGAGTGGGGGGCATAGGACATATAACCAGCCTATACCTTATCTCTAGGGAATCCCTTTTGTATTAAAATATTATATTTTGAAGAAACTTGCATGTGAAGGGAAAAGAAAGAAAAGTAATAAAATAATGTAGAGCATCTTCCTGTAAGAAAAAGAAAGTGTTATAAATAGCCATGAGGGTTGAGAAAAAGGGAGCATGCTATGCTATGTCTTGGTAAGTTTAGAGAAATTCTAGAATGAGAGTGGAAGAAAGACCTTCAAGCTCATTGGTTTTGTGGCTTTGTGTAAATCCCAGGTGTGAGAGTTTCCACTTATCTTTTATTACTTGCACTCCGTATATTTCTTCTTTGCTAAAATGATACTTTTGATGTGTTGTGTGACCTGCACGCGTTTCTTAACTTTAAAGGAGGATTCGTATTAATACTTGTATGGAGATTTATAAGCTAGATGCTATCTATTTTATAGTGGATATTCTACCACTTGGATACTAATATTATGATATTAGTACATGTTTATTTATAGATATACGTGTACTATTGTTAGTTCTTCCCTTTTAGGGTCAATTAGACACAAATAGTCTAGTGAGTCTACCTTATGTGGAGTTAAGAAACCATCGACTCTCATAAGGGATGTATATTCTATGATTACCAATAATGCCTAAGAGTATGACTGCTAGCTAAGTGTTACTTTTTTGGTTGTCATCGCTTCCAAAGCCACTTAATATTTGTAGTACCCTTGTTTCTCCTCAACCAATATGCTTCATCGGGTTGTAAGAATCAGGAAATTTGATGTACTCCACATTGAACTATGAACCTTATCATGCTAGGATTCAACATTAGATGGTAGTTAAAATTGTTATAGTCACCATGGCTATAGACCTCAAGCTTCCTCTTTATTTAAGTCACTCTCTGTTATAATGAAAAAAATGGTATTCAATCTAGTAATCGTTTGCTATGATTAGGTGGTTACGACGCATAGATAACACCATGTTTTGAATCTATATGAATCTTTTTGATGCTATGATCCTTCTACAATGAATCCTAAGTGAAAATTTGAATCATCATACTATTATTATGCTCATTGGATTTTCTAGTTGGCATTGTGAAAGATGCTGAGTTTTTTTGTTAGCCAAGAACAATCTCGAGGTAAGCAAACAATCGATGGCGATATCAATCTCTGGAGCCCACTAGTTTGTCATATAAATAAATCCCTAGGAAAATATTGGTGTCAAATTGATAATCCCAATTCCTTTCAATTGCAATCAAGTCACTTCTAAGTAGCAATTTTGTCATCACCGTAAGTGTTCACAAAATTTATCTAAAGCTATAGTCGTATTCCGAACTACTCTAGCGGTTATGCTTGTGATATATATGATGCATATAGTCACCCATGATAGTATCAAGAAGTGAAATATATGGTATAGTATTCCCTTGACACACATAGTTGAATTTGGGTATTACATTGGTATTGCAACCCTCTCACAAATCCAGATTTAGAGGTAATATTAGGATATAATATGGTAGTACAAAATTTGGCTATCATACTATAAATACCTATACATCGGTTTCAAAGAAAATCTATCTAGTCAATCCACTGAACTATTAAATCTTGTGATCCGATAACCAGCTGTGCACACCCTTACCGAGTAAACTAAGCCTTCTTAACACCTTTATTGCCATCAAAATTTATATTACCAAAAAAAATTTTGTGGTCAGACAATATTTGTGCCTACATGTCACATGAATTGGAGAAATATTGTCTTGTTTAGGAATCTAGACATGCATCTGACTAGTCTACCTGAAATTCACCTGATGAGATATTCTCTTGCTCATGAGCCAACCTTACCATGCCTCCATCTATGGTAAGCAAAACCGAAGTATTCCACTTGTAATATTCTTAGTCCCTCTAGGTGTCTGTGGTCTATGGCTAGTGACATGATATAAAATATAGAGGTTTAGAAGGGGTTTATCATCTAGTATAACGAGCTAGTCTACTTTGTCTTGTATGCATTTATATACATTCCCATATCGCAACATTAGAAGTTGGAAATAAGGTTGTATCACCTTAGATAAATTCACACTACCTTCTTTGGGTGAGACCCAAATTTAGGTGGAATAATAATGTTACGTGAATATAAAAAGGTATGGTAGGTTTTTACCGAATAAGGATTTAAGGTTTTTTTATATTGAATATAACGATATCATGAAGAAATAAATGGTATTGTTCTAAAAGGTAAAAATAGTTTATATGAATAGTTGTTGTCTTATGATATTCATAATGAAGTTTGTGATTCATTGTTATGGGAATTTTATGAATTTTGATGTAAGATTTTACAAGGAAATTTTAATAAGTATGTTTGTGAAAATTAATTTGGTATGAAATTTAGAAGACTTTATTAAGCTATTGCAATTAAAGTATGGTAAATCAGGATATATTCTTTGGGTGTGTTAGTAGTTAGTATGAATAAGAATGGACTAATTTTATTGCTCTTTTTCATGGTAGACCCTAGTTTTGTTTATATAGAATTGAATGAATTAAATAGCATTGGTTAAATATTGAATAATAAACTAGAGAAATTATAGACTATGCATAATGCCTTGTGAGTAAGTGAAATAGATTGTAAACTATTCTATGTTTTTATATGAATATTATAAAAGAACGATGTGAAACTTTCTAGTTTAAAGAGGATGGATTGGTGTCCATTCCTTGGGAAGAGGTATGAGACTCTTCCCTATGTTTGGAGATAAACCAAACAAATGATGATTTGGATTGTGAATTAATACTTACTATGCATGTTTCTAAAAATGGTGAAATATTTGCTAAAGATGCTTTTAAACATGAATTATGTATATGGCATATGTAATGGTGCATTTTGCATTTAAATATGAAAAATATGGCTTGCTTGTGTTGCATTGGCATACTTTGCATTTGAGTTGTCCTGATCCCTTACAAACATCTCTTTCACATCATGAAGATGCAAGAAAACCAAAGAAGAACCGGATAACCATTGTTGAAGACTCTTTTACTATACATTCTGCTTATGCTAGTCTTGAGATATTTTCATTGTAATCTTGAAGGGCTGAAATGATGAAGCCAAGCTATGTAATATTTGATGTATTTCTCTACTTGCTTTTGTATACTGTAAGGAAGTATTTTACATGATGTAATCATATCAATTAGATGGTAGATGATGTAAGTATTTGGAAATATGATCAAATGAAAGTATCATGTGTAAAGCTTGCTAGCAATTGCCATTGAATGTTATTGAACATTTTTGTAATTAGAGATGACTTGTATGGTTGCTTAATTTAAGTTATGATAATATATGCATAGTGATCTTGGTTGATCATAAGAATCATTTCCTTGAATATAGTAGTGTAGAGGAAACATTATGGGTAATCTACACAACAATGGAAGTAAAACCAAGACTCAAAACATATGAACTAAAACCCACCACCACCTAAACTACCAACACCTTGATGATAAGAAATCCTTATAATAATGCTTAAGATGAATAATCCAAATTGTATGTAAGTTTTCGTAATGAGCAATAGATTATTGGTTTCTCCTAAGACACTAGCCTTTATTGGTAGTATGGAGAAATGGAGAAAGGAATTCCTTTGGTGAGGGATTGTTCTCCTAAATGGTTGATTAAACCAAAATGATGTCCCTTACCATGTGGTAAATGTATGGAGGGGACATAGCCATTGTATGCTATTATTCATATACCATTATGGGATGGTAGGATGGTGTTGTAGGGGTTGGTTCTCCTACTCATAATTGTATTAAAATAAATTATAGAAGTTGGTGCTTCTATCTAATTAATCTATTTCAATTCGAACTAATTATTTTTGATGGGAAGATCTTGTCTTAGATCATTATTATGACTTTAACTTATCGAAATGTGGACAAATATGAGTTAGAAAAAAAAAATTAGTAGACGTGTAGTGACAATTGAGGTTGTTACAGTTGGTATCAGATCCCAGACTAACTGATAGATTCTAGATAAATCTAGGTTAGAAAAATATTTGGGGCATGGATCAAAACATGAACTCCCTAACTCTTGGAAATGCATACTTGATAAGGACTAGGTCAGTTCTTGAGATCACTGGTGTCTGAGTTCCTTTCTCCCATGAATAGATCCATAATCATTCGAAAGTCAAAGAGCTAAGTGAATCATCCTGTATGGGTTTTAAGTGGTGTACCTTAGACTCTTTTGGAAAATTACTTGAAATATATATATTTTGACTTACTTATTCCTTATTTCAAGTGTGTATGATCTACAACCAGAGTTAGATTTTAGTCCTCACTTGTAACTCTTCCTAATTCTACCACCTAGACTCTTATGAGAAATTTTGATAGTGATTGGTCCAATGGCATGTCAGGTTCTCAAAAAACTTAGGGTCAATAATAATGGTGGTTTCTCTATAGACCTATTGTGGCTTGATCTATCGTAGCTCTAATACCATTGTTAACTTTTGATGCCACATACAATGGATAGCAATCACAATATGCAGAAAGAAATAAATTAAGTCTGTGAGATGACTAAAATATGCTATAAATAAAAATAAGGAAAAACAATTACAATAGTAGCTATGGAGGAAATGGACACTTCATGATATAAGCTATTGCTCCATTGATGAGATCTGAGCTTATAGCTCACACACACACTATCTTACTACCTATCTACCACACACTAAATTTGATACAATGACTTCAATATCTATCTTCTACGTATATGGTCTTATAGGAAGATAAGTTCCTTGGCCAACACTCTACCTAGTTGTACAAGTGGACACATTGCACATTATAGCTTGCACATTGATACTTGTACATTTATTACATTGCATGAAGTAACTAGATAAATTCTCCCTAAAGTAAGCTAATGTCCTAAGCATGTACCAAGGAAGGTACATTTACATGACCCAAATAATGTAATATACTCTATTTCTAACAATAATGCGGTACAAAAAGGGGCATATGCAGACACCAAAACCTAGGCACTTGCAAAACCATATTCACGTTGCACATTCCAAATCAGCAAAATAAAATATATATGCCTATGTTGTTGAAAATGTGTTGAATATTTTCCATGTTAATAATATTGGGTTAATATATTTGAACCCATGTATTATTATATTTTGATTAATATAGTTGAACCCATGGATTATTTTATTTGGGTTAATATATTTAAACCCAAATTTTGTGGCCATGATATTGTAAAACCTCTTGTTGTATTATTGGTATATAAAGCAACACTTGCATGAGGGTTTTGGGGATGTGAGAGACTGAATAGTGAATGTCTAGACATCCCCCAATGGGGAGGGGGAACACAATGTGTAGTGAGGTGTGTGGTTGTGTATGTAAATATTTTCTAGATGGAATAAAAGGCCTGGTTAATTTCTTCATGGATGTAGCCCATATTGGGTGAACCACATAAATATGTGTCTCTCTTGTATTGTGTTATTCTTCTATGTTTTATTTTTACATTTAATTATTGCTCGTGTTTTATTATTTAATCCTAAAAAATGGTATCAGAGTGAGGTTAGGGTTTTATTTACTTGAAAGGAGGGTTTCTTGGTTCAAGTGGGAGTAATGGTAGAAGAAGGTAAGTTTAGGGTTGCAAATTTTAACGACCAAAATTATCAATTATGGCAGCGATGGAGCTGGTGAGCTTTGGCAGTGGTGGAGCTAGTATGCTCTAGCAATGGTGGAGCTGGTGTGCTTTGGCAATGGTGAAGTTGGAGTGCTCTGACAATGGTGGAGTTGGTGTGCTCCAATAGTGATGGAGCTAGTGTGATCCGGTAGTGGTAGATCTAGTGAGCTTTAGCAATGGTAGATCTGGTGAACTTCAAAAGTGGTAGATCTAGAGTTTAAGGTTGGAAATGCTTGTTCTAGTGGTTTTATTACAAAGTTGCTAAAAATATCTGAGATGGTTTATTGGTTGTACCACAAGTTTTTGGGTAACTATTAACTACTATAACTAGTGTAGCTTGTACTTGAAGAAGCTACTATAACTAGTGTAGTTGTGCCCAAAAGAGACTGGTGTGGATGCTAGTGGTGGTTTCCTAGTGTAATATTCTCAAAGTTAGCTCTAGCAATATTTGTAATGTTTTTAAAGTGATTTTTTGGACTATTTTGTTACCTTACCAGTATATGTCTAAGGGTAATAGGTGAAGCTAATATGTTTATATATTTCACATGCAATATGATTAGTTAGCATATATATGTCCAATTGGCAGTTGAAAATGGCAGATTTCAGACCTTATAGAAAGTATTCAATAAGTGGGAGATTATTGGAAATGTGTTGAATATTTTTCATGTTAATATATTTGAACCCATGGATTATTATATTTGGGTTAATATATTTGAACCCATGGATTATTTTATTTGGGTTAATATATTTGAACCCATGGATTATTATATTTGGGTTAATATATTTAAACCTAGGTTTTGTGGCCATGATATTGTAAAACCCCTTGTTGTGTTGTTGGTATATAAAGCAACACTTGCATGAGGGTTTGGGAATGTGAGAGACTGAATAGTGAATTTTTAGACACCTCCCAAATGGGGGGAACACAATGTGTAGTGAGGAACACGGCTGTGTATGTAAATATTTTTTGGACGAAATAAAATGCCTAGTTAATTTCTCTGTGGACGTAACCCATATTGGATGAACCACGTAAATATGTATCTCTCTTGTATTGTGTTATTATTCTATATTTTATTTCTGCATTTAATTATTACTCATATTTTATTATTTAATCCTAAAATATGTCTAAACTTAGGCATATAAAATCTTGCACATTAAAAGTATTTTCTAGATTTTATAAATCTAGAAAATCTACCTAGGATACCCTACCTAATCACTAGACATGCGTCTTAGCCACATCTCACACACCCATGTCACCCATGTCACCCTTATCCCTTCACATGGGACATCCCTCATACCTCATTCCACTTACACCTACCCATTAGTCACATCACCCCAGTTAAGTAAGATACCCTAGGTGACTCACTATAACTGCCCCTTTCATTTGGTAGCCCTGGAGTGCCACATGGAAATCCTAGATTGCCACCTCCATTTCCTTCCAAAATCCCAAGGGGCCTATAAAGGCACCTTCAACCCATTAACCAAAGGAGGCTAGAAAAATACATTGAAACACTACCAAAATTATTTTAGGAGATCATCACCAATTGCAGAGATCAACCATTTGAAGCTTCAAATCATCATCTTGAGAGTTTCTGCATTTCAAGTCCAACCACCTGCTCGCGGTTACCCAGTTGCAACTTCCCTCTCGCTGTTTCTCAACCATGCTCCCATGTTTTCCCAACCCCAACCATGCACCCACGACTCCTCAGAAGGATTAGAATGACCGACACATATTGGTAATTTTATTTTTAGCAAGGCATTTAAGGTTTCATTTCTCTATTTTCTTGCACTGCATTTCATGTTTCCACAACTAGGGTTCTATATTAATATCTTATACCTTGATCAATAGGTGCTACTAAACCCTTTTTTATTTTTTATATATTCAAGAAATAGGTTCTTGCAAAGCTATTGAAGCTGGAGTGGTCCCATTGCTGGATACTAAAATCCCACTCACCCTTGGAGCTGTAGCAGAGAAGTGAAGGACACCTAGTAATTTGCTATAAAGTTTGGAATACCACCATTCAAAGCATTGTAATTTAGGAAGAGAGCATAGTAATATCTCCCCTAAAACATTGGGACAAAAGCATTGTAAAATCTAGAAGATTCAGGCTCCCCTATATCAATACAAAGAAAAAGCATTTCTCATATTGCAATCTCTTCTTTTCATTTTATGTGTTTGGTGTTCAATTATTTTTGCTACAAATTTATTGATAACCTTCAAACTTTATTTGGCTTTCTTGGCTTCTTCCACCACCTCTAATAAATCAGCATGAAGGATATCCCAAAATTCTTGATAGAACTCAATATGAAAACCATCAAGATCTGGGGTTTTTCCTTTTTGTATTTTAAAAACTACATGTTGAATCTCATTGATAGTAATTGGAGCAATAAAAATAAAGTTCTCCTAAGAAGTGATAAGGGTAGGGATGGCTTGAAGAATATTCTATTGAGAATTTGAGTTAAGAGGTGTAGTATAAAATAGATTGGAAAAGTAATTTACAACAACAGAGTTCATGCCATCCCAAATGTAGACAAAATCTCCAAAATTATATTTTAGGGAAGAAATAAAGTTGTGAGATCTTTGAGCTAGAAGAGATTTTTGTGGAAGAAATTTATGTTTTGATATCCTTCTTTAAGCCATTGGATCTTAGATTTTTTCTTCCATAAGATTTATTTTATTTTTTCCTTTTCCTCTAAGTAGTGAGTCTAATTTCATTTGTACTTCTACTCTCTGTGAGGCCATCTAAACATATTTTCTTATTCAAAATTTCAATATGAGCAATAACTTTATGATTTTTTGTCAAACTTCTTCCAGTTCCAAATCTTGATTTTGGATTTAATGTATTGCAACCTTTTAGCAAAATAAAACATCTTAGTCTCATACCTTGGTTTATCTTCCTTCCACCATTGATGCACTCGGGATCTAAAGAAACTGTCTTTAAGCTACATTAAATAAAATTGAAAAGGTGAGAAACTCACATTGATTTTCCAAATTTCCACCATGGCTAGCCAATGATCTGAACCAACATTGTTAATAGTCTTCACCTTAGGAATGTGACCATGATTAAGAAATTGTCAGAGAATGAGAACCTATCCAATATATCCATAATACAAGCTAAGACTTACCTTCTGTTAGACCAAGTCATAAGGCCATTATCTAGCTAGATATTTACAAGATGAAGGTTTACAATATATTCACTCATGAGGTCAGTGCTTTTGTCCAAATTTCTATTTTCTCCTATTTTCTCATCCGAAGAGAGGATGATATTAAAATCTCCTCTGATCAAGATCCAAGCTTTAGGAAAATGAGAGCTAATATAAATTATATTCTTCCATTATATTTTATTTTCCTCCAAAAAAGTTGGAGCATAAACAGTTATGCAAAGCATAATTTGGTTAGAATATCTACTTTGAATAGTTATAGCTAAAATACCCTAAATGCCAACCATATGGTGAATAACAACCTCTTTTGGGTCCCAAAGGTAAGCAATGTCACCAAAATTTCCCTAGGAATTGAGGGAAGCAACTTTTCCATCTGGCCAGATTTTAATAGCAATTGAATCCATTTTCTATATTGAAATCTTTGTTTCCTGAAGGAAAACAAGATGTGGATGGTTTTTCAGAATCATTCTTCTAATTTAGTTTTATTTTGAAAGACTCTCTTTGATTCCTCTAATATTCCAAGTGATAATCTTCATTAATACTAGGGCTAAAAAAATTGTTAAGGGCAGTAATCTTACCTTCCTTTACAACCTTTTCACCTTTTACCATATGATGTTGATTGGTCTTGTGACCTGCATTTTGGTTGTAATCCATATTTAGTTTTTTTCCTATTTATTGAATTATCCCAATTGAATCTAGGATGGCTTCTAACCTTGAATATTGCATGTATAAATCCAAAGTATTACTGCAAGGTTCAACATAGTCTATCTTGGATTTGTATTATCTAAAGTCTCAACATTTAAAAGATTGTTTTTTATGTGTATTTCCTCATTTTTTCTTGTTTAAAACCCTTAATTTGTTATTTTATCTTTGAGTCCTTCCCTGCATCTTTACATTGCATTTCTAATATTTTTATCTCCATTATTTCCTCTTCCTCACCTAGGACATCATTTGTGGAAAGAATTTCAAACATATTAGTTGATAACTTCGATTTATCCTTCATAACTATTTTGTTAGTGTTCTTCTTCGTAGGCATTTAGAAATCTGCTAAGTTTGTATCCTCTTTCTTTTGATCTAGAATTTTATTTGCACAGACACTAGCCAAATGACCATATTCATGGTAAATTTGAAAACACAAAGAAATATTCTCATAGTCTACCACTTGCTCCCAAGTGTCCTTCCCAAATTGTAATGAGATATTTTTAGGTAGGGGTCTGTCAAAATCTATTAAAACACAAATCCAAGTATAAATAATATGTTCAATTTTTTTAGTACAATCAACATGTAGGCAACAAATCCACCTCCCAGAAGAAGAAGAAATGATTATTCGATTTGCATAATTTTGCTCTCAAATGTACAAGTAGGTGTAAATGTACAAGGTTGCAAATGTACAATTTGAAATATCAATGAAATTAGTTGAAATTTCCATTTATGATGAATTTGATAAAAATCAAATTAGACTTAGCAAAACCTTGTAATTAATTATTTTGAGATAATTCAGGATGGTAGTTGTAAGTAACATGATGTCTCAATAACTACTTTGGAATGGTCTGGGCATGCATTATATGCCCCCCTCATTTAATTATTTAGGTTGTTCTTTGATAGTTCATTGTTGTTCATTAGAGTCCTAGAGGTTCATGAGAGAGTTCCGATTGTTCTTGGAGAGTACAATGCTAGTGAATGTATTCATTATTGGTGATTGTTGGATGTATTGTACAAGAATACATATCATATAAATATATCAACAAATATATTTGATTCTATATTGTTGTGAATCCCATTGTGTGTTATTATTATTGCATGTTGTCAATTTTATGTTGAATGACTAAATTGCTATGTGTGATTGATGGAATTACAATGGAAATGACTTTTGATGTTCCTACGATCTTGATGTGAGAAGGAGAAATGATAACATGATGTTTTATGGATGTATAGAAACATCAAATGTTATTTGTATAATTTTTGGAAACCTTGGAGAGGATAATAATTCATTGACATTAAGTTAGGGTTTGCATGTCAAGGAGAAAGTTAGCAATTATAATAGGAAAAAATTCTAAAACTTATCCTGAAGAGATATATGTTGTAAATTGGAAAATATATGATTAACAGGTTCAAAAAGAGTTTGGTCAAATCACATATCCTATTCACCAAACCGTACAACCAATCGTTTGCCCAATTTGGAATGAAATTGCATGATTGAAACTTGCCAAATATGGAAAAATTAACCTTTTGGAGAAATCAATTACAAAATTGATTGATTTGAGTTGCAAAACCAATATTTATGAATTTAATAAGTGGAAAATAATACAAGATATAGTTTTTATGATTTTTATCATACAACTATATGATTTACAATCCATACAAGCAATTTTGGAAAGTTGGCAAATTGTACAAGGCCAATCGTACACCTTGTAAGATTTCGATGCAAGTTGCTCTAAACCTTGGAGATCATTACCCCACCTTCTAAATAACCTCCCCCTATAGGAATAATACACCCCTATGCTATATTTAGCATTGTTACCTTATAAAAATTTGGTATTTTTATTAAAAATTGGTCAAAATTATTGCAATCGAGAAGACCCTGCAAAGTGATAAATTGTGAGTCATAATAAATTGGAGGTGAATGACAAAAAGGATCAAGGAGAAGATATTATAGTTAGTAGAAGAATGATAATTTCTCAAAGAGTGAACATGAGTAGTGTTTAACACAATATGTATGAAATAGTGATAGAACAAGTATGGACATTTGATGAAGGATATATTGAGAGATTGGATACATTGTTGATCAAAACAAAAGAAGAGGAGAAAAAATCACCTAGATTCAAGAAGCACATTGGCATAAGTGAATATACTAATGAGGAAAATATGTGAGGTTGATGTAAGTGGGACACCTAAGAAAGTGGTAGATAGGTTGCAGAGGAGTGTGATGGATGGGAGTCAGGAACCAGAGCAATAGTGCACGAGGTCTTAGGAAGGAGAACCAGGGCCACAACCTACACACTAGCAAAGGAGGTCGCAGAGTGAATATGCACAATATATTGGTAGATGACTATTTGGTGAGTATAAGATACCATGAGTAGACACTTCCAATGAGGATCAGCATAATGAGTCACCTACAAGGAAAAATATATTAAGGATTCCAAGAGATACTTCATCAATTGAAGAGGAAGAACCACCAGTAATGGCTAACTTAGACAATCAAGCAAGGAAGCAGAGATGCCCACCCTTTATGGGTGAAGGAAAGGAATGCCTAAAAAGACACATTAGGATATGCATAACCATTTGAAAAGCAAATTGTGTGGACCAACTAGATGAATGATTGTGACTATTTCCTACTACATCATGAGGACTTGCCATAGATTGGTATTTGAAATTATATAATACACAAATTTTTTAGGTCTGGAACACAATGAAGGATAAATTCATTGAGGAGTTTCATCCTTTGAAGTATGATGGAGATATTTTAACTGAACTTTGTACCACCAAGAAAAGATTGGATGCAGATTTAAAGTCATATAATCATCGACTAAAGTAGTTTGTGCAAAAAATGCAAATGCCTCTAGCAGATATATTAGTGAAACAATGGTTTGTAGATGAGTTTCTACCTATATATAAGAAGAATATGGAGGTAGTTCCATCTTCCACATATGAAGAAGCTTTAGAAAATGCAAATAATTTTAAAATTGTTGTGAAACAAATAGTCGTAGGAATGATAACATATTCTAGGCACGATGATTCAGATAGTGATGAAGATGATACAATACAACAAACTGTACAATCATTATAGAAGGAATTTGATAAGATAATAAAATAGGAAAAAGGTAAAGTTGAGAAATATAGGAAGGATATTTGGTGTACATAATGTAAGTATAAAGGCCACACAAATGTGACTTGTCCTCGAAATGACTATTTTCACATTTGCAATGTACTTGGACATGAAGTAGTACAATATCCATTTAATGCAAAGGTGCATCCGCAAGTGTCTTCAATACAAGAGTAGGAGGAGAAACAAAAACACCAAGGGAGTGGCAAACAGGTTACCAGTAGTGGTTATAGGAATAACCAAAGAGGAGGAAGACAATACCAAGGCAACTGATATGGAGGACATAGCCACCTACAATATTATTTGGAAGGAATACCAATCATACAGTGTCATAATTTCCAATAGTGGGGGCATTTTGTGAAGAATTTTCCTTCACCTTAGAAAAAAGAAACACAACAAACTAATGCTACACACATGTGTAGATGGTGTGGTCTGGAGAACCACAAAGAAACAAAATATCTAAAGCAAGCAAGTTCTAGTAACTTGTAGAATGTGAACTTTTTGGACATTGAGGTACCCCCAATTAGAGAGGAAATTGAAGTCTTAGTCATGACAAGGAATCAAGATAAGAAATACAAGTATCCAAAACCGACCAAAGGAAAAAAATGATGGTAAGTGGCAAAAATGGTACTTGAGGAAGAAGGACAGAAAGCAAAGCAAGTGAGACTAGTAGGAGGAAAAAATTAAAGAAACCATTAGAAGACACAATAGTTGTACAAAATTAGCTGTACAAGTCCTAAAGACAACTTTCAATATTAAGGTGGTGAGTTTGTTATAATCCATCCCATTATTATATAAAGCAATGGTGAAAGACATACAACCTCATAAGGAGATGGAAGTCCAAATCCAATCAATTAAGGAAGTAGAACAAAAGGACTATTTTATGGATCTAGCCATATTGATGACTGATATTGGTAAGAAACCCATATTATTCCACATACATAATTTGGGATACAATTTGACACAAGTTATTGTGGATGGAGGATCCGGTGTTAATGTGTTACTCAATAAGACTTGGTAAGAGATTCGCACTCCATCATTATGGGCACCTAGCTTCCAATTATATGGTGTTGACCAATACAAAGAGTATCTTGATAGCACAATAAATTATAATAGCTGACCAATAATTCATATTGGATTTCATTGTGATTACTATGCAAAAGCTGGCATATGATGCTTTATTAGGAAGAGGATGGCTATGAATAGCCAAAGTTAATCACAATTTGGAGAAGTATCAGATCACATTCAATAAAGGATAGCACAAATATATGATCAACTTGAATAACCATAGGATCAGTGAGGATGTGGTGACGACTAATGAGTCAGGCAATTCTTCTGGTGAAGAGGACTATGAGCCTAATGAAGAAGGGATTTTGTACCTATATAATTATAGTGAATATGAATCTCGATATGATAGTGGAATCCATTTGAAATGGAGGAGAATGAGCCTTTTCAGCCCACCTACCTCTATATTAATATAGAGGAGACCACAAAAAAACAATATGAGATAAATGTTAGTTCTAAACCAAAGAAAGAAGAAGAGGAAAAATGGACATTCCCTAAAATTTTTGTAGAATATACTATGGGAGATGCTAAAATTGATGCAAGACCAGTGCATCCAATAAATTTAGAAAATGTGGTAACAGATTCTAGGAATATTAAGTACAAAGAACCTCAGCTAGTGGATGTAAATATAGAAACATAGAAAGAACCTAGAATGACCTATTATGGCAATGATTGGAACCCAATATTGAAAGCAGTAACTTTCAAGATATTCTTGGAGTACAAGGATATATTTGCTTGGATGTACAAGGAATTGAAAGGTATACCACCATAGTTATGTGTCCAAAAGATCACGCTAATTCCTGGGGCATAGACAGTGATAAGAAGACTTTATAGATTGAACCCCAAGTATGCCACATTGGTAAATGTAGAAATAAAAAATATGTTAGATGTAGGCATGATTTTTAGAGTCACTAATAGTGACTAGGTTTCACCTATTATGATCATTCTAAATAAGGAAGTGGATAATATCTGAATATGCATGGATTTTAGGATTTCGAATGCAGTGACGATCAAAGATCCCTTCCCAATTCCTTTCACAAACTCCATTCTAAAAGAGATCACAAGACATGAAATATATTCATTCCTATATGGGTATTCTGGGTACAATAAAATAAGTATATTTAAGGAAGATAAGTTGAAGACCACATTTATTGTGGAAAATTATATCTATGCATATAACAGAATGTCATTTGGGCTATGTAATGCCCTAGCCATATTTTAGTGTATTATTATGTACATCTGTGGTTAATTGGAAATAAGGAATTTCAAGGTATTTTTGGATTATTGGTTCATTTATAGTAAGAAATAGGACCATATACCTAGCCTCAATAAATGTATGAGCAGGTGTAGAAATTCATAAATATCCCTAAATTTGAGAAAATATTTTCTAAGGGTACCTTATCGAAAAATTTTAGGACATATAGTGTGTAGTGAAGGGTTGAAGAGTGATCTTAATAAAATTTGTGTTATCTTGCACATGGAGGAGCCATATGATGTGAGCTCATTAAAAACCATTATGGGATCCATGGAATACTACTACAGTTTTATCATAACTATGCACATGTGTCCTACCCATTGGATTCTTTGACTAAGAGAATGTTTCTTTTATATGGATGGAGGAGCACCAAGGAGCCTTTGAAGAATTGAAAATAAAACTTGTTAGTAATCCCATTTTGGTGTTCCCTAATTGGGATAAGGATTTTCATGTCTGTATTGATGCTTCAAACTTTGTGATTGGATGTGCATTAGCTCAAGAAGGATAGTTTAGGCTAGATCAGCATATCTTTTTTGCAAGTCGTCTATTGTCTCATGTGGATAGGAATTACAGTATAATGGAGCAAGAAGCTTTTAGGATGGTATATTCTATACAAAAATTTAGGCATTACCTATTGGTAAACCCTTTTTATTTCTATGTAGATCATAATTCTTTGTTGTACTTGATAAATAATCCAATCATACAAGGATAGGTTAGCAGGTGGCTCATCACTTTACAAGAATTCATATTTTGAGTAGTAGTTTGACCTAGTAAGAAGCATGTGATTGTAGACCAGTTATATTGAATATGATCAAGATAACCTATAGGGATGGGAATTTTAGATGAATTCCTTGATGCATAATTATTTGCAATTAGCATTGTTCCATCTTGGTAAAATTTGATTGGTCAATATTTATCCATAGGTGAGTTACCACAAGATTTGATGATGACAGAAAAGAAGAAGGTAATCATGAAGTCAGTACATTTCTAGTTGATAGTGGGATTACTATACAAAATGGGTATTGATGATATCCCACGAAGATGTGTGATGGATGAGGAAGTTAAATTTATATCAAGAGAACCTCATGAAGGTCTGGCAAGAGGACACATGGGGTCAGATACCACTACTCAAAAAGCACTCTTGGCAGTTTTATGGTGGCCCACACTATACAATTATGCAAAGAAATATGTACAAGCATGCGATACTTGCCAAAGAGTAGGGAAATTAGTACGATGAGACTTCATGTCATTACATCCATCGCAACCATATGAGTTATTTGATATATGGGGGTTGGAATTTGTTGAACCATTAAAAACCACCCGTAGGTGGAAGTGTTGATATATCATGGTAGCTATTGAATACCTAACAAAATGGATTGAAGCAAGAGTGCTACCAGATAATACAATAAATAGTACAACTCGATTATTGCATGAACAAGTAATTGCAAGATTTGGTTCCCACCACAAATAACAAGTGATTAGGGATGACACTTTGTGAACAAGATTTGATTTTAGGATTTTGTATTATTTGTCTAGTTCATCTTACCCTAGAGCCAATGAGTATGTGGAGACAACTAACAAAGTCCTAGTATCAACCTTGTACAAAACGTGTGGGATAGAAAGAGTAGATTAGGAGGAAAGGTTACCATATATTCTTTGGGTATATCAGACTACATTTTAACCAATGACAGACCATACGTTGTTTCATTTAGTCTATGGTTAAGAGGTAATAGTGCCAGTGGAGTTCTTGGTACCAATTTTATGGGTAGTTTTGGAGTATCACTTAGGTGATCAAGAAATTCTAGAGTAAATATTAGTGATACTAATCAAGTTGAATGAAAGAAGAGTCATGGCACAGTGGGTGATTGAAGTGGTTCAGAAGAGAAGGAAGATGTGTCATGATAAGCACCTTAAAAATTAGAACTTAAGCAAGGTGATTTAGTTATAGAATTTAATGGGAAATGGGAAATCAAGTTAGAAAATTTGAAGATATTATGGATCTTATGGTGTAGGAAAACTATAAAATTTGAATGGAACCGAGGTTCCAGATGCTATGAATGGTTCAAATTTGAAGCCATATAAAGTATAGTGTTTATTTATTTCTTTAGAGGAAATTGAAAGAAGACACAGAGAGGAAGCTCAATTCGATGAACCATAGAGAACTCAAGGTCCATTACGAGAGGACCCTAAAATGGGATTTGCACACCTATTTATAGAAGGTAAGGAGACAAGGCCAATCATTGAACGACAATAATTGGTACCCAGATTTAGTGAGAGAATAAGGATGCAAGTACATGTAAGGTTCACAGAGGGGACTGAATGAATCAAAGAAGAATATGAGGAATGGATTCCTCTAAATGAGATAAGAAAAAAAGTAGTACCATTAGAAACCCAATTATAATAGGGAATTATGTGCCCATATTTGAAGCGTAGAGAACTACCTCAATAAATTGAAGGTCAGTGAAGGATACGAATAATAGTATGGTATAAGGAGAGTACGAATAGCTTGATATGGAAGCTCCAAAAAGTAAAAAAAATGAAACCACATATGAAGACCTCATCAGAGTTAGTCCATTAGCTCAAATAGGATTATTGTAGCAAAGGATATGATATCAGATCCAACAGTTACAAGAGGAGTATGAAATGTTGCAAGGTCATACTGAAAGACTTCGTGAACAAACTATCCAAGATTTGGATGATAGGATGCAAAGTTTGGATGAGCAAAGGATAGTTAGTTGATGAGAATTAGAAGTCAAAGGATAATAACATGATGTTACACCGTAATTAAGTCGTACACACCATGAGGATGCAAGCACTAGTGAGGGAGGAAGACCACAAATAACACCACATGGCATGTCGAATGACCCTCCAATGACAACAAAATATGCAGAGATAATTTGGTAAGAAATCAAAGAAGATATTACATCACTTGAAACATAAGGTAATGTACACGAGGATTCAAGCGAATCCAGTGATGAAGAGTTACCTTGGTTAGTAAGAAATTATAGTCTAGATAGCAGTGGTGATGAATTCTTAAGAAAACCATAGGAACCTCATGCTCATACAGATCATGAGACCTATGTAATAGCCTATTGATAGCTGAGATGAAAAATAAGAGAAGTATGAAGACTTCAAAGGATAATGAATTTACCAGCAAATTAGTCAGAACAAAGGGATTATTATTGGAATGATTATAGTTCTGATTCTAACTTTTGAACACATATAGGGAAACCCTGGCAACCTTATCTTTACAATGACACTTTGAGGAAATATTATGGACACGCTAGTTATCATGTGTAGATCATAAAATATGAGCACTATAATAGTTATCACCTAGAGCATAAGGAAAATAAGGTTATTTGGCCAACATAGAATTGGTGGATATAACTCTAGGCACTCGAGAAAGGAAAATAATAAATCAACTAGGATCCCCATGGTAGTAGCAAGGTCTTGGAGGAAGAGTACATCCACTAAATATTGGAAGGAATAATTGGGATGTTCCACATAGAGGAGGTAGAATATAAGGGAAGATTCAACCTCCTCCTCCCAGATGGTTGAAAGATACACCATTGGCATATTTAAATTGGACCAAAAACCTGCAAGGTATCCCCTAGTTGAGAGGGTATATATCAAACCTTTCAAGAAGACACCCACTTGTATGACCTCCATTAATTTGACAAGGACAAAGAATAATTGAAGCTAGAAGAGGATTACTTCAGGGTAGAGAAACCCCATTTAATGTTCAATGAGGCCTTGTGTCAGGAGGACTAGGTCATGGAAGACATATGTGAGGAAGAGGACTTATCGATATGGGAAGAGTAATATTTGAAGATGAAGAAAGTAAAGGATGGCAAATTACTCGTTCACCAAGTTTAGAATTTGGTTTTATCTAAGGGGATAGGTGGAGGAATCACTCAAATGATAGTAGACTAGTAATAGCACCCCTACCTCATGATAAATCACTTGATCGACAAAATGAAGTGTTACAAATAGGAAATTCTATGGTTTGTAATTGTACAATTCTAAATTGTACACATGGGAATGAGAGGATAGTAAATGATACAACATCTCAACTAGGAATTGATCACTCAAATGATCGATTGGTACCTAATGAGGTTATTATTTGCAATGTAGAAGTGGGACCCCCAACAGATGAGACAACTAAAGGGATCATACAAGTGAATGTCATTGTACGATTCTCACAACAATAAGTTGTTAGGATATTAAAAAAATAGAAAAATATATTAATTGTGAAAATACCTCGAGATGTAATTAATACAAAGGGTGGTTGAAAACCAACAATGGTGGCCCCTTCTGAAAAAAAAAAGAAAAGAAAAATAAAAAAATTAAAAAAACAAATAAAGGACAAAAATAAGAAAAATATAAAATCGCATGTGTAAGGAAGACGAGTTGTCAATAATCCATACAAAAAGATAAAATTACATGCAAAGGAGTTCATGGTGGTAATATTTCATAAAAGAAAATCTTAGGGTTTCAAAATTATACAAACAAGGTGCCATATGGAATTTTCTTTCCTTCTTGCAAATTGTACACATGCAACTTTAAAATTTAGAGGATTCGGAAGCAAAGAGGGTGTAACCATAGATAATTTTACACATGGGTGTTTGAAATTCACCATTATTGATGAAATTTTTTTGACCCATTTCAGATTTGCACCAAAATAATTTTTTGTTTTTGAAAAAATAACTAGATTAGGAAAACAACATCCAACTCAGGGTTTTACTTCAAAGAAGTTGAGTTAATTCAAGCATCATGTTGCAGGTGGAGAAAAGTGGTTGTAAAAAAAGAGTTTGAAGCAAGGAGGAAAAAAATGGAAATCCTTATATCATAAAATGTAAGGCTAGGATTTTATTTTACAAAAATAGCTAGAGTAAGAGAATTACTCGAAACAAAGGAGGTAAAACAACAAACCCTAGTGGAAAAAATCAGCCATAAAAGCAAAATATGGTTTTCTGACCTTGCATGCATGGAAAATTATAAAATGATGGTTGTACAACACTACCATATTGTCCAAAATTTTCATCTTGGAGAGAAATTGCACTAGTTGAAGGAGAACTTGCACACTTGCATTGGAATTGCACTGGAAAGGAAGATTGCACACTTTTGACAAATGGGTATTTCAAAAATCATACCAGTTTGATAGAAACATGTTTTTGCATCCAATTGAATATTTATAGGGCTTTTTGTATGATTTGGAGGTGTGATTGTAGGAATTCATGGTAGATTATATGATTTGAGGGCTTCTAAGGACCCAATTTGTGCAATTTGAAGGCAATCATACAAAATTTTTGTAGTTGTACGGATTTTGATATGATTGTATGGAAAGGAGATGCCCTTGTATGATTTGAGGGTTGCTTGTACAATTTTTGGGTGAGATTATATGATTTGGATCTCCAATTGTACTATTTTGTGAATCTATACAAAATCAGGTGCAGTTGAACAATTTATAGTGGAGTTGTACAAATTGTTAGTGGTTGTACAATTTAAAAATGTACATGTAAAATTTTCTAAGGCATTGTATGATTTCTAGTAGCCTTTGTACATTTTGGAAGTAGTACATATTTTGGAACGGTTTTGTGCTGAGTTTTCTTGATTTACCAAATTGACCAAAGATTGTGCAAACATGGTTTCCACTTGACGATGGTAGAAGCATGAGCTCTAGGAAATATTTCTAAGCTCATTTTGATCACATTACAAAAATTAGGGTGGAAATATCACCAAGACCATTACACCAGAGAGATTCATGGCCCAGGTGATCTAACATAGTTTACCTCATTCAAGACCAAGGGAAATAATTTTAGTCACATGGAAGGTGTGGTAATCATCCTTGGTGAAGGAGAGGGTATAGACCATTAAGAGGTTATATATATTGGTGTGGTGGTAGAGATAGTACATCACTACAAATTTAAAAAGAATATATGGAGCCACCAAGGGCACATTGATCGGATCTTCATAGTGAAATTTGTCTAGAAGCTACCCAAAAAAATAGGATGAGTTGCTCAAGGAACAAAAGGAAGAGCAAGTGGATATCAAGGATATCACTTTTGGATAGTCAACAGTGAACTTTTGTAGAAAATAGTGGAAAAATAATGAGGTGAATCATCCATTAAAGCTTACACTGAAGAAGACCAGAGTGAGCACCATCGCACAAATTCCACCACAAGATAAAGTATTCTTCAATGAATACTTGCTACATATTCTTCAGTCCTATGAACCCGTTGAGAATCACATCTTTGTGAGAGTAGGAAATCAACACATTAAGGTGGAGTTTTTAGTGGAGGTATTTTGAAGAAAATTTGGATCACCCAAGGAGGGAACTTAGATTTTGAAGAAGATGGTATATCCAATTGAGGCTCACAGGTTGATTATGACACTCACATTTGTGAAGTCACCTATTGTAGCTAAGATTTTTGGTTTTGGAACTCATGGAATAAATTTCAGTTAGTTGAAGACTGATGAATTGGCATGTGCAATGAATATTGTCATGGCTCGCTTGTTAGGAGGATCATGAGCTTTTGAGATATTGATCTATATGGCCTAGTATGTAAAAGGTATCTAAAATGGAGTGAAGTATGATTGGAGAGCCTACCTAGAGCACCAAATTTAGAAACTATTGACAACCAAGAGGAAGATATTCACCATGACTTTTCATGCCATTGCTCTTTTGTTAGATGCAATATCTAAAATGGGAATTTATTTTCCTAGAAGGACACAACCTTGAGAATTATTTCTAGATAAACCTACCATACTAGGATGGGAAAAGACTACCTCTACCAAAGGAAACTCCAAAAAATATAATGTGAACAAGGGTACAAAACAACCAATACCTCTAATGTAGGAAGAGGTCGACACTACATCTAAAAATATGTTCATCCTAGGAGGAAACGAAGAAGACAGATGGAACCTACCTTGGAATAGTAGGCATATGACCAATAGTTGTAGGAGTAGCCACCCTCTTGTGAAGAGGAGGAGAGAGTAGAATGGCAATCCAGTCTTGTAAATATTCAAACATGTAGGCAATTGGAGATATAGACGAGTGTGAATAAGCTTGTGTATAAAAGCAACCCGAGCAAGTTCCAGATGGAGGGCACTTAGACTTGAAATGGTTGGATTTGCTAAATTTAAATATACCTGGTATGGAAGAAGTGGGAGTAATGGGATATCCGATATTGCTTCAAACCATGGATTTTGATTTTTTGGATTCATCCAAATATTTGGTAGGAAGAATAGTGATACCACTAGCTACAAAATAAAAAGCAATGGTGGAAGTTCATTTGATGAATCCCAAGGGAAGAAGAAGCCTCACATAAATATTGTGATGTGAGATAGTAACAGTAAAGAGAAGCAGACAAGAACGAAACCACCATTAGATGATTTTGCTCCAAATTTGACAACTGTAGCACTAATGGGAGTGCAACCTAACCCACAAGATGAAATGTTGGTATAAATACAATAGGATGACTTACCTAACCCAAAATAGGAAGTTCAAGCACTAATAATAAAGTAGTATTCTTCACAAGAGATCATCAATGTTGAGGAGATCAGATCACTTGAGGAAGAAGAACTGAACAAGATAGTATCACACATTCCACGACAAGAATGAAAAGTAGCTAGTGCGATCAAAGAGGTGGGAGGAATTTTAAATCCATAGGAAGAGGAAAAATAATAACAAACCTCACCACAATAAATTGATGCAAGGCTTCATACAATATTTTTAATTGAAGTACCTTGATTTGGTATTTTTAAAGATGAGGGTGGAAATACTGATGACCAAGTGGATCACTTCTTCTAACAAGCTAGTGACATGTTTGCTAGTACTAGGTTGCAATTTTGTATTGGAAACATTGGGCAGTTGAAACAATGAAAGGAGCAGACCTTCACTAAAGTGGAAAATATTGTGGAGTTTGTGTGCAATGAAGATCATACTAGGTAGATATTATAGATTCATTCACAAAACCCATGGTTGTTACCTAGAGGAGAGGTAACTATGATGTTAGAAAGAAAGGATTTATCCAAGGGAGTGAAGACAAATTAGCACAAATATCCATGCATGTACTTGGATAGGGCAACATGTTAGACTTGTCCATTAAATACACCAGGTATACAATTTTAAAGAGTACCTTCGAATTGGACTTCATCCTGAGGATATATTTCTTGACATATTGGATCTAGTGGCTTAGATTGGGTCTTGAAAAAATTTATCAATCCAAAGAAACACAAAGGGAAGAAGTTGAGGCTACTCAAAAGGAAATGGCTACAATGGAAGAATAACTAGTACGTAGTAAAACTAAGGCCGAGGAACATTTGGAAAAGGTACGAGCTGAATGGAATTACACTAAGAGGGATTATGATAATAAGCTATGCTCATAGGAGGAGGAAAATTATCTTGTGATCCAACAAGAAAAAGAGGGCATGAAATAGTTAGAAGCTCAGCTGGTAACATAAAATGAACAACTGGTCAAACAAGAAAATCAGTTGAAGGCAGTGGAGGAACAACTATAGGAGAGGAATAATAAGATAAAGGAGATGACAAAGGATACCAAGTGCTACAATGAGATAATTATGGATTATAAATCTTGACTTTAGGCTAAGGATGAGCGTATTGCATCTTGTGAAGCTGATAACCACCAAAATATTCAAGTCATTATAGAAAAGAATGAGGAGTTATTTGTAGCAACCATAATGGAAGCCATGTTGAAATAGAAGTTATACAAGGGAGCATCCAAGCACAAGAAGGAGCTAGCTGCATTTTTGGCTACTATGAAAGATAAGACTAATGCATATGGGTTAAAATCTTTGGAAGGCAATCAATATGTAGCTCCATTGAAGGATAAGCGTGTTGCCCTTCATATTCATCTTGATGAATACCACCAAGAATCATTGGTTAAGATTAATAATACTGAGTTAGTGAGGATATCGACTAATATAAAGGGGAGGGAAAATGTAGGCAACAAATCCACCTTCTAGAGAAGAGTAAATGATTATTGGATTTGCATAATTTTTCTCAGTTTTGTCAATTTTGGTAAAATTTACAAGTGTCAAAACATACAAGTATGTGTAAACATACAAGGTTGCAAATGTACAATTTGAAATATCAATGAAATTATATGAAATGTGCATTTGGGATGAATTTGATAAAAATCAAATAGACTTAGCAAAACCTTATAATTAATTTTTTTGGGATAATTCAATAAGGTAGATGTAAGTAATGTGATGTCTCGAGAACCATTTTGGAATGGCCTAGGTATGCATTATATAGCCCCCCATTCATTTTTTTGGTTTTCTTTAATAGTTCATTATTGTTCATTAGAGTCCTAGAAATTCATGAGAGTGTTTTGATTGTTCTTGGAGAGATCAATGCTATCGAATGTATTCATTGTTGATTCTAATTGGATGTATTGTACAAGATTGCATATAATATGAATTTATCAGCAAATATCTTTGATTCCATACTGTTGTGAATCCCATTGTGTGTTATTATTATTGCATATTATCAATTCTGTGTTGAATGACTAAATTGATATGTGAGAGTGATGAAATTGCAATGTAAATGACTTATAATGTTCCTACGATCCTGATATGATAAGGAGGAATTATTACATAATAGTTTATGGCTGTATAGAAAAATTAAATGTCAATTGTACAATTTTTGGAAACATTGGAAAGGATAATAATTAATTGAAACTACGTTAGGGTTTGCATGTCAAGGAGAAAGCAATTGCAATAGGAAAACATTCCAAAACTTATCCTAAAGATATTTGTGGTGTAAATTGGAAAATATATGATTAACAGTTTCAAAAAATGTTTGGTCAAACCGCACATCCTGTGCACCAAACCGCACAACTAATTGTTTACACAATTTGGAATGAAATTGAATGATTAAAACTTGCCAAATATGGAAAATTAACCTTTTGGAGAAATTAATTACGTAATTGATCGATTTGAGTTGCAAAATAATTTTTTGTGAATTTACTAAGTGGAAAATTGTACAAGCTATAGTTTTGTATGATTTGGTTCATACAACTGTACGATTTTCAATCTTTACAAGTAGTTTTAGAAATTTGATAAATCGTACAAGGCCAATCGTACACCTTGTACGATTTGGGTGCAAGTTGTTCTAAACCTTGGAGATCATTCCCACACCTTCAAAATCACCTCTCCCTTCAAGAATACTGCACCCTTATGCTACAAATTAGTCATCATAAAAGTTCCTAAAGCGTTTCCAATTGAATAAAAACAATCGGATTCCAAAATTCAATTGGGATGCCAAAGAGTCTAACTCACACAATATCTATAGAAGGCATCTCTTCTTTAGCTTTAAATTTAGTATGCTAAGACTTAATGAAAAGCCCCACCCTTCCAAAGAACCAAGGAACACCTTGAAATACTCTCTCTATATTCATTATTAGCAAATAAAATAAGAAAATAACCATTTGGATAAATAGAGATTTGTAAATCACCTTTTGTTTTATAGTTTTTTACAACCTAAACTTTGAAAGCAGATTGGCTCAGATGAAAACCTAAGAAATGAAAAACTAGTCCTCATTTTTCTAGATATTATATGCCAGTCTAAATGACACCTATATCTAGCTTAACAATCAAATTTCCATCAGCTACCCTAAGACATCCCAACTCAGTTTTCCTAGGATCAATCTTAGGCATTCTCAAAGGCTTACGATAAATCCTACGATTAATGTTAGCATTAGGTTGAGGCTGTCCACCACGGACGGGATCCCTAAAATTTATTTTTGTGGTTGAGTATTTGAATCCTTACCCTTGAAAAGGGTTTCCGCAATGGATATGTTTTGGGGTGCTCCTTAGCATCAGATTCACTTGAAATCTGAACTGTTTTTTGATCAGTTGCTTGAAACTTGTTTTGATATCTCTTTAATCCATACCTTGGATACCAAGAAAAGGTATCCAAATTGAAATTCATTTTCAATAAAGTTTTCCACATGAAGACCTATTGAAATATATATTTCTAACTCATCTTGGGTCCCCTTCAACATATCCCACTAAAATATTGAGAAAAATCCACAAAAAATATTGGTCGCTAGGGCCCAAAGGCCCCAAAAAATAATCTTTGGAGTCACTTGCACTCAACACAAATGAAATCCTCGCACAGTTGCTCACTTTCAAAAATAAAAAAACTCTTCCAAAGGGTTTATGGTAAACCAATGTGATTTGAACCAGATTTACGTGGATCCACATCGTACAGATCATTGTCCTCAACTGACCACCTCACACCAATTTGGTTATGCACTCACCCTTTACACTTTTATGTTAAAAAGAAACCTTGAGATTTCTTAGGTGGCCAACAATGTTATCTCATCTAGGTATACCACTATCTAAAGAGAAGCCACAAGATATTTTTTTGTCCCCCTTTGCATTGCAAAGGTTTGAACCATGGACCTCCCATTCAATGAGGCCAGGCTCACCTTCTCCACTTGCCATACAAAGGCAAACTAAAGGGTTAGGGTAAACCCAATGTGATTTCAACTAGAGTTACATGGATCTGCATCTTACGGATCGCATCCCTCAATTGATCACCTCACATGAACTCGGCTACCTATCACCCTTATAATCTATTTTATTTTTTAATATTAGTTATAAATAATAATATGATATATATTTACACACAAAAATTCAAATCATGTTTTATTGTTTTTGTTTTTTAAACATAATTTTCCTTATTTTTAACTTTTTCTTAACTTGAATACATACTTAAATGTGACATCTTATATCTTAAATGTGACATCTTAGGTTAAACATATAATACCGCCATCATATTTCTCTTGCTCCACTATTTGTAGGCACTCATTGTGTTATTCCTTTTATGAATACAAACATCCAACCTCCAACCTCATTTTGATTTAAACTTTACCACTTAAATTTAAAAATTATTAAAAAGTAATAATAATAAAATCATCACTTTACAATGACTGAGAATGTAATGGTTATTACATTTAACAAAGTAGTCTTTTTTTAATATATTAAATATCAATATTATATTGAAGAATATTTAATTATTGACTTCCTTGCAATTTTACTATATAACGATCAAGAGACACACAAGATATTTTATTTTATTTAAAAATCTAGCATGTAAAACATTTTAAATTTATATAGCATAAGTAAAATCTTGATACCATATATCATACCAAAGATAGATAAAAAGGTATTTGATTTTAAAGATTTTATTTTTTTATAAATTTTAACTTTTCATGTTTTTTTTTCATTTAATTGTAAATTTAATGTCGATTTAAATATTTATCATTTATATAATTTTAAAAAGTTATAAATTTATAATTTTTTTTAAGTATGAAAGATTCATAAACAAATTTCAATGAACATAAAACCTAATATGAGAATTTATTTAAGTGAATTAGACTAACCTTGCTATACACTAAACTTTGCAATAGGCTATTAAAAAGTAAGGGTATGTTCTTGGATTTTAAATCTAAACCACTAATATAAAAATGAGGATTTGTTTTTAAGAGAAGATTCTTTGCTAGGATTTTTTTCTTTGGAAGAAACATAAAATTCTACAACTATCACAATTTATTTCTTCACAATAAGAGGTACAAAAAGTCATTACAATACAATTTGAGTGAGATTTAGAATTATAAGTAGGAGGTTTAATATTGAAATCTTGTAGGGATAAGATCATATTCTATTCTTTAATGTGTTACAACAAAAATATAATTTAACAATAATACTACAATATTATCGTTGACGACAACAAGGGGGTTTTATCGTAGGAAGGCAAATCTTATATGGAGTTATCAAATTTCATGAGTTGATTCATTTAGTGGACAAGAGCGGTAAAGCAGGAATGTTCCTCAAGCTAGACATGAGCAAATCCTACAATAGAGTTTCCTAGGATTTTCTAGAAAAAGTCTTGGTTCACTTTGGTTTTCACTCTAGATGGATATCCCTCATCAAGGAATGCTTCTCAGTCCCTTCTCTTTTTATCATTGTTAATGGAAAGGTTTCTAGGTGTTTTTATAGTGCTAGAGGATTGAGACTGGGGATCCTCTTTCATCCTCCCTCTTTATTATCCTAGTATAAGCTCTAGGAAGATCAATTAAATATATTGTTGCCATTGAGGGTATTAAACTTGCTTTTTTCATTGACCCTATCTCTCACCAACAATTTGTTGGTGACACTCTTCTTTTTACCTTCTCATCTATTCCTCGGTCCAAATAAATCAGAAGAATCCTTTTATACTATGATAGGGTTGTTGTTCAATACATCAACTTTCTTAAGATTTCGAGGTCTTCACTATCATAGGGTTGTTTTTGGATAAAAATGGTAAATTATCCAAAAATATCAATTTTATATCTTTAGGGCTTTAAGATGTAGGATTTTTTTTTAGGGTTTCTCGCATTCTAAAAATATGGAAAACCTCTAAATCCTAAACCTAAAAACCCTAAACCCTAAACCCTAAAAAAAAATTAAAAAAATGAAGGCGATGGAGATAGTGGTTATTATGGATCATTTCCAATTATGGGCCATCATCGAGGCAATTATAATTTTTGCAGTTATGGACCAAATGATTTATCTATTTAAGAGATTTGTTGCAACAAAAAATTTATTAAGTCTTTGCACGGTGATTTTGCAAGAGGTATACCAGTGTGCCCATCCTTGTCAGTTGTATTTTCCTTTGTGTGTCTTGTCTAGTCACCCATTTTTCTTCCCCATTATTATCAAAGTTTTTTGAGGAGGTGTCAAATTTACTAAGATCATTTCCAATGGCCAAGGCTGGAAGATAAGAGACTCTTTGTTACATAATTTTAACAAAGATTTATAGTTATTTATTGTATCATTTGAATGGAGAATTTCTTTGTACTTGTTTAGTGAGATCTGGTTATTCTAATCAAACTCCTATTGTAATGATCTATTTTTTAATGCAATATTTTTTCCTCCTTTCAGTAGTTCTATATGCAATTTTATGTGTTCTCCCATTTACATGTTACATCATTTGAATGTGTAAATGACATCTTCTTTCATTGGCATGTTGAATAATTTTTGTTACATTATTTAAATGGATGTGATTGGATTAGTTTTATTTTCTCCCCATTCTATATTCATCATATTTTAAATCTAGCTACAATTATGCAATGGATAAGGCACCGATCTATAGCTTGAAGCACTAACTGGGAGTTACTTTCAAACTTGGTCAAATTTTATGTTGTAGTTTTATTTCATTTTTGCAAATCTAGATGAGCATGAGCATATAAGAAATATTGTAGGCTCACCTATGGGGTTTCCTTACCCTACTCGGTCTATCTAGAGTCTTAGGATAATATTTTACCAAGTTAAAGAGTTGGATCCACCAAATTCTGATTGGATTAAGGAAGTCTTGTAGTGTAACAAATCTATTAAGGGTGGAGGAATTTCCCCCAAAAATCTCTTTAATATGATTTTGAGACAAGCATACCAATTAATTCCAATCCTTGATATTCCTTGATGAGCTTCCTTTTATAGCCTTTTAATGTTTCTAAATTCTAATAGTCTAATTTGGTGTAGTATTCCTTATAAATCCCTAATTTGGAATATTAGAAAACAATAATATTTGCAATACTAGAAAATTAAATTTTCCAAGTACAAAATCATTTTTTCTCCTGTCTTAAATTGTAAATATTAAGCTATTTTTGGTGTATAATTCACCTTTAAATTTGCTTCCAAATGTGGTTGATTTCCCTATAGATTCAACCTTATATTATACCCTTATAACTCATTTTGATGAAATCAAATTAAAATAAATTAAATTCTTACCTTTATAATGCTGCAAACCTTAAGTAATTGATGTTGAATTTGGATGTGGATGACAACAATTTGTAATGCTTCTCTTGGGTGCTATGACCAATGGTAGAATTTGATTCTCCCTTGACTTTAATGTGGCTCCTCAAATCTAACTTCTTTGAGTTGCTTTGAATGACTTGACTAAGAGCCTTAAATGCTCTTCCCTCTTCTTACACACTAGAACTTCTTGCTGCTCTAAAGTAGGAGGTTTAACATTCAAATATTTTAGGGATAAGATCATACTCTATGCTTTAATGTGTTACCATAAAAATATAATTTGATAATAACACTACAATATTATCGCTGACCACAACCAGGGGGTTTTATCATAGGAAGGTAAATCTTAGATGGAGTTATCAAATTTCTTGACTTGATTCATTCAGTGGATAAAAAAGGTAAAGCAAGAATGTTTCTCAAGCTATACATGAGAAAACTGTACGATAGAGTGTCCTAGGATTTCTATAAAAAGTCTTGTTTCACTTTGACATTCACTCCATATGGATATCCCTCATCAAGGAATTCTTATCAACCCCTTCTCTTTTTATAATTTTTAATGGGGAGGTTTCTAGATATTTTAAAAGTGCTAGAGTATTGATACAGGGTGATCCTATTTCATCCCCCCTCTTTATTATCCTAGTAGAATCTCTAGGAAGATCAATTAAAGATATTGTTTTCGTTGAAGGTATTAAACTTGCTTTTGTCATTGATCCTATATCTCACAAATAGTTTGTTGATGACACTCTTATTTTTACCTTCTCATCTATTCCTCGGGCCAAATAAATTAGAAGAATATTTCTAGACTATGAGAGATTCGTTGGTCAATACATCAAATTTCTTAAAATAATACTCTTTTTTCTCAAAACTTCTTATATTTGGTAAAGAGCTATTGCCAAAATTCTTGGGTGCACTATTGTTGAGTTTCCCTCTACCTACTTAGGTTTACCTCTATTTAAGGGTAGAATCAAAGAGGGTCTCTGGAATCCATTCTTGGAGAGGATATAAATTAAATTAACAGGTTGGAAGGGCTCTCTTCTTAGTCAAGCTAGAAAATCTCAACTGGTTAAAGTTTCCATTCAAAGCCTCTCAGTGTACTTCTTATCCCTGTTTAGAATACCTATGAAAATTAACTAGAAGTTAGAACATTTTAAAAATGTTTTTCTCCGATCAGGTTCAAAAAAGAAAAAGAGATTCCATCTCATTTCTTGGGAGTAGGTGTGTGCAAAAAAAGAAGCAAGGGGGCTAGGGATGAGAAAAGTGAATTTGATGAACAAAGCCCTTCTAGCCAAGCATTTTTGGGATCTCCTCAACCAAGAGAATAATGGATGGACTCAAATTATAAATTCCAAATATTTAAATAGGGGAATAAACTTCTTGAAAGAGCAAGTGTCTCTTTATGGATCTGCCTTTTGGAACAATATTCTTATATGAAAAATCTTAAGAGATATCAAGTGGAGACTTGGAAATGGGAAGAATATTGACTTCTAGGATGACTCATGACTTGAATATACCCCCCTTTCATAGAATCCTTTCTACACCACCTAGAGACGTAGATTCTCACAATCGTTTGGATACAAAGTAGCATATTTTATTAAATAAGTAGGGGGCAAGAAAATATGGAATAATTTCTAAGGTTTGTGTCTTGCCTAAGGGGAAGAAGAATGTTTGAAAGAGTTGGCCCTCAAATTGAGAAATCAGGTGATAAGGAATTTTGGGTGTGAAGACTCTCTAATATAGAATCATGAGGATAATGGCACCTTCTCTATGAAGTCTACTTATCACATTGTGGCTAATGATAATCTCAATTGGTTCCTAGGGAAACTAATCTGGTACAAAGAGCTTATCCCTAAGATTAATTTCTTCTTATGGTTGGCCATCCAAAATAAAATCCTCTCCATAGATAATATCAAATTTAGAGGTATGATTCTTTCCAATAATTACTATCTATGTGGAAGGAATGAGGAGATGACTCATCATCTCTTCATGGACTATGATTTCTCTATGGATATCCTAAATCACATCCTTAATGCTTTGGGGGTTTTTTGGGTTATCCCTAGAACCTTGATGAAAATGGTTGAGAAATGGTCTTCCTCCTATTTCTCTAGTCCTAGATGGAACACCCTCTAGAAATTTAGCCTTTTGCATTACCTTTGGGGAGTTTGGAAGGAGAGGAATAACATGGCTTTCAAAAATTGTTCTAGAGACCTGCCTTTAGTAGGAGCTAGAATTTTGAACTTTCTTTCTGAAAACATTTCCAATATCCCATTTTCTCCTGTCATTGACACTCAAGAAGAAGCCTTGTTAGCTAATAAGTTGGGCCTCCCCAATATTGAGCAAGGACCTATTTAGGTTGACTCAAGAAGACTACAAGCCAAGTGGATCCCTCCTCCAGATGGATGGATTAAATTAAACTTTGATGGAGCCTCAAAAGGAAATCTAGGTCTGCTAGGAGCAAGAGAAATTATTAGAAACAATAAAAAATATATTATTCTAGCTTATGTTGAGAACCTTGGACTCCAATCCAATCACTTTGTTGAGGCTAAGACCCTCTTCCAAGATCTTGTTTTGTTGTAATCCCTGAGGTTTGATAAGTTTATGATATAGGGAGATTCCCTAAACTTAATCAACTCCCCTAAATGTATTCATAATCCCAACTAAAATATTACAAATATAATGGTTGAGTCAAACTAAATCCTAAGTACCTTTCAGAATAGTCAATGCCATCACATTTATAGGGAAGCAAACATGGCAACTAATTTCATGGCAAATTTAGGAGTTCATCAAAACATTTACTCATATAAAGGGGAATATTTCCTCCAAATCTTAATGTTATTGCTAGGAAATACTTTGCTAGATTTGTGGATGGCTCTTGATCTTGTGTGTGGCTTATATACTGTGAAGATGTCGACAATGTATGTGGAAGATATTTCCTAGGTAATAAATTCTCTTAATAACTAAAGAAATTTTGATGGGGGTATGTTGTAGCTTTTTTATACTTTTTTGGTTTTCTTAAAGTTTATTGATTGTTTTTCTCTCTGGTTTTGCTGATTCAGTTCTTCTCTTATGGTTGGGTTTTCTGCCCTTGCTGGCCTGTTGCCCTATATTCTCTCTTAGCTCTTTTTTTCTAAGGCTTGGTTTTTGCCTTTTTGTTCCTTCTTGCCTAGTTTCTCTTAAAGCTTTCTCAGTTGCTACCATTGTAATTATATAAAAGGTTCAAGAACCCTTTCAAAACCCCCTCTTTCCATCTAATAAAAAATTGAAAGGCATTGGTCAAGATCACATCCTAATGGAAGATATTCCATATAGTATATGGTTATAAGTTAAAGTAATGCTTAAAGTGAAAAATTACATACACAAGATTCCATTGAGAAAAAGAAAACAAATTGAAAAAAATTATTTCTTAAAATTACAAAAATAAAACTATATTTATAAAAATAAAACATCATTATTTTCTAGTTGGAAAAAGCTATTATTAGAATTATAGTAGTTCCATATATATATGTGTTCACCACTAGTTCATTTATCCATCCATTCCATGGATCATCCAACATGTGTTCATTTATAGTTGGATTAGATTTTATAGAGTAGAGTAAGATGGCAATAAAGCCTAACATGTAGTAAATAATATTGTATGGTAGAAAAAATATAATAATGATTATTGATTCAATGAATTAATTAATACCATAATAATTACTCAAACCATAGGGACACTTCTGGTTGCGTCATAGGATCACGACCATCTTAGAGAAGAAAAGAAGTCAATAATTAGATGAGTTATTTAGAAAAGTAAACTTGTTGGAAGTTTGAAGATGTGTGAATATCTATGTGAAATAACAAAGGTGTATTTCCAACAATAAGTTGATGAGAGATTTTTTCTCAAGAATTCAAGAGTTTTTTTCAAGAAATTGAATATTAGAACATTAAGCATTAAGGGGGAGAATGGTGGAAAAATTAATGGTTAATTTGAGAAAGCACATACATGATTTTTATTATAGAAGAAGAAAATAGATAAGTATTTTTAAAAATAGAAAGGAGTAATTAAAAAATTAAAAATAAAATATTACTTAGTGGTTGAGAAAATCTATCATTAGGGTTATAATACTTCTATGCATTCATGTATTCACCACCAGTTGATTTACCCATCCATGCATTATGTGATCATCCAACATGTGCATCATTCATGCTTAGATTAGATTGTATGGAGTGGAGTTAGATGGCAGCAATACCACTATGATTTGGTGAAGAATATTGCATGAAAGATGCATGGTAGAATCTTCTATACTTATTATCAATTGAACAGAGTAATTGAGTGGTGTTGTTACATCTAGATTAAGCATATGATTTTGTATTGTGTAAATATTTGCATGTTATGCTTTTAATTAATGTAATGATAAAATCACAAGATAATTTATGTACTTATATAGTGTTTGATAGAAGATAAATTTAATATCAATATTCACATTTAGTATGAATTATTTTTTAGGAAAATCAAATGCATGAGTTTTGTTATAGAAGAAAAGAAATTTGAGAAACTTAAAAAGTATTTCTAAAAATAGAAAGGAGTAATTATAAAAATAAAAAATTATAACTTGGTGTTTGATAAATGTTATTATTATTTTTTTTATTGATATAAAAATGAAGAGGTTTTGAGAAGGCTCCCCAAACTTTTACATTGTAAACTTAGAACAAAAGAGACAATATCCAAAGATAATATTTACAAAACAAAATTTGGGAGATGATATACTCCACCGGAAGATAAAAAGAGACACACATATGTAAAGAAAAGAAACATATCAAAGGCCAATGCCACCATGAGAAACCCAACACACTAGTTATCTGAATGAGAACGATTAGGAGGAGAAACCCCCAAATCAATCATGGTGGAATTTCTCTAAGAGGATAGGTCATTCAGGACCTCATAGGGCACTCATTAACTTGGGAACTGACTTGCTAACTAGATTTGATGTCTTCTACATGATCAAGAAAGAGGTCATGAGGGAAGTTGAAATGCCACATTGAAATTTCTTCCTAAGAGACCCCAATATTGACCAGTACATAAACAACCTAATTGCCTTTGTGGTAGATGTGATGAATCAATATTTTGCTCCTTCTTTGGATAAGTCTCTTGGATTCTTCAATGAGGTTTTGGGTCCTCCAGTTGGACCGAGTCTCATTTTGTAGTTGATTAATAATATTAAGAGAGTCCCCTTATATGATTAAATTTGAGCAAGGGAAATTAGAAAAAAGGTTAAGGCCTTGAAAAAGTACTCTTACCTCCATGAAATTGTTTGTTTGGATTCTTATATTTTTAGAAAATACCAATAATATGTTGCCCATGTGATCACAAAAAAGACCTCTTGCTCTCACTCTACCTAGATTTCCTTTTGCTGCTCCATAAAAATTAAATTTGATCCAACTTGCAAGAGGAGGCTCACAATAAATTTGAAATCTGTTCACTGGAGGTCTGAGGAACAGATCTCGATGGGGAAGATAAAAGATCCACTTCCCTCTTCAGGGTGGGATCATCATTTTGGGGCATAATAGAAGAGTTTTTAAAGGTAAAAGACAAGATGACATTCTCAACGGAAGAAAAATCTTTGGAGGAATTGTAGAAAGCTTTATTATTTCTTTCATTCCAAATGGCCCAAATATAGTGGAGAAGTATGACAGACCAAATAAATTTTAGCCTCGATCAAGCAAAAGAAGTAGTCCATTGGAGGCATAGGTCAAGGATGGAGTGAGGTTAGATCCAACTGATAAAAAAAGGAGAATAAAATGGATAACAACTAAGGAGTAAGGGTACTCTAAAAATATGTGTTGAACGATCTCAAGATTACACTTGCACAAATAATAGCAATTAGGGATAACAAGACCTTTGGCTTGAATATTGTCAAGAGTTAGAATTTTGTTTTGAATAACAAGCCAATAGAATATTCTAATTTTGGGAATGATATGTTTTAACCAAACTTCTTTAGCAAGGAAACCATGCACATGAAGGTGGTCATTGAAAAAGTAGGAAAATTTGACATTTGAACAGATCACTTTGGTTTAGTTTCCAAATAACTTTATCATCAAGAGGAACAACAAGTATAAAATGTATTGTAATAATATTGGATAAAAATTTGGCAACCTAGATTTTATCTCTTGAGAGGCCTTGAACAGGGATAAGCTTCCATTATCATCTATGGCCATAACTAGTTATGAAATCAGATACCCTAGGACTGAAACGTTGATCAATGATTTGCTTGATTGGAATTAGGGCTTGGTCCTGACTCAACGAGGTATCACAAAGTCAAACATTATTCCAAAAATCAATGCTATTATCTTTCTAAATTTTCTAGTTAATTCCTGCTTTAACAATATGCTTGCATTTCAAAATTGAGTTATAGATGGTAGAATCGTAAGGGAGGATTTCATCACAAAGAAAGTCATTATGGTGAAGGTACTTTCTTCAAAGGATATCTACCTAGACAACATCTTTTTTTATACATAAATCTCCACTTAAATTTGAAAAGGAGACCTAGATTAATTTGGTTGACTCTTTTGAGATCCAATCCCCCTTGGAAATTTTGGAACAAACTTTCTTCCAAGACACTAAGTGGAACCTGTGCTTGTTTTTAGAACCAAACCAAAGGAAGTTTGTTTGAAGCTTGTTTTGAGAAATGTTATCATTAGGGTTATAGTAATTCTATATAATAATTTGTTCATTCATACATTAGGTGCATCATCCAATGTTTACATCATTCACACTTGGATTAGATTTTATAAATTGGAGTGTCATGGTAATAAAGACTATGATTTGATTAAGAATATTGTATAAAATTTGGATGGAATAATCTACTACAATGATTATTAATTAAATGGAGTAATACAATGGTGCATTTGCATTCATAGAAAATATATGATGTGACTTGAATTAATGGAACGATAAAATTGTGAGATAATTTTTTTGCTTCCATATTGTTTGATATAAGATTAACTAAATTTTAGATTATTCAATCCTAACATTTGGCATTAGATCTAGTTTTGAAGCTAGGATATAGAGTTAAAGCTAGGAGTACCAAACACTTGTAGAGTGGCTTGAGGTAGGATGTTTAAGCAATAATTATGGGAAATCCTATATCTATATCACAAGGTGGTTCAAAAATGGGCTAGAATCCCATTGGCAGAGAAATATCACCATATGGAGGTCTTAGATTTGAGTCTTAGTCAACCCATACCTTTAACAAGGTATGAGATCCAAAGTAATATAATTGAAGAAGATAACAATAACAAGAGCCCAATAAATAAAATTGAATAAGATAACAACAACAAGAGAAGCTCCAGAAGCTAAGGAGCAATAGTAGAAGTATCCCTAAAAGAGAAATGAGAGTGATGGCAACTATTTGATGAATGTTGTGTATTATAGAAACAAGACCCCACATATGAGACAAGAAAGTTGAAGATACAAAATAATAAGAATATTTGTAATGAAAGAGAAGAAATATGAATATATGAAATGATAAGAAAAACTATAGAGAGATGAAGATATTCTAAAATAAAGAATATATTGCAAGAAATAATAGTGAACCTTGCAAGTAGTAGTCTACTCTATTATACCTAGTAGTTGTAGCGACTAGTTATCCATGTAGTTTATTAAGATGGGAAGGTTATCATAAAGACACTTCTAATAGAATCATAGGATCATACCCAAGTGTAAGAAGAAAAGAAGTCATAAATTAGATGAGTGGTCGAATAAGATATTCAACAAAGGAATTTGGATGAGTAATTAAGCATAATGTTTGAAGAAATGTGAATGTGTATGTGGAATAGTAAAATTTTGTGTAACATGTTGATGAGAAAGTTTTGTTTAATAAATTAAAACCTAAAACATCAAGGATTAAGGAGAATAATTTTGAAGAAAGAAATGTTTAATGTGCAAAATCACATACACAAGATTTCTTGGAAAAAAAGAAAACAGGTTGAAAATTAAAAAAGAAAATAATTATAAAACTAAAAAAAAGTTATTGTAAAAATGAAAAGATAACTATAAATAGAGAAACACATCACTTGGTGGTTGAGAAAAAATATTATTTGTATTATAGTAATTTTATATGTTCATGTATTCATCACTAGTTGAATTTTTCATCTATTTTTGAGATGAATCATCTAACATGTGCATCATCCACAATTGTATTGGATTTTATAATGTGAAGTAAGTTGAAAACCTAAAACCTAGAGTTTGAATGAAGGAGAGTGAAAAGCTAAAGGAGAATGAAATGTTGAAAGAGCATGGAAGGCTAGGTTGATTGAAAGAGTTGTAGCATAAGGATAGGATGGTTGAAGGAGTGTGGAAGGTTGGTAAGGCTAAAGGAGCGTGGAAGGCTGGTTCAGCTAAAGGAGCTAAAGTGAAAGGCTGAGATGCTAAGTGGAAGTCTAGGAAGGTTGAAGGAGCTTAGAAGGTTGGTTAGGCTGAAGGAGCATGGAAGGTTGACCTTTATTGGGTGGAAGGCTTGTTTGAGTCTGGATAGATTGAAGGAACTACAAGAACACGTTGGGTTTTTGGATGAAATACAACAAGTTGGGTTACTAGGTGGAAGGATGGGACAATTGAACCTCTTTTTTTATCTTTTGTGTGCTTGTGGGTTTAGAACCCATAGGGATTGGGGTGGTTTTTCCCCTTCTTTGTGTTGTGGGAGTGAGCCTCTTTGCATTTTGACCAGATATTTCTTAGTTCCTCCTATAGGATTGGTCTATTGTGTTGGGTGTTGGTGGTTTGTGCTTCCAGTATCAGGGTTCTTATTTTGGGTGGGTTTTGATTTTGATTTTAAATTTGAGCACCCCTTGAACTTGATGTTTTGGGCAGGAATCTAGTGGTTTGTTTCTTGGGTTCCTATTTTGGGTGGGTTTATTAATTTTTTATTCATGATTGAGCACCCTTGGTTCTAGATCTCTGCTTCCTATCTTGGGTGGGAAGGTTTTATTTCAAAATCCTTGTTGTAGGAAGTGTTTTTCTATTGGAGGTCAACATTTTTGACTATAGGGTTCCTGATGGACCAGATAATTTCTTTTTTTACCTTTTGATTCATATTGGAGAAATCTACCCCCTAGTTTTGTTGTAGGTTTTTAATTTTTCTAGTGGGAAATGGGAAACTTAAATTTGAATTTGATCCAAATTTAGCCAAGAACCTAGTAGTATTTTGGTATGTTCTTGCCTATTGGGGATTTATCCTTGAGAAGTTGTGAGGTATGGTTGTGATATCTCTACAACACTAAGTAGAAGGCTATTTGGTCAGACTTTCTAACAAGTTTTTTATTGGTTTGGGGTTTGATCCTACATGCCTACTACCAAGAGTTCTTTTTGTTGGTTGTTGGGTACCTACTAGGGGATACCGGAGTTGCCAGAATTAGGATTCCTATTATGGGTAGGAAGGCCTAATTTTTATCTATGATTCAAACTTGAGCATTCTTGATGTTTGAGCAAATATTTTTAAATTGAGCATTCTTTTTAGTTTTATTTTTAAATTCAAATTAACGTCAGATAGCATTGTTGGTTGTAATGTTGGATCCATCGATCAATTTCTCTAATTCCTGAGGTAATTAGTTCTTTGGCTTGGGTGGGAAGCTTCATTTCGATTTTATTTTTAAATCCTCCAAGTTAAGGTAAAAATGTTGTTTGTTTTGGATATGTGGGATCTAGCTCAGCTTGGTTTCTAGGTTCTTGAATGCAAGATCAATTTATGTCGGATATAGGATCCAACTCTTAAAATTTGGTTGCTTTCGGTTCAAGTTGGGTAGGAGCCACCTAAGCTTGGTTTATTTTGTCTGAAGTTTGGTCTCCTTTTCCCTTGGGTGGGTCAGGCCTTCTTATGTTTTGCCTTGGTTTCTCTTTATATGTTTTTATTACTATATTTTATGTTTGAAGACCCTTTCAAAACCCTTTTTGTAAAAGGTTCATGAACCATTTCAAACCCCCTTCTTATACCTAATAAAAAAAAGTAAGCTTACAACACAATATATGAAAAAAATGTATGATACCAAATCTAACAAATTTGTTATTAGGAATATTTTTTTTGGTTACATAAATGAATTGATTACAATCACAATTTTTAGTAACCTATTATTAGGAATATTTGATTCAATAAAATAATTGAATAATACTCTTACATTTAAATTAAATTATATAATTTTATATTATGCAATTATTATATTTATTATATTATAAAAATAATTTAAGCGTGTGGATATATCTACACATTTTATATATTTCTACGACGTGTCAAATATCAGTAGTATATTAAATATCAAAATATTTGAACGGGATAAGGAATTTTAAAAATTATTTTTTAATTTTGTATTAATTAAAAAAACGTTTATTTTTTTATATATTTTAATCATTAATATCATTTTTCTAAAATTTACATTTGTTTTTTAGCTCTAAGGGTCGGTTGGATTGGTAAGTGTTAATTTGGATGGGTATTTACCAAGAAGAGACCTAGGTTCAAACTTTGGTGGTGTCATTTTGCAAAGGTAGTAGTCTGATCTGAATCCTCTGAGTGTGTGTCATATCGAAAATGATGGTATGAATACCAAGTGATCGACCATACCCATCTCACATCGGATCAACAAAAATTAGACGGATAGGTTTGGTAGATGCAATCCCTATAATTTGAACCCTACTCTGATCAATTACTAAAAATAATGGTTGTAACCAACTCTCATTTGTTTTTTATAAAGCCTCGACTCTAACCCATAAATAAAATTGTTGAGAACATTATTAGGGCCATAAAAGGTACTTATCTATAAACTCATAAAATTACATAACTTCTAATTCAGTGATAACTATAAAATTATGCCCTAGCACTGCTACACTCATATTTTCTTCCCTAACATTGTATGGTTGTGATTCCCATGGGTATGGATGGCGTGGTACAAGGGTAATAGCACCAGCGATGCAGATTTTCAACTTCTCTTAGGTAGGAAGTCCATAGATATTTATTATGGAAGAATATCCCAATGCATTTCTATTCTAGAGGTCATGGGTGTAGGCATTAGATCCCCACCTGAGCCAGACCCCCTCTCTTCGAAGCCTTCCTTGATTTCTTTTGTCATTATTATCAAAAATATTGACTTCTCCTTTTCATCTAGAGCCTCGGTACCTCTAACATACAATATAGGTATTTTAAATATTCTTGTGGGGCTTATGGCTTCTTGAGTTGCTACGAATGCACACTCAGTTGTGGAAAAAAAATTAGGATCTTATCTTGGCATTGAATCCATTAGAAAGTGGGCAATCACAAATGGTCTCCTCTTGGAAACCTAGAATTAATTTCTCTTACAAGAGGTTTTTCCTCATTAGACTGAAAAACCCAAGTGAATCCATTCGTATTTCAGCAAGGGGCCATGGTTTTGTGGCAGACATAGTTTGTTCTTGAGGAAGTGGACTCCTGACTTCAACCTTGAAACCCAAAACATAAATTATGCAACCATTTGGGTTATACTACCAGGGCTTCCTCTCCACTTTTGGTATGAAGATGTGCTCAAAGGCATAGCTCAAACCATAGGGGACCTCATCAGTTTTTATCATGCTACCAAATCCAAATCTAGGATAATGTATACACACTTTTGTGTCAATTCTAACCTTGATATCGAGCTTCCATTTTCAATCAAGCTATACTTTGGATCTTTCAGTAGAATGTAACCCATACAATATAAGAATAAAATAGCTTTTTATAGTGAATGCTAGAAGCAAGGGCATGTCAAGATGTAGTGCCTCTCTAAAAGGTAAAATTGGGAAGCTTTGGGATTTTTAAGAAAATCTTTGAAAGTTTCTCCCAAATCTCCTACAACTTCTTCAGAGAATCCTAATTTTCCTTTTAATCCCTTAGGTGCTTCATCCCCTCCAATCAATTATAATGGTATATAAATCATCTCCAGCAATGAGCCATATCCGTCTTCCAGTGTATGTCCTTCTCTTTGTGACAAAAACCCTTTTCATTATCTTCCTTATAAAGATTTTGGTTTTGATGTTTTCATTTTTGAGGAGCCATCTCCATTACCCTATTCTTCATCCCTTATCCCTTCTTCTTCTCACCCTACTTCTAGAAGTATCCCTCTTTCTTCTAGTTCCATCTCCCTTATAGGGTTTTCTTCCCCTTTCAAGCCTAGTGATGGCACCTCCCCATCTAAAAATTATGTGTCTCCTTTTCTAGATTCTTGTCCAAGTTTTGGTTCCCCATATAAAAACCCAACTTTCTCCTCATTGGCAGCTTCTCATACTCTTTTTAGTACTAAAATACTATCTCCATATAAATCCCTTGAAGCCCTCTCTAATCATGCCAGAGCTATTACCAAAAATAAAAAGAATATTGTTTGCAGATGTTGGTGGAGGCAAAAAGAAAGGTCGACCTATAGGCCCAAAATACCACACTTAGAAAAATTTACAAACAATTCCAAAACAATTCTATCTAAAGAGGTGCTCTGAAGCATGATAACTACTCATCACAACATGTCGTATATCATGGTCAATTTAGTAAAATGGGTCCTTCATGCATTTCAAATCATAGCTTAGAGCATTAAATGAGATTCCAACTTGCAACAAAGGTTTTACACTACATAGCCTAGAACATGGTTCTATACCATGGTCAATGTAGTCAAAGTTTGCAAGATGATATTTCAAATCATGACCTAGGATAGTTCCACACCACATGAATTATTGCATGTAAGTATACCATGCACCTCAGCACTCCTTATCGCAGTCAATACAGTCAAAATTCCAAGTTTGATAATCTAAAAGTGTCTTAAAACATGGTTCTCCACCACGCAATCCAACACATGGTTCCACACCATGTACTTCAGTTCATTTTTCTACGTCACAGTTAGTATATTTAATGTTACTACTTTGAAAATCAAAATAGTAGCTCATAACATGATTCTACGTTGCACGACCCAGAATAAAATTTCATGAGCACATCTTTAGGATAAAAGCACTCTTGTCCTAGATCATAGTCAAAGCAGTCAAATGACTCAAATAAGAGACTCAAGTTATGGATTAGAGCATGCTTTTATACCGTAAAGGATGAAGTTGAAAAGTTAAGGTTATCACAAGCTATGATAAGCTCCAAGTTGCAAAGTGTTCTAGCCCATAAGGTGCTTCAGACCACAAACTGTAATAAGATCTAATTTTAGTCATCCAATAGTAGATCAATGATTGACATCAAAAGTGGCTTGAATCATGCACAAATTTAAGATTTTATGTGACATAAGATAATAGGCCTTAGTTTGAGCCATTTCCAATATGAATTCAAAGAGTAGGAATATGAAGCAACAAAGAATCAAGATCCATGAGCTGATTCAATTTCAAATTTATGGTAGGGTATCCATGGCAAGAACAAGAGATGACCTTGATTTATTTTTCATCAAATCTATAACTGAGAGCTATTAGAGCCAAAAAAATTGCAAAAGGTAAGTTGTAGAAGATCAAAAGAGCTCACAATTTTCTTATTTCTTGAATCAAACAAAAATCTACCACCTCAACATCTTGTTGATCTAGCATTCCAACTTCTTTGTAAAATTTTTCATTGTTTCAAATCTTTCAAAACACTACAAAATTATAAATAGAGGTTGAACCCTCACTTTAAAGGGTTAGCTCTATAGTGTTTGCTTACCCTACTATGTACACTTTTGCAAATAAACAAAAGGAGAATTACTTAGATGTTTGCCTTAGACTGGTATCTTCTTTTTTATGGATTGTCAATATTTGAAGTCATTAATACCTCTATTGCTATGGTTAGTCTATTCTACTAATTTTGATTGTTAACTTATAGAAAATTGAAATATTTCATTTCTAAAATGTATGCTTGTAAAGGATTATATTTTTGTTAATCAAAATATCAATCTAAATTTGCTAATTTGTATTATTGATACCTTAGATGTTTGGAATAATATTTGAAGTATGCATATGTGCTTAATGTTGAAGATCACTAAGTTTTGAATTGATAATCACAAGTGTTGTTTGTTGAAAATTGAGTTGTCAGAAGTTCTTTATAGATGCCTATGTTGTTAGCTATATCAGTCCACTTTTGATTCATTACTTTATTAACCCTTTCTACTTTCTATCCCTATATTTATACATTTAACTTATCTTAACTAAGTCATCATTCAATAAGTTGACAAGGTATACTAGCTGATGAGCACCAAAAATGCTCATATTTTGCACACATTTTCTTGATCATTATGCAGTTGTATAATAAGGATTGCATGCTTTTATAAATGATTATATAGATATTTGATGAAATTATGCGTGTTATCTAATTTATGTGTTTTTAGTGTGTTTTATGGAAATGCAGTTGGTTTAGTTAGATTTGGATCAGTCAAGGTATTTTTGATGGACCTGGCACTTTGTTTCTTTGGGGGTCAATGCAGAGAACATAGGTGCCTTCCTCCTCCAGGAAGGTACCAAGAGAAATTAGGCACCTTCCTCTTCCAGGAAGGCACCAAGAGAACGTAGGCGCCTTCCTCTTCCAAGAAGGCACCAAGGAAAGAAAAGTGCCTTCCTCCTCCAGGAAGGTGCCAAAGTTAAGGAAGCACCTTCCTTTCATAGGTAAGGCATCGACAGGAAGGAACCACAATAGGAAAAGTGCCTTCCTCCCATAAGGAAGGTGCCACTAGAAGACGTGCCTTCCTCATAGAAGGCGAGCGCCTTCCTCCCATAAGGAAGGCGCCACTAGAAGGCAAGCACCTTCCTCCCATAGGAAGGCACCAATAGAAGGTAAGCGCCTTCCTCTTCCAGGAAGGCGCCACAGTAATAAGATACCTTTCATATATGGAAGGCTCCTGATATACTTAGGCACCTTCCTCATAAGGAAGGCACCTCTGTTCTTCACCCGTTGACCAGATTTGCACGACATTGATAGCTGCGACTGGTGCAGTTCCAAATCTACGTCATGTAGAGCTAAATTGGAGATCGCACCAACGTATTAAAACATCTTACCAATTCCAGTAAAAGCATGAACCAATCAATGAATATGTCATCGTTAGAACCAAATGCTAGTTTTAAGCATACGTCGATTGCATTCACTAGACTGTCTTAATTTAGTCTAGGATGAATTGACTTTTGTAACCTCTTTGTAACAGAAGTTCTACAGGTGTGTTATATAAACACGTGCAGACCGTTCTAAGATATATATAGATTGATATAGATTCATATAGAGATACAGATATAGATAGAGATTGTAACACTTTGATAAATATATTATAGTTCTAAGCGCATGTTCAGCTGAGAGGAAGCTATTAGAGCCTGGGCCCACTCCAAGCCAGTATTTCTTCCCCAATTTTCTTCTATTTTCTAGATTAGTCTATTGCTTTTGAAAGGTTGTTTACCTCATTACTATTCCCAGTATTTGTAGTAGATTCATTTTTAGGAATGTGTGAATGTTTCATTTTCGTAGATTTAATTATTTTCTTCTTACGTAAATTATTGAGGAGTGCATGAATGATTGACAACCATTCTGAAAACACCCCCAAATAGTAGTATTAACCAATTCATCTCAAGTGGTATTGTAAGAAATCTTATTTAGACCCTTCACAAGTTTACAAAGCTCCCTGGGTTGATAATTAAATGCACGGACATGTGACAAAAGTAGGAAAAAGTTAACCTTGTTTGGCCTGCAACACTAGCCTACTCTGGAGGTTGGATTAAAAGAAATTTTGGTCCATCCAATGTTGGGTTTAGGGCAATTATTAGTGAGTATTCACCTTCCAAAAAATATTTAATATGATAATCATAGCTCAAGTTCACCTTTATGTCATTTCAGATGCCAACAGATTCTAGCACGCCTGATGGGGCACTATTTACATAACGTTCGTTTACCCACTAGATACTATTTTTCATTTTCCTAGAGGAATTAAGATTTAGTGAATTGTATTGACCTCACCAAGCGGTGGAAGTAAATTCACTTGGTAACTCCCTAGAATCAAGAACCTAGAAAGCCCTTTTAGTAGCTCAATGTTTCATGTTTATCAAGTCATATGCTAGGGATAGTTAAGAGTATGTTCCATTATTTGAGCTACCATATAGAATATATAGGCATACAAGAAGCTTATCCCTAGGTTCACCCTTTGAAGAAGTCTAAATACCATCAGGAAATTATTTCTCCTCAAGGAAAATTCCATTAAAAAACCCAATAAAAATGGCTTAGCAATAGAATATAAACTAGAATTAACCCTCACAAAAGTACCCTAGTTGGGATACCATTGGTCCTTTAGAACTCACCCTTATGCATGATATCCCCTAGGCTGTACCAAAAGCTATAGCTACTTATTATGGTTTAGGTAAGGCTACTTATGAGCATTATTAGGATATATTGAATCTAGTAGCTATCCACAACATTAGAATTGAAGATGTCATTATCAAGCTTCTAGCCCTATCATTTAGAGGAAATTTTTTTACTGATTTAGAATCTTAAAATACAACAACATCATTTCATCGACTGCATTAGTCGGTCCTTTTGTGGAATATTTTAATAAATTTACTAATCCTTTCTCACTCCTAAACCAGTTTACAGCTATGCAAAAGCATCAACAAGAGTTAGTCTCTGATTTTAATCTAAGGTTTAGTAGAACATGGAAAAAGATACCTCCTAAAGCTAGACCTACTAATCCTCTTGCTTTTATGTATTACATCAAAGCCCTTAGATCATACATGGGGCTATAAACTTAGCAATCAGTAATAACTACCTTTCCTCAAGTGTACAATGCACTTGCATAGGCAAAAAACATCCTAATTGATTAGGAAGGCTTCTCCCAAAGATAGTCATGCCATATTTCTCTAAGATCCCTCAATATTAGGCTAAGATATCAACACCTTCATATATGGACCCTCCTTCCTTGTCATCACCACTTCCCCAAATAGCTCCAATTCCTCCCAAAATAACATCTACCTCCATTTGTTTTTTCTCACTCCCATCTCAGAATCCCTAAGAATCCACTTTGTTACTTGATATTCAGAATATTTATAAGACAATCAATAATAAGGTGAATGCAATGAAAAATAGATAAATGTAAAGGTTTTGATAGATAATATTCCCATACATTAATAGGGATCAGAATATTGGTAGTAGTGGCAATACAAGGGTCAAAGTTAATGCAAATCAAGAAGATAAAAAATTATCTCCTAAAACTATTTTGGTGAATGTTTGGTATCTGGTTTGTAATTATCCTCATGATTTTGACACTTATATGATGTACCAACACCATGTAAAACAAGCCATAGAAAAGGCTCAAAAGAACCTAAAAGGGAAAATTCAAAATGCTATGGCAACCAGAATAAGTTATGGCTAGTCAATATTCTATTGAAGAAGAGTTAGTTTCTGTCATGACCAGATCTAGAAAGAAAATATTGCAAGTAGATCCATATAAAATGAGTCAATTCCAGGTTCCCTATTAGAAGAAAAAAGAACTACCCCTACAAAATAATGATAAGTTTTGGGTTTCATAGATAGTTGAGAAGAGGGATACAGTTCTTAGGAGCCAAGGAAAAGAGATGAGCAAAGCACCCCAAGGAAGTATGAAAAATAAAATAATAAAGAACAAGTAGATTTTAAATATTAAGTATAAGAGAAGCTAAAATTTCCCTCCATCACCAGGAAGATGGATCAAAGAGGAATTGAAATCCATCCAACAATATAGAAGATCTAAAGAGGACTCCTTCCAGATCAATTCTCTATCTCTCTTCATTCCAGGTCGATTGATCTACTCAAGGCTTCTTTAAACAAGAATTCTCAAGAAAAATAGACTACCACTATTTTTAGTATGCCTCATGGCCAAGAAAATATGACTCCTATGACCTTGAAAAATAAACCCTCCCTTTTATATTTCCTTGATAATGGAAGGGTGGATTATCCACAATTGTATGATAGATTTAGGGGCCTCAACTATAGTCATGCCCAAAGTAGTCTGTGATGAAATGGAAATGGAGTATACTCATTCTTGTCTAGGAGTGTTATAGTTGGATGGTATACTATTTAAGACCATTAGAGTTGTAAAATATGTGTTTATGAGATTACTTAGGGCTTCAGAGGTTACTATTATGCAAAAACAATTAGTACTAGACCTAGAACCTTACTTTGGTTTATTTATTTCTAGGGAATTCACTACCAAGATACGAGGCTACATGTATTTGGATTACTCTCACATGATGATTCCATACAAAGGGAAGATAATAATAATAACCCTTGAAAATATTGTTTCTTATCATATTGAAAAAATAGAGGAAGATATGTGCAATCTCTTAGTGTTATAAGAACCAAAATTGGTAGAGAATCTCAAAGATTTAGAAGTGGAAGATGAGTTGCCATTTAGAGAGGATTACAATATGTTTGAGATAGGAATGGGCACTTATAGAATTTCTTCTAAAATTGATAAAAAGACCCCTACCATATCTAATCAGTCACTAAGGGGGTCAAAAATTTGGACAATGCATTTTGATGGGGCAAGATGCAAAAATGGGGTCGGTGCTGGCATAGTTTTGAAATCCCATTTAGAAGGTATAAAATATTTTGCTTATATATTAACTTGGTCTTATATCAATAATGTTGCATAATATGAGGTTAAATTCTTAGGATTAATGCAAGCAGAGAATATGGGAATCAAAATTTTAGATATATATGGAGATTCAGAGCTAGTAGTTAACCAAGTCATAGAGAAATGTAGCAACAAGAAACATTACTTGAAATCATATAGGAATAGAGTATGGGATTTGATGGAATCTTTTGATGCTTTAAACATCCACTCTATTCCTAGAAAACATAATATTTTAGCTAATGCTTTAGAAGTCAAAGGCTATAATTGTAGCCCTTCTTTAGATCTTGGATCAACAAAGGATAAAAGGGTTAAATTGGTCTTCAAACCTACAGTACCAGATAGATAGATTTTTTGTAGGTTCTTGAGAATGATGACTAGATCATTGAATTTCTAGTTAGAGAGGCTTGCTTGTATAATTTGCAGGAATATTTCTATCAAGAAATGGATCAGCAAGACATCATACAGTAAAAAATTAATCATATCCCCAAGGGTTTGATCACACTAGAAAGCCTCTTTTATAATGAATATGGAAAGAAATCAAGAACCATAAAAACTAATAATTAAATCTATAAATAGATTTACATAGAGAAAGATAAAAGGTTCAATATTGGCATTCACTACTCTCCAAAATAAGTGGAGGAAATTAAGTCTATATGCATAAAATACCAAGATATTATAGCCTGGTCATATGAATATATTAAGGTATATGATAAAATAATCATTCAATACACCACTGAGCTAGAATTTGATGCAAAACCTTTCAAGCAAAAGTAGAGACCTATGAATCCCAATATTGAATCTATAATGAGATAGGAATTGCTCAAATTACTAAAGGCAAAGATCATCTACCCTATCAAACATTCTACATGGGTTGCTAACTTGGTACCTATCAAAAAAAAGAATGGAGACATCCGTCTGTGTTGATTTCATAAACTTGATTAAGGCACCTCTAAAAGATGACTATCATCTTCCTTAGATTGATCAAATCTTGTAGATTGTTCCAGGGGCTAAGATATTTTCTCTATTAGATGGCTTCTTAGGATACAAAAAAAATTGGATGAAAGATGAAGATCAACTCAAGACAACCTTTACTACTAAGTGGGTTACCTTTACTTATTAAAGAATATTTGGCTTATCCAATGTAGAGGTTACTTTTCAGAGAGCCATGTACTATGCTTTATGGAAGTTGATCAATAAATTCATTCTCATATACCTTTATGATATGATTATAATTTCTCATAAAAAACAAGCTCACCTAGAACAAATGGAGCAAGTTTTTTAGGCATACAGAGAGTTTGGCATCTCCCTAAATCAAAAGAACTTATTTTTTACAATCCATGAGGGCAAGTTATTAGGGTATGTGATCTCTAAAGAGGGGATATCAATTGATCCTAATAAAATAAATTCAATATTGGATCTTCCATTACCCTTAAATAAGAAATCCTTGTAATATTTCTTTGGATAGGTCAATTTTGTAAGGAAGTTCATTTCAGACTTTGCCCAAATTGTTAAGCACATATCAAAACTTCTCAAAAATAATATGGAGTTTAAGTGGACTGAAATAAGAAAATAAGCTTTTGAGGTGACCAAACAAGCCATTGCTACTATCCTATTACTAGTAAACCCTAATTTTAGCAAATATTTCATCTTATATGCTTATGGAGTTGAAGAGAGTTATGCAATAATACTGACACAAAATAATGATACCAAAGAAGAACACCCTATATTATTTGGAGTCAAACTCTTCATGAGCACCAGACTAAATATAATTTTATTGAGAGACATATATTTGTAGTCATGAAATCATTGAAGAAATTTAGACAATACTTGGCTCAAAGTAAGACTCTGGTTTATGTGGTACACCCAAATGTTAGGAGTTTCATCTTACAAGGAGATTTGGGTGACAAGAGAGCTGGTTGGATTACTAAGATTCAAGAATATGATGTAGAAATCCATCCTAAAAATTTAGTTAGAGGTAGAGCATTATGTTAGGAAATGGTAGCAAAAGCGAGACTCAGATCCAATGACAGCTTGTCAACCATCAAGATCTGGACAGAGGAAAGATAGTTCTTCAAAAGAGTTATATTGGGTTGATCAATTGACAAGTTATTTCCAAATAGGAGTATACCCCCAAGATCTTAATACTTCATAAAGAAGAAGGTATAGAATTCAAGATTTGAAATTATATCCTTTTACCTAAGAGAATATATAAAAAGAATCTTGATGGAGTTCTTTTGAAATGTTTGAAAGACAATCAAAAAGATAAATTCATTGAAGAGTTTCATGAAGGACTTTCAGGAGAGAATTTTTCAATAAGAGTTACTAGTATGAATAAAATAAGAGTAGGTTACTACTGGCCTACTATATTTGATAACACTTTAACAATAACAAGAGCATGTGATAAGTTCCATATATATGTAAGGAGGAATAGGAATGCTTCATTCCCCCTCAAGCCTATTTAGGTAGAAGAACCTTTTCAGTAGTGAGGGCTAGATTTTATTGGAGTAATAAATCCCAACTCTTCAATAGGTCATAAATATATTTTGACTACCATAGATTATTTCACCAAATGGGTGGAGGCAATTCCAACTCAGAGATCAAATTAGGATGTAGTGATCAAATTCATTGAAAGCCTAATCACAAGGCTTGGCCTCCTTGAAGCTCTAGTGAGCGATAATGGTCCATATTTCATAGGTGTAAAATACATTGTGTTTGCAAGTCAATATGTCATATGCTTAAAGAATTCTTCAAACTATTACCCTTAAGGGAATGGACTAGTGGAGTCCACTAACAAGAATCTACTTTGAATTCTAAAAAGAACATTGAAAGATAACAAAAGACGCTGACATTTATTGGAAATATTGAGTTATATTGAGTTGTCATTGATGTCAAAGGGTTTATGTCAAAAGGTTGCATGGTATTCAAGGCATATATATTCTCCTATGATTGGATAATTATGCAAGGCAAGGTATATCTCAAAGCAAGGAAAATTGGTGAAAAGAAAAGGTTTATAATATTTATTTTTTAAATATTATACAAAGGGACAAGTTTTAAAAGATAAATCAAAGCAAATGTCTAAAGGAGAAGGTAGGTTTAATTATTAAAAGAATCCCAAAAGTTTAAAGTTTAAAGAGGAGGTAAAAGAGTTTAATTAAAAGCAGTTAGGACAAAGGTTTGAAGGCCTAAGTTTAAAAAAGTAATATTATAATATTTTTAAATATTATAATATAAAGTTACAAGCATAGCACCAATGTTTATAAAGCATGATTTAAATTCTCGAGCATCGACGTTGTGTGAGCATGGAGGTAAAAGGTATTTAAATACAATATTAATCCAATGTAATGCTAAGGTTTTGAGTGTGTGCATTTTGATATCTGCTCACGCTTTTTGAAACGATGAATCACAAAGGAGAAAGGGTACGAATTTTGGTAGAGGGTATAGTGAAGATAATAACAAAGGGTTGCACGTTTTGTTTCATCTAGCAGGCTAGCACAGCTAGTTGTTTGGGTAGTATTGTGGCTACTCCACAACTAGCCCAGAAACTTGGGGATCCACCTATTTGTTGTGATTTTTGGAAATTTTTTATTGTCTTTGAGTGCTCATTTCAATGGGACCTTAGCCAAGAGCTCATAATTCGATTTCTAAAGGTTCATTTTGTTTGATCAGAATCATTTTTTAAGTATCTTGGTGGTCTCAATTTGTTTGATAGAGTTAAAGTTTGCTTTAATTTTTAATTTTAGTCTATTTGTTTCCTTTTATTTTGGATTTTCATAGTGCAATATTTTGAAAGGTCAATTGATTTGCATATTTGTATTTTAAATAAGCATATACAATGAAAAATGAAAGGACCTCTTCTATTTATACAAACATATATATATATATATATATTTCTTATATGTAATAATATATATTAATAATAATAATAATATAAATAAATAAAAAAATAAATAAATTAAAATGAATCATTTTCACTTAAAAATCATGATCTTATTTCAAGGGATTCATTTTAATTAATCAAGGAAGTGCGTGGTTTTTTTTTTGTTATATGTTAGTCTAGACTTTGTGGATTAATGCAGTATTTGAAATATTTAATAACTGGTTGTTTTGCAAGTATTAGGAGCATTTCTTACACAGGAGATAAACATATGTAGCTATCGAATACCTCCATGGTGCAGTTGTCAAGAATGGTCAACATGTCTTAAGCAGAAGATGAGACAGGCCCACCACACCACTCAGGATGAATCACCACATGATGACACAACATAACGATTCAAACGGGTGGGCCTAGGCAGTGAATAGTTGGATGGTTCAACGTTGGTGAGTAGATGATGCAATGCAAAGGATCGACATGGATCATCCGAATAGACTAGTCGTAATTCAGAGGTAGACACAGCATGGACCCACAGGAATTCACGATAGGGTGGCCAATGATCGATATGTGTGTTGTATGGAAGAGTTAGATGCCTATGTGGTAGTTTAAGACCCACGTAGTGATAAATGACAAGAGTATGACATGAGTGACTCGAATAAAAACATGTAAAGTTAGGAGTTGTATATTCGAAGACCATAGACACGCAGGATTCCTTACTCAAAATACAATCGTAGTGGAATGACATAACAGACGATGGAGACGAGACCCAAAGGGCGATGGGGAAGTCGAGCTTCAAGCGATGACAGATACCAACGTGGATGTGACATGCATGTGAATTACATGATGAATCTGGCAGCTGACAATGCAATTTTGGATGGAGTCCATGGGATAGATAAGACCAAACAGTGGACCCCACACTAAAGAGGATACCCACGTGCAGAATGGAGATGACGTTGAACCGATAGGAAGTGGAGACGTTCAATGTAGAAAATTTGAAGCCTCAGGAGCACACGTAGGTTTTTCGCATCACTATCAAGCGAGAATCAAGGCATATACCATAAATATTGGACATAAACAAAACACCATCGATATGTGTACACAGTGGACCCGGTGGTAGTACAGGTCGATGCAGGGTTCAATTTGAGAGATAAAATGGGTACCATGAATTACCATCGGAAAGAGCTATGGTTAGTGGTCCCACATAGCCAGTTTCATGTGAAGTTTTGTATTAATTTATTAATTTTGTGATCAGCTAAATCATTCATCATTCAAAAGGAAGAAAGATGCACGATGGAGTATGGTGTACCATAAGGAACGTCGATGAAGCAGAGGATGCCATTATCAACTCGGTCATTAGTCACAATACCTATTCTAAAATAGAAACATCCGCATGTGCTAGTCGAAAATAATTTTGCAACCTCTATTAGCTCATGGACATAATGTGCCTAGAGATCCAGCTGGTGAGGTGGTCGACCCGATAGATGAACAAACAAGGCATCCAAACATAGTATGACATGGAAGAACCTATGCTTCCATCATCATAAAGGTTGTGAAAGAGCAGGATGAGCAGTGTAGCCATTTGGTACCTGGTGATAGTTACATATCAGGTAATGAGAAATCGTTATGGAAGCATAAGCTAAGTTGGTTGCTGAATAATTTTCATTTGCATGTAGACGAGCCATCACATGGGGAACTCATCTTCATTAATAATCATGATGATTAAATATAATTTTAAAAGGACTATGCTTAATGGAAGTGGGATGTTATTAAGATAAACTTATGCAAAGATGAAATGTGTCTATAGGGTAAGTTCTCTTTAAAATGGAAATAGAATGAACGATCCAAAAATAAAGTAAGACAAAACAAGAGAACATAATAGAAGAAAATGAAGGGTTTCTTTTGGATGAAAACGTGAAACGAAGGGAAAGGAGAGAAAACATTACAAAAATAGGGAAACCAAACAAAAAGGAGGAAAACGAACATAAACAAAGGGTTGCCTCTGAAATGTTAAATACACCATTGAAGGATGGAGCAAGGGTTGGTTCTTTTGGAAAGGCAAGTTGTTGCTAGATTGGGGATGAAATATAAATGTTTTTTTGTTGTTTTTTTTTTATGCAAATGTTGCAGAATTTCTGCACCTAATTAGAAAAATAAGAGATCCATTTCTGGGTGTTTCAATTTAATGTCTATTTTCTTCTCTCTATTTTTTGGATTTATAGACAATGTTTAATGCATTTCATGATTGCGTTGTTGAATATTCAAAAAGAGAGAACTTTTATTTCTATTCAAAATCTCACACCTAATTTATTTCAAGATTTGCAAATGCAGTTCCGGTTAATTTGGGTTACACTCAGAAAACTCTCACATCTTGGGTTTTATAGTAATTGGGTTGCATAAAACTGCTAACAATTGTTTTTTGGATTTTCTGCATTTATTTCCATTTCCATTTTATTTTACATATTTTTTTTTAAACTCTGAGGATTAATAAATAAATAAAATGACAAAAATAATTACATGGGTGTGAATAATGAGATACAATCTATCATACGAAATAAATTTGAACTCATTCTGAAGTCATTTCGATTTTATAAAAATTGTTGAAAATGATTGTTTTATGCAGATTTTTATAATTTCAGAATTTTATTTTTTTACATTTTGGAGGTAAATCATATTTTTAAACTTTGCATTTCCATTCATAAACATAAGATGACCTTTCCTTTATGAAAAATTCAATTTCATTAAAGGGGGTAATTTTTATGGCATTTCATTGGCCATCATTTAAGAGCAATAAATACCCTTCTCTTTATGAAAATTTTGATTTCATAAAAGAGAGGTAATTTATCATTACATCAAAGGCTAGTGTTTTAAAACATTAAATTATTTCTTCTTTATGAAAATTTATTTCATTAAAGAGGGATATTTTTTTTTTTTAAGCGAAAAACCCCTTGTGGGGCCACCTTGGTTTGAGATACCACGAACAGGGGGTTCTATACCATCAAATTCACCCGGGAGTCGCACCCGACCCTGCCTACACCAACATTATCAATTGGATTTTGGATACCCAATTCATCTTTTTGGTAGGGTGGATATTTGAACCTGGGACATCCCTTGGAGGATTGCCCTCTCCTCTCCAACTCACCTACAACACTTGTGTAAAAGATGAATAATTCATAATGACATTTTGAGGCCATTATTTTAAAGCAATAAATTGGTGTCTCTTTATGAAAATTAATTTCATCAAAGAGGGACAATTTTTTAATTATATCAAAGGCTATATTTATCTTCATGATAGAATCTACATTTAATGGATCTTTTCATCATTTTATATTCACATTCATAGATAGATTTTATCTTCTATTTCATGCTTAAAGTAGGATTTAATGCAAGATAAAAAACTTGTTTAAAATCTACTTAATCCAAAGAAGATAAAATCTACCTAAAATCCTCCAAGATAAAAGGAATTAAGGCACTACATCGTGGTCATATGAGGGCCAATTCACATTTGCTTTTCTTTAGTTTTATGAACAATCATAAGTATGGCATAATAAAATACACCAACACATGCCCCTTGTTAATAGTTACTTGCAATCACTAAGGTATTCCTAGCATTTCATTGATATATTTTTATTGAGATTACTAATACACATGTGCAATGCTAATATAGCGGAACCTTGGAGAAGTTGTTTTGATTTCTAACTTCTTTGCAAGAGAGGGTTTTGTGATCAAAATCCTAAGGTGAGTGTGGTTTTGCAATTGGGAAAAATTATCACTCAACATTTTGGTGCTAGAAGGAGGGCATGAATTGGTTTACTTTATTTTATTTATGCTAAGCAATTCATTGTGGTTTTAAATGCTATATTGTTCATGGTTACTCAAGAGTTTTATATTGCTAAATATTTCAAGTCTATTTTATTAGCATCTTTGGCCTCTTTTAACACTCAACACTTTGGGAGCTAAGAAGGCCTAAATTGATTTATTTTAATGCTATTTATATACTAAATTATTCATGTTACTTTAAATATTTATTCAAATACATTGGTCTTGACTAATGAAATTTTGGTTGATCACTTTCATTGATTCTAACATTCTCTATTTGATGATGTGTTAATACTAACATTTTTTGCAAATTTGAGAATGCTCTTCAATGTCATGGTTTAATTAATGTGTATCTTTTGGGATGATGTTAATATGATGATCCATATGTTAAAAATTTTAAGTTTGTTAGTTATTTCATGCTTCTTTGCGAGATATTTTTATTTGACTAACAAAGTTGGTTCCAAATTTATTCTTTGAGTTTCATTAATGGTGACATGTGATGAACTAAAAGAACAAATGGCATCTCTAAGAGTAAGAATGGTATCACTCTTAGGTGACTATTATAGTTGTTTTGGAATACCCCATCAAATTCCTGAAACTGTATTGGAGTTTCTACGACCGTTTAGTCAAAATGAGACATTAGGATACATACAAAAATTGCATATCTACAAGAGCATATTATTTCAATGGAAAATATTCCATGAGGATGTTTCTTGTAGGTTATTCTCATATATTTTGGATGATAGATCATTATTTTGGTATATCCAATTACCCATAGAGGTTAGGAATCATTGGGTCTAGCTAGAAACAACATATCTTTATCATTTTGGTAATCAGGTGGACTTAGATATGTTGCAAAATCAGTTTACCTCTATTCGTAAAGAGCCTAATGAATCCATGAGTCAATTCAATGAGAGGTTTCATGAGTTTCACACTAAAATATGAAAAAAAATTGACACAACAGAATATGAAGCTATTCAAGTATACATGGGAGTCATACCTCTTGTACTTGCTACATTATTGAGGGAAAATCTTGATGACCCATCTTAGCATAGAATCTATGAAGTTGCAATAATGGTAGAATAATGGTAATTGGAGGCACAACATGTTCCCATGAGAGATTATTCTTCTGGAGTTATTGATGCCAACCTACACCAACCATATAATATAGCACCCTCCACTCCAATGATGCCTAAGGTGAATGATCAAGGGGATGAATTTGAATGTCCAAATGTTATAACCACCTTAGATATCATCCAAGAGGAGGTGCAAGTTGCCAAGCCAACATCCACTAAGGAGGATTGTGTAGAGATGAGTTCATTTCTAGAAATGCATGAGTATTAAAATAATGGAGGTGTCCTAAATCTAATTAGTTTTGAGATATGTGATAGGACATAACCTCCCATGAAATCGAATAAAGTGGTTGAAAATGAAATTGAAAGAGAATCAACAAATGAATTCGAAGACATAATAGAATTTCACCACTGGTTCTCGGAAGACACTCTGGATGATATTCTTGAAACTAATGGTCAAGAAATTCCTCACTCTCTAAATTGTGATTAAATTGAATCATGGGTTACAAATGTAGATTGTCATAGTCTTGCAAACTTGAATATAAAGAGTAGCTCGCTTTTGGAAATAATTGAACCATCTAAGGAAGGTGAAGGTGAATTTGATGAGAAACACATTGATGAATTGGAAGATGTTGAAGAAGTAGTTGAGCGTCACCACTTGATTTTGGAAGATGATTATTATAATTCTTGGAAGAAGTGGGAAGAATACATTTATCCCAAAACTTCTAATGAAACTTTTGTGTCAATTGATATGCAAGATAATACAATTGATTTCTCGCAAGAGAATATTACAAGTCTTATACAATTTGAGAATGTTTTGGAAGAAGTAATGGAATCTCATAAAGTGTTGGAGAATGACAATGATTCTAATACCAAAGACAAAGAAGAAAAATAATTGATGTATGAATCAAAATATCATGTCACAAATACAATAGAGTTTCATCCCATGAATTTGGATGACAATTTTTACAATGGTTGGGGAAGATATGAAGAATCATATACTTTGCACACCCCCATTGATGAGATTTCTATTGACACGCAAGATGCTAAAATTGCCATTTTGCATGAGGATATTGCATTTGCAAAAATAGAGGAAGTTCTCAAATTAGATCATGTTAAATATGAATTTGTTGAAGATCTTGTTGAAATAGAAAGGGAAGAAATAGTAAATGTTTCTTATGACTCATATGTTTCAGATGAGAAAGAGATAAAATCTTCTATTTCGTTCTTGACTGTTGAAAATTTGGATACAAAATCGCATTTTTGAAGATTTAAATGAAGAAATACCATTGGTGGTTAATAAGGAATTGGAATCAAATGACAAAGAGGTTGATATAGGTGAAGCAACTCAAGTGGTATATCATGGTGATGGGTTACTTGACACACCTTGACCAACAAGATTTAAGGTTTGAAAATGATGGGTATGTTTTTAATTGGGTGCCTAATTTTGGTATGTTTGATGAACATGTAATCAATGAAGATAGACTACAAGATGATAAAAATGATAAAGACCATGAGATAAAAGAGGGAATTGCAAATCCTCATCGAGTGTGGGTAAATGAAAATCTACAAGAGGTAGAATCTAACATTTTGTGTCCAAGCATCCAAGCTTCAGGTGAATATTTGTATAATCACTCATTGGATTCAAATGTTACTTATGATGAAGTGTGATTGGGGGTTAATGAATAACTTGAGTTGATTTCTACTCACATCTCTAATAAGAATGCTTTGTTGAATTAAAAAAAAGTTGATGCACTTGAATTATTAAATCAAATTCATTAACAACTGTTAATAGAGTCTAGGATAAAAACTTATAATAATTCTCATTTAGTAGATATCCTTGATGCTTGTAAACTTTTGCATAAGTTTGATTGACCTACAAAAATGGAAAATGAATTGACTTTAAATTTTTTAGAAATATATTCTTGCTTGCAAAATTTCATATTCGAAAAAGAAGGCCTAATTTTAAATAAAAATCAAATTGTGAGATGGACATATTAATGAATAGACATGATAGAATTGGAAATCAGTTATGGCCTAATAATTTAATGATTTGAAACTCACCCATGGGATTGTTAATAGAACTAAATCAAACTGGTGGGGTGAGTGAGACAAGATAAATATTGTTGTATTTTTTGGCCTAATCTGGTTTTTGTTGTATTTTTGTAAAATTTGGCTTGCATATCATGTTATATGTCTTTTAAAATGTGCTAGTCATGTTAGTTGAAACTTTGCACCATCTTGTACCATATTGTACATTTGTATATAGTTTTAGTTTTTTGTTTTTAGCTTTTGTGTTTTGTTTTATGTTCTCGTTAGTCTGCTTTAAGTTAGATTTTGGTTTGTGTTTAAAGTTTTGTGTTGTGGGTTGTTCCCTTATTTTGAGGTGATATTTTATGGTCACTAACTTATGGTCTCTAGCCCATTTTTGTGCTTATTTATTTAGTAGGTTGGAGTATCTAATCTGAAAATAGGTGAACCCGAGAAAAGGGGGATGAATTATTTGGTGATCATGCTCAGATTTTGGGACTAATATGGTGGAGAGTGGAACAATGAAATATTTCGCTAAAGTTCCACATGTAACTCACACATATTAAAGGGTATTTTTGGAAGGATGAAGTTGTCTTGATTTGCAAATTAAGGTGAAAATTCAACATGCTCTATCTCTATGCTTCCTAAACCTAGTGACACATAAATATTTGTAAAGCTATAAAAAAGAGAAATAAAAGAGAGAAAGAAAACTAGCATTGAAAATCTTGATTAAATTAGTCACAAAATCTAGATAAACCCTACAACTGGAAGTAGGGCTCTATCTAGACATAGTTCGGTTATAAGTAAGGCTTTGTAAATGATTAAACGAATAAAAGGGTGAGTTAGATAAACCCTACTAGGAGTATGGATGCCTGATTACAAGTAGGACTCTATCTGTAAAAGCTTTCTTTTATAATTTGTTCTTCATAGCCTAAATGTGAACTAGATGATGGAATCCGTAAGGTTTTCGAAAATGTGAAATGAATCACTTTCACACACTGAGCAAAGGCAAATGGATTAGTTGTTTTTATTCGAAGTTGTTTACCCTCGCATTCCTAAGACATCACTTAATAATGGTTATTTTGTTGATCTTGTGGTTTCTTGTTTCAAATTGGGTTCTTCACCCAAAATACTCATGATCATTTCCCAACAGAGTTACCATTTTTTGTGGTTGCTCCACAACTAGCCCCAAAACTTGAGGACCCACCTTTTTGTTTTGATTTTTGGCAGTTATCGGTTGTCTTTGAGTGCTTATTTCAATGGGACCTTAGCCAATAACTCATCATTCGATTTCCAAAGGTTCCTTTTGTTTGATCGGAATCATTGTTTAAGTGTCTTGGTGGTCTCGATTTATTTGATAGAGTTAAATTTTTATTTAATTTTTAATTTTAGTTTATTTGTTTCCTTTTATTTTGGATTGTCACAGTGCAATCTTTTGAAAGGTCAATTGATTTGCATATTTGTATTTTAAATAAGATACAATGAAAAGTGAAAGGACATCTTCTATTTTTATTGAATATAATTGATGGTTCCAATAAATAAGTTTAAAATAAAGTAAAAAAGAATATAATAAAATGATTATATATATATAATTATATTTATATAATATATATATGAAAAGAAAAATAAAATAAAATAAAATATTTATATATATATATATATACATGTTTTATAATATGCATATATATAAATAAAAGTCATAATATAAAAGCAAAAAATATATAATGAGGAAAAATATACATATATTATTATATATTTCTTATATATAATAATATATATTAAAAAATAAAAATATAATAAATAAATAAACAAGTAAATTAATTAAAATAAATCATTTTGACTTCAAACTCATGATCTTATTTCAAGGGATTCATTTTAATTAATCAAGGAAGTGAGTGGTTTTTTTTTTTGTTATATGTTAGTCTAGACTTTATGGATTAATTCAGTATTTGAAATATTTAATAAATGGTTGTTTTGCAGGTATTAGGAGCGTTGCTTACGCAAGAGATAGACATACATAGCTATTGAAGACCTCCATGGTGCGATTGTCGAGGATGGTCAAAATATTTGAAGCAGAATATGAGACAGACCCACCACACCGCTCAGGATGAATCACCGCATGATGACAGGACACGATGATTCAAACGGGCGGGCCCAAGTAGCAAACAGTTGGATGAATAAATTTTGATGAGTGGATGACGCAATGCAAGGGATCGACGTGGATCATTCAGACAGATCGATTACAATTCAAAGGTAAACATGGCATGGACCTATGGGAATTCATGATAGGGTGGCCAATGATCGGCATGTGCATTGTGTGGAAGAGTTAGACGTCTCTATGGCATTTTAAGACCCACATAGTGATAGACGATGAGAGCATACCATGGGTCACTTGGATAAAAACATGTAGAGTTAGGAGTCATATATTCAAATACCATAGACACACAAGATTCCTTCCTAAAAATACAACCATAGTGGGATGACGTAATAGATGATGGATATGAGACCCAAGGGGTGATGAGGAAATCGAGCTTTAAATGGCAATATATGCCAACATGGATGTGACATGTAGGCAAATTATAATATGAACCTGGTAGCTGATAGAGTAGTGTTGAGTGGAGTCCATGGGATAGATAAGACCAAAAAATAGACCCCACACTGAAGATGATATCCACGTGTAGAATGAAGATGACATTGAACCGAAAGGAAGTAGAGACGTTCGACGTGGATAATTTGAAGCCTCGAGAGCGTACGTAGGGTTATCGTATCACCATTGAGCAAGAATCAGAGCATATACTGGACAAATTAGACATAAACAAAACACCATTGATATGTATGCACAGTGGATCCAATGGTAGTATAGATCGATGCAAGGTTTAATTTGAGAGATAAAATGGGTACCATGAATTATCATGGGCAAGAGCTATGGTTAGTGGCCCCACGTGGCCAGTGTCGTGTGAAGTTTTGTATTAATATCATGATCAGCTAAATAGTTTACCATTCGAAAGGAAGAAATATGCACGGTGGAGTACGGTATACCATTCAAAATGTGAGTAGAGCACAAGATGCCATGATCAACTTAGTCAATAGTCACAGTACCTATTCTGAAACAACAACATTTACATGTGCTAACTAAAAATAATTTTGCAACCATTGTCAGCTCATGGACACCGTGTGCCTCGAGAGCCAATTGGTGAGATGGTCGACTTGGCGGATGAATGAACAGGACATCCAAATGCGAGATGACATGGCAAAATATGTGCCTCCATCGTCAAAAAGGTTATGAAAGAACAGGATGATTAGTGTAGCCATTTTGTACCTAGCGATAGTTATAAAGCAGGTAATGAGCAAGCGTTAAGAAAGTATATGCTAATTTGGTCGCTGAATAATTTTCATTTGCATGTAGACGAGCCATCACATGGGGAACTCCTATTCATTAATAATCATGATAATTAAATATAATTTTAAAAGAACTATGCTTAATGGAAGTGGGATGTTATTAAGATAAACTTATGCGAAGAGGAAAGTTGTCTATAGGGTAAGTCCTTTCGAAATGGAAATAGAACGAACGATCCAAAAATAAAGTAAGACAAAACAAGAGAACATAATAGAAGAAAATGAAGGGTTGCTTCTTGACGAAAACATGAAACAAAGGGAAAGGAAAGAAAACGTTTCGAAAATAGGGAAACCAAATGAAAAGCAGGGAAATGAACATAAACAAAGGGTTGCCTCTAAAATGTTAAATACACCATTGAAGGATGGAGCAAGGGCTAGTTCTTTTGGAAAGTCCAAATGCTACTGGATTGGGGATGAAACATAAATGTATTTTTGTTGTTTGTTTTTGATGCAAATGTTACAGATTTTTTGCACCTAATTAGCAAAATAAGAGGAGAGCCATTTCTGGGTGTTTCAATTTAATGTCTATTTTTCTTCTCTTTTGGTTTTTGGATTTATAGGTAATGTTTAATGCATATAATGGTTGCATTGTTGGATATTTAAAAACATAGAACTTTTATTTTTACTTAAAGTATCGCACCTAATTTATTTCGGGATGTGCAAATGTAATTCTAGTTAAGTTGGGTTACACTCAAAAAACTCTCATATCTCGGGTTTTGTAGTAATTGGGTCGCATGAAACTGCTAACAGTTGTTTTCTATATTTTATGTGTTTATTTCCATTTTCAGATTTTATTTTTCATTTTTCTTACTTTCATTTTGTAGATTTTTTTTAAACTTTTAGGATTAAAATAAAAATCGAAAAAAATAAAATGATAAAAATAATTACATGGGTGTGAAGAATGAGATATAATCTATCATACGAAATAAATTTGAACTCATTCTAAAGTCATTTCGATTTTATAAAAATTGTTGAAAATGATTGTTTTATGCAGATTTTTATAATTTCATAATTTTATTTTCTTTACATTTTGGAGGTAAATCATATTTTTAAACTTTGCATTTCCATTCATAAGCATAAGATGACCTTTCCTTTATGAAAAATTCAATTTCATTAAAGGGGGGTAATTTTTATGGCATTTCATTGGCCATCATTTAAGAGCAATAAATACCCTTCTCTTTATGAAAATTTTGATTTCATCAAAGAGGTAATTTATCATTACATCAAAGGCTAGTGTTTTAAAACATTAAATTATTTCTTCTTTATGAAAATTTATTTCATTAAAGAGGGATAATTCATAATGATATTTTGAGGCCATTATTTTAAAGCAATAAATTGGTGTCTCTTTATGAAAATTAATTTCATCAAAGAGGGACAATTTATTAATTATATCAAAGGCTATATTTATATTCATGATAGAAGCTACATTTAATGGATATTTTCATCATTTTAAATTCACATTCATAGATAGATTTAATCTTCTATTTCATGCTTAAAGTAGGATTTAATGCAAGATAAAAACTTGTTTAAAATCTACTTAATCCAAAGAAGATAAAATCTACCTAAAATCCTACAAGATAAAATGAATTAAGGCACTGCATCGTGGTCATATGAGGCCCAATTCATATTTGTTTTTTTGTTTATGAACAATCATAAGTATGACATACTAAAATACACCAACACATGCGCCTTGTTAATAGTTACTTGCAATCACTAAGGTATTCCTAGCATTTCATTGATCTATTTTTATTGAGTTTACTAATACACATGTGCAATGCTAATATAGCGGAACCTTGGAGAAGTTGTTTTTATTTCTAACTTCTTTGCAAGAGAGGGTTTTGTGATCAAAATCCTAAGGTAAGTGTGGTTTTACAATTGGGTAAAATTACCACTCAATAGGTAGCGCTAAGGCACTACGAGAGAGGTGGTCACAGGTTTGATTCACGTGGATGACACGTGATGCTATTTTGGTGGTAAAAATATTGTTTTGCATGGTAGAAAGAAGGTTTTAGAGTTAAGTTGTGCACTACTATTGCTATCCATTGGTGTAGCCCAGTTGGATGCCTAGCTAGCACTAGGGCATCGTGGGCCAAGAGGTCACAGGATCAAATCACTACGAATGATTTTTGCAAGGTAGAAGAGAATATTTCATGCGCTTATGAAAGGTATGAATAAATTTTGATTAAAAGTTATTTTGCAAAGGTACTCCGTTCATTGTGCATTAAGGAAACAAAATATTTTATTTTGAATTTGATCTAGAGGGAGTCATAAGGTGTAAAAATATTATTTGATATTGTAATAAGGTTATTTGGGTCTTATTTGAAAGTTGTGATTCTGCATGTTTAATTAGGAGATATAAGGTGTATTTTGGTTTATATTGAATTGTATTTTTGGCACATCAAAAAGAGGAAATTTGAGGGTTTAGTCATCATAACAAGCTTTATTTTTGTGAGACTAAAAGGAGTTATAAAACATTATTTCCAAGTCTTGATATGCACATATTTTTGAGAAGGGATTTAATGTGGATGATTTGAAAGAAATATTTACTAACCAGTTTTTGAAGTGGCACAAGAAAGGGAAATTATTTTGATAGATTTTGAGGGCACATCATCATTGTGGCAGATTTAAAGGTATGGAACTTTCATTCCTTTCTTAAAAGAGTTTTGGTTTGAAGGAAATATTCTTGTTGTCATAAGGTGGAGATATAAGGATTATGTCTATGTGCTTTATTGGAAACACATGTGCTAGGAATTGAGAACAAAGTGTGCATCATTGTTTGTGTTTGAAATTAGAAACAAATTGATGAAAAATTATAAGTCAGATTTGTGAGTCAATTTGTGCATTGATTTGATGGAAATTGGAAGCAAGTATGCAAGGGTTATAGATCAGATTTGAGAAGTAAATTTGTGCATTTTTCATGATTGATTTTGTGAGTATATGAGAAGGACTTATGCATTGTGATTGGTTTTGGAGTGAAGTTGCAAATCAACAAATACTAGGTCAGTTTTCAAGTGCTAGACTAGAGCTACCTTTAAAATGTAATAAATGTGAGACATGTGAAAGTGATAGACTTAATGGATGTGCAAAACAAATTGAGCATTTGTTAGTGCATATCATTCTCTATATATTCAAGAGGTTAAATGAATTTTGGGTAGAATATGTCTAAACTTCTTTAGTTGAGGAAAGCACATTGAAAAGTAGATAAAACACTTGATGACATCATTATGCAAGATACATAAACATTTTTTGTATACAAGGTTTGAAATAGAGTTGACCAGGTTGAGGAGGATGTTTGAGCATATTTGTGAGCATGTTTGAGCAGAGTTTTGAGCAAGTTTGGTGAACAATTTTGAGAAGGTTTGTTGAGCTGTGACAAGAATATTTGAGCAAGCCTTTTGTGTAGTCTTAGAGTAGGTTTGAGAAAGCCTTGTGTAGTCTTGGAGAAAATTTGAGAAAGCCTTATGTGTAGGCTTGGAGAATTTTTAAGCAAGCCTTGTGTGTAGGCTTGGAGTAGGTTTGAGCAAGCCTTGTGTAGGCTTAGAGCAGATTTGAGCAAGCCTTGTGTGTAGGCTTAGAGTAGGTTTAAGAAAGCCTTGTGTAGGCTTGGAGTAGGTTTGAGCAAGCCTTATGTGTAGTTTTAGAGCAGATTTGAGTAGGCTTTAGAGCAGACCATAGCAAAGGGGATTGGAGTCTCCTATGGATAGAGGTCCATGAACCAAAGCAAAAGGTATTGGTGTCTCCTATGGATAAAGGTCCACAAACTAGAGCAAAGGGAATTGAGGTCTCCTATGGATAGAGGTCCATGAACTTGAGAATAGTATATTAAGGTCTCATTTGGATTGGTTTCCATAAACATTGTAATAGGGAATTGGTTTCCAAGAGATTTGTTGAGAAAATTTATAAAAAAATATTTTCTTCATGGACGTAGCCCACATTGGTGGAACCACGTTAAATATATATCTCTTATGTATGTAATGATATGTGCATGGTTTCATTATTGCAATTGATATTATTGGATAATACTACTATGGAAAGAAAATTAAAAAGTTTTATATTATACTGTTCACCCCCCCTTAGTATAAGCTTATGTTTTTCAACATATTTTATTATAATAGGTATTATTGTTAGATATGATTACTCTCAATAATTCAATCCAAACATCCCATTATGCATTAGTGTGTGGGAAGAAATCTATTCTGCCCACTCATAATTGAGATACCAACCTTAATATTGGCTAGGCAATATTATGAATCAAATCAAAATCCTGTGGAGGTCAGGTTGATGCATATTTTATAGTTGGAAGAATAGAGGACCAAAGCATATGAGAATTTCTAAAGACACTCCATGGAAACTAAAGAATGGTTTGATAAGAAGGCCAGATTTTGAAAATTTAAGGTTGGTGATACAGTCCTAAACTGGAATGAAGAAATATCCAAACCAGACAACCACAAAAAAAATTATTCTTTTTGGGATGGTCCATTCAAATTGTTTGAGGTCAACAAGAACAATGCTTTACATCTCCAATATCATGATGGGAATTTATATCCAATCACGGTTAATGGATATCATATTAAGTTGTATTTTGAGTAAGAAATATTATATCATGTAATATATGTACATATTTGTATTAAATTGTCTTTTCTTGTAGCTTTCTAGTACTAAGAAAAAAATAAAAATAGAGATCATGGCCCACAACATGTTCTCAGTAGAAATTCACAAAAGTCAAAAATAAAGTGTGCTATTCCACTACATGTTCTGTGTCACGCACCCAAAAAATGAATGAAATGTTTGTTGTGAGTTGTGATGGGTTCTAAGTCATGACCAATTAGCAAATGATGCATCACTTACAAGCTACATTAATTTTTCTACCAATTTGAAATTTTGAAATGTGTGCCTAAGTGGCAGCTCATCTATTGCATTATTGGTAGAGGGTATGCATTCATGATATTTAAAGATAAAATTCAAATTATTTTCATTTCTTAAATAGTGCTAAGCCTCTAATAATGGTGATAGTGAGATTGAATTAATTTGTAGTGTTCGAAGAATAATTTCAAAAGTTATTTTAGATATGGCATCAAAGCTACAGAATAAGCTACTTAGTTTAAAAGCAGTGAAGTCATAATCTACAATGACAAAGCACTGGTAGTATCTGATACAAATATGACATGGAAAATGAGAGATAGACTCAAGCAAGAGATTGATCATAGATTGTTGCAAGGACTACCAATGTTAGTCCAAGGTAGTTGTATTGTCTGCTCTCTCTTATATTTCTATATCTGTGATTTTGATCATTCTTATCTAGAATTAATTTTTGCCATAGTAAAATTCTATGATCCTAAGGCTAAAGTAGTAAAACAGTTAAATATATAACCCTCTTCAATATAACCTCACAAGATTACAATGATCTTTTTTATATGGGTAGAGTATCACTTGTAAGCCCTAAGTCTTTCGACCCACAAAACCAAGCTAGATATTACTCGCTAAAGGGGCATCTACATAATGGTGACAATTTTAGGAAACGAGTGTATAGCCAGTTCAAAACCATAAGGACTAGGAACACTTTGCCTACCTAGAGTTATTTTCTATGATAGCATCCTTGGCTAGGTTGGATTTTGACCAATATGTGAAGGATTGGTAGATAGCTACAGTTTATTTTATTTTAAATGAAAATATATAAAATACCTATGAGAGAGGACAACAACAAACTAATTTACTTTGACTAGCCTAAATTTCTTTCCAATAGGATGCATGAGCAGTTGGTCACAATAAAGAAATATTCTGAAGCTCCCTCTTTCAGGTATTGTTCTAATTTGTCTTAGATGTTTCTCAATGCTACAAGGTAGGATATACCTTGGATTCCAATAGTAGACAAGGATGATAATGGAAATACCATATCAGTATATACATGGACTAGGGTTATGAGAAAGACTCAATCCTATTATAACTTCAATAGATAATTTTTGGGGCCAACCCTAAAATTTATGTATGGGCAATGCCCTAGAATTCCTCCTCTAGCTAAATAACTATTGTAAAAAAACAAGTTGAGGAAGGATACTGGTATATTTTGACTGAGGGTATAGTCATTAGACTTTACGGCTACATTAGGAAATCATTCTTGCTTCCATAGTTTATCACATTTGGAATAGAAATAAGAAGAAAAGAGACAATGGGTTACCTTCACAAGATGGAAGATATTATCATAACAAAAAAGGGTAAATATGAGTAGATTACTCAACATTTGGAAACACTAGGCCTTATTTATCTACCGCAAAGATGGAGATATGATCTAATCAATGTATTTTCAGAGAATCTAGTTACTCTTAATAGCAACAAGGCTCCCAATTTTGAAAGTACTTTGAGGCCACAAATTGAAAAGCATAAAAATAATAGGTATAACTCTCCGCTAGAATGGAATGTAAGGAAAATGGAACCATTTCCTCCTTGGAGAGACTTCTATGAGCAATTGGTGGAGTATGAACCTGATAAGAAGAAAACCCATGAGCTGAAAGAACCCAAAATCCAAGAGATATAGGAAAATGTTGGTTGGGATGAGGGCAATATTTTTAAAATGATGGAGAATGAGAGTGGAGACAAACACTATAAAACCCAATAGCAAGATGACACTGTAACAACTTAACCACCGATAACTAAAGAAACCTAGTCTACCTTTGAACCTTCATGGTAATAATTGTGGCAATATATTATAGGGGCTACAATGATGAAAAATATAAGATACTCTAGTGGCAGTCTTGGTAAAAATAAAATAAGAAACATAGAAAACATTCAGGTAGAATGAAGACCTAAAAAATTGATCTTGGGGGCTAAGGTTCTTCACAAGGTCTTAGGGAAGAAAAAGTAGAGGATAGCTTGACATTTTCTCTTATTAAATTTATTGATATAGCCCCTTCCAAGCCCTCAAACCCTCTGATTCTTGAGGTTGTATAGCCAACTACACAATAACAATATGATGCTTAGAAGTTTAATCCTTTAGTACCTATTGTATTCAAAAGGAAAGCAAAGGATTCAGTGGGGGAGGCTGAGAACAAAGTTAGCAAGAAGAAAAACTAGATCAAACACAAGTAGTTGAACAAGTCACAACTATAGAGCAACCAGTTCAACAAGTTCAACAACAAAGTGTTGATGACATCTTATAACAATATACATTAGTAGGTGAAGGTATGATTTCTATCCTTTCTTCTCCTTCAAATCCTTCCCCTAAGAATTATTACTCTCATTCTCAAGAGAAAAATAAATAGGAGATATCATCTCCACCTCATAATTTCCCATCATATTCACCAATCCCTACATCATCTCACTACATTCCATCTCCACCTCATTTAGCAAAGATTCCAATATTATCATCTCCCACTCACACCTCTTCACCTCCAATATTTTCATCGCTTATATCAGTAGGGGAACAAAGACTTCCATATTCTCCACCATCTTCCATAGACCTATTATAAAACTTGCTATAATCATATATTCCACCATCATCACTACTACACCTCTTCCATCTATACCAGTACCATTTTCCCTTTACTCATCACTGCTTCCACCCCTATAAATCATCCTACAACTTCCTTGTAAAATGTCAAGAATATCTCTTTAAAGACTTAAAATTTTTGGAGTAAGAAATTAGCTGTCTTCGATGAAAGCTACTCAACTGAGGAAAACTATAATTTTGTATCCTATTTATAGGAAAAGAACAATAATATCCCTCATCCCTATTGTTAGTAAACCAAAGGAGAACATAACTATAGAATATTATAAGCTAGAAGAGCACACGAAATATATTTCTCAGTTGTCTGTGGAAGATGAATTGGTTATAGCCAGGGATCATCTTGAGACCATTTATGTGTAGAGTGATAATTGCAAAGAGAAATATGATAAATTAGAGAAGGTTGAAAATTTGAAAAAGACAATCAAAAATTAGAAAAATGTAGGTAAGGCTATAATAAATGAATCTAAGATCTGGAAAAATAAATACCAAGAGGTTATCAAATTCAAAGTGGAAGCTGAAGAGCTGAAGAAAAATAACGAGACCTATGTCAAATAGATACAAGCTCTAAAACAGCTTTAGGTTGAGAAGGCTAGAGTTGCACGTTTCTCCAAAGATAGGGTGAAACAGATCATAAAACAAATATGGTCTGAGATTATGGAGAAATATTCAAAAATCTAGTCTATCATTGATTTCATATATGAGGCTAGCCATTTATTGCAGGATACCAAGGAAGATTTCAAGAAAGCTACTAAAGAGCTATATCCAATGGTTCTACCAATAGAAATAAAATTTAAGCTATCTAAAAATAGATTCAATATAGATGTTAATCCCATATCGAATAAAATATGAATATTACAAGATTAATAGCTAAAATTACCCTTAGGAAGAATAAGTTGATTCAAAGGGATGTCTATTAATGGATAAAATTAAAGGTAAGCTCTAGTAGATTGTAGATACCAGTAAATAAATGATGTAGTATGGTTTCGAAGGATTTTTGAATGAATAGAACATCTTTTTAATAGAATAATATCTTCAAACTAGCTTAACATCAATTATGCTAAATAATTTTGAAATATATGCTTGGAAGGATCCAATTTATTAGGATCAAGTCACTGATGTTTACACAATGACATTGAGAGGGGGGGTGAATCAGTGTAGCTATTAAATTTTTATATCTACAGCATTTAATATGAAATAAAGAGAAAAAAAAAAAACTTGAACAAGAGAGCAAACCACAACACTCAATATAACGAGGTTCACCAATTTGGCTACTCCTCAAAAATGACTGCTTGGACTCCAATCCAAATCCAGTCTTTGCAAAATCAATTTTACAAACACTTTACCAGCACCAACTGGAAGGAGCACCAACCCCTGTAATTTTCTGCTGCAAATGAGATGGAGCACCAACTCCTAGTACCAAGCACCAACTTGGACTGCAATTCTGATAAATTTTGAATGACATAAAAATGTCTTCACTTTATGCACGACCACTAGTGGTCCACAATTAACTCAACTCTGCACACTCTCACGGCTCTGCTTATTTTTCTCTTGATTCTTTTCTAACTCTCCTTTTACAGCAATTTCTCTCTAACAGTAGCAACTTTATTCTCTGTACGGTTATTCATTTATAACCTTTCAATCCTGCATGCAATCGAATCACATACTCTGACTGTTCGAATCCGTGCAATACGGTCGTTCGGTTCCATGCACTTCGACTGTTCGAAACACTGCAATACGTCTTTTGGAAACCATGCAATACGGCAATTTTGTTTCATGTACTTTGACTGTTCGATTTCTTCGAATACGGCTTTTCGAATGCTTTTTCGAAACTCCATGTATGATTCTGCGAAAGCTTTTCGATTCTTCATGTTCGGCTTTTATGTATGCTTCAAATACGTCTTTTTGAATGCCTACCAAATTCGGCTTTTCGAATGCGTTTATTATCCTTCAAATTCGGCTTTTCGAATGCGTTTAAATTATGCATGTTTGTCTTTTGCAATGCATGACCAACACCTGTCAACAATTAACTGTCTGTCTGACTTCAGTTACTTTTTACGTAACTGGCTGCATGATTTTCCTGTCTGCTTTTTCGACACGTGTCACCTTGCATGTTCCTGCGGGTTTTACCTGCCAGTCATTACCTGTCGCGATATCGCGACACTTTTGACTTATCTGACGTCACCATGAAAGTTGTCACGAAATCGTGACCGTTTTGGCCCTCGAAGCTTTCCCTGCATCTTGTCGCGATATCGCGACACTTTGAGCTTTCTGGCGTCATCCTCAATCTTTCGAAATCGACGGGCTTCGTTCGAGCTTTCCTTTCATCTGTCTCGAATCGTGACACTTTTCAACTTTCGCTCATCATCAACCCGACTTTGTACACTTTTCTTTGAAAAGGAACATGTCATGCAACTTTGTTATTAAGACATCCTTGCTCTTCGTCATCATCCTTCTTGTCAGGAAAATCGCGAGCTTTAGCTCTTGAATGTCATCATCCTTCTTGTCGTGAAATCGCGACACTTCTGGAATCCGTATGCTCTTTCTCCATGCAGTAGCGAAATCGCTACAACTTTTGCCTTGTCTTTTTTTTTTATGAAATTTTAACTTGTAATATCAATGCTGCATCTTTCAGATCTACACTTTTGACTAGTAGCGAAATCGCTACACCTTAGTTTCTCTTTGTTTCAACATGTAGCGACATCGCTACACCTTAGTTTCTCCTTGTTTCAACATGTAGCGAAATCGCTACACCTTAGTTCCATGTATTTTCATCATGCAGCGATATCGCTACACCTTTGTTTCCATTCATTTCAACATGTAGCGATATCGCTACACCTTTGTTTCCTTCTCTGCCCGGCATGTCGCGAAATCGTGACAGTTTTGCTCGCATCTTCTCTCTCCTCGATCATGTCGCGAAATCGCGACAATTTGGCGTGCATTTTCTCTCTCCTACTTTTTGTCGCGATATCGCGACACATTTTCTCTCTCCTCAGCGAAAACTTGACATGTCGCGAAATCGCGACATTTTTGGCTGCGCCTTCTCTCTCCTCGACCATGTCGCGAAATCACGACAGAAAACATGTCGCGATATCGCGACAGTTTTCTTCCTTGTCTCTTTTTGCCATTTTTTGAATCTGGGTCACTTACATTTTCCTTGAAACTTTTCGCACTTGATCGGCTGACCTCTGAACTGTATCAACTGCATCAATCTGACTGTGTTGACAACAATGACAATACTTTTGCAATTCTTTTGCTGCACCTTGCTCAACAATCTCCCCCTTTGGAATTGTTGGCAACACACTGCAACCTTGCTTAATTTCTTCTCCCCCTTTGCCAATAATACCAAAGGGCTACTGTGGACTCCCCACGAGTCTATGCACAACATTCTCAGACTTAAAAAGTTTGAATGCTCCCCCTGAGAATGTGTTTCCCATAGCTAGTCAGTGCTTGGGTGGTGTGACTACTCCCAACTTCTTCCGAAGGTATTCAAACACTTCCTTAGGCAAAGGTTTTGTGAATATATCGGCTACTTGCTCTGTAGTTGGAACAAAATCCAATTTAACCTCTCCTTACTGCAACTTTATCCTTCAAGAAATGATATCGGATTGCAATATGTTTGGTTCTTGAATGCATTACTGGATTCTTGGATATGTTGATAGCACTAGTGTTATCACACTTAATTGAAATTGGTTCATTGAAATGAATACCAAGATCTTTCAACGTTTGTCTCATCCATAATATCTGAGTACGACATGTTGTTGTTGCAATGTATTCTGCCTCTGCGGTGGATAGAGATACTTGATTCTTGTTTCTTGTTGTGCCATGCTACCAGACTGTCACCAAGATAAAATGCTCCTCCACTTGTGCTCTTTCTATCATCAATACATCCTGCCCAATCTGCATCAGAATATGCAATCAAAGTGAAATCTTTACCTTTTGGGTACCACAACCCATAATCCATAGTGCCCTTGAGATATCCGAAAATCCTCTTTACGAGTGTTACATGAGTTTCTTTGGGGCTGGCTCTGAAATCTTGCAACCATACATCTTGCTTGTAATATATCCGGTCTAGTGGTTGTTAAATACGATGAGGCTTCCAATCATAGACCTGTACATTGTTTGATCTACATCCGGGGATTTATCATCCTTGCTCAACTTGCGACTTGTTGTCATGGGAGTGCTTGACCGGTTTCTTGTCTTCCATTGTGAACTTTTTCAGCATTTCTTTTACATATTTAACTTGAGAAATAAAAATGCCTTTTTCATTTTGATTGACCTGCGATCCTAAGAAATAAGAAAGTTCACCAATCATTGACATCTCAAATTCTTTTTTCATTTTAATTGATATGTCTTTGCGGTATTCATCCATCTTCTTGCCAAATATTATGTCATCTACATAAACAACAAGAACAATAAGATGACCCTTCTCTGTTTTGACATATAAGTTGCTATCCACCAAACCTTTCTTAAACCCTTGTTTAATTAGATAATTATCCGGCCTTGCATACCATGCTCTGGGTGCCTGTTTTAATCCATATAAAGCTTTCTTTAAACTGCAAACAAAATCTGGATTTTCACCAAGTTGGAAGCCATCGGGTTGTTCAATGTAAACCTCTTCTTCCAGTTTTCCATTCAAAAATGCTGATTTTACATCCATTTGATATACTTTGAAGTTTTTATGAACTGCTAATGCCAGAAACATCCTAATTGCCTCTAGTCTGGCTACCGGTGCAAAAGTTTCTTCAAAATCAATGCCTTCAACCTGAGCATAGCCTTTACATACTAATCTTGCCTTATTTACGACAACTTGCCCATCTTCATTCAATTTATTTCTAAAAACCCATTTAGTACCAATTATGTTTTTATTTGTTGGTCTAGGTACTAATTCCCAGGTATTGTTTTTCTCTATCTGATCTAGTTCTTCATTGATTGCCTTCATCCAACTTTCATCAGTGCTTGCTTTACAACATTTTTAGGTTCAATACTAGATAACGAGAGAATAGTTCCTCACTTCTTGTTCTTCTTGTTTGAATACCATCTGTGGGATCCCCAATAATCTGTTCACTTGGATGATTTTTCTTCCAGTTACTGTTTTAAATTTTCTGTTTTCTTCTTCTTCAGATTCAGTTTTTACACTATCTGGATCAATTTTTTGATTCTTCTCTGTTTCTTTTTCATCATCACCTTCAATGACTTCTTCATACATAGGGTAGTTTTCTTGATAAGTAGTTTCTTGTTCTCTACCTTCATCAACTTTTACATCAGCACTTTCAACAATTTTCTTCAACTTCTTGTTGTAACATGTGTATGCCTTGCTTTTTGTTGAGTAGCGAGAAAGATACCTTCATCGACTCTATCTTCAAATTTACCAAGGTTATCTTCTATCCGTTTTATGTAGCACTTGCTGCCAAATATTTTGAAATGTCTTGCGTGTTGCCTTTACGCCAAACCACAACTCATAAGTTGTTTTGCTTTCATGTGGTCTCGGCATGCACTTGTTTTGAATGTAAACTGCAGTATGAGCGCCTCTTTCCAAAATCATCGGCTATTTTGTTTTTACGCGACATTGTCCTTGCCATTTCTTGCCTTTGTTCTATTCTTCCTTTCTACAACACCATTACTGTTGAGGTGTCCTAGCTGCTGAAAGCTGTCTTCTTATCCCATGTTTTTGACGGTATTCTGCAAATTCTTCGGAGATAAACTCTCCTCCCCTGTCCGATCTTAGGCATTTAATTCTTTTTCTGATTGATTTTCAACAAGATTTTTGAAGGTTTTAAACATTTCAAAGGCTTCGACTTGAGTTTCAGAAATAGTACCCATGTCATTCTTGAGTAGTCATCTATACACGGCATAAAATATTTGTGTCCATTTATGCTTTCGGTTCTCATGGGTCCACATAGATCGGTGTGAATTAGTTCTAATGGCTTGCTAGTGAAGTATTCTTTTGCTTTGAAAGTGGCTCTGGTTTGTTTTCCCTTTTGGCATGACTCACAGATGCTATTTACAGGTTTGCCAATGTTTGGTATGTCTCTAACTGCTCTTTTTGAACTGATTTTTGCCAGATTGTCAAAACTAATATGCCCAAGCCTCTTGTGCCATAGCCAGTTTTCATCTTTCTGTCCCATCAAGCATGTTCCTTCTACGGTTTCGAAAGTGTATCAGATTTCCTGAAGTTCTCAGTCCAGTGGCTATTAACTTTCCATTTTTTGTCTTTCTTACTTCACAGCCCTCCTTCTTGAAGATTACATCATGACCTCTGTCACATATTTGACTTACACTTAGCAAGTTATGCTTCAGGCCAATTACAAACAAGACTTCTTTTGATTTTATATTGCCATCACTAATCTTGGTGATCCCTTTCCAACAATCTTTGCTCCATCATTATTTCCAAATTTCACAGAACCACCTTCATAATTCTGTAAATTCTCAAACTTTTGCTTGTCACTGTCATGTGGTTGGAACAACCAACTATCAAGTATCCAAGGTGCTGATTTGTTCCGAGCTTTAAAAGCAGTCTGGACAATCAAAGATTCCTTTTCTTTCCATTCTGGTTTGATAGCAGATTTTGCTATTTGTTTTGCCTTTGTCCTTTCATTAGCATGTGCCTGTTTTACAGGAAATTTCTGGTTTTGTTTCAACCCACTTAGCTGAGATTTTCTGCCCTGATAATTATTTGATGAAAAAGTGCTTCTACAGTTTCTAGCAATATGTCCAAAATTATGACAATTATAACATTCAACTGCATAATTCATTAAAGGAGAAAAAACATTTATCTTTGGTAAAATTCCTTTGAGATACATTATGCCTGCAATCTAAAATTTTATGGCCATAAGCATTGCATTTAAAACAATAACCAAGAAAATGCATGATTAAACCTGGGTGCCGGTCTTTGCCAGTTTGAAGTAGGTGCCATGACTCTTCTCCTCCTCGGATGTGTGACTTTTGTGAATCCATCTTTGTCAGTATTCTTCTTGAATCTGGCATTATTATTTTCTTTTGCATTATTTTGTTTTTACGGTTCAACCCTGATCTTTTCTTCTTTCTTTGTGGGTTCTATATTCAAGTTCTTTGAATCCTTTGAAGATTCTCCTTCATCAAAGCCTAAACCAAATTTGATGCGAGAAGGCCTTTGGTTATTTAACATTTTATCCAGCTTTACGGTACTTTCTTCAAACTTATGAAAACAGTTCAATTTTCTATTCATCTCCTCTAGCTGCATCCTTAACTTAAGGATGTCTTCCTCTAGCTTGCTTGCATTCAACTGTCTTTACGAGTTAATTGTTCATCAAGAACTTCGGACATTTTCTTGAATTCCTCTGTCCGTATTTTCAGATTGTTTATTATGTACTGTGGCATTCTCTAATTTCTTTGAAAAAATTTTATTCTTCTTCCTTTATGCACTCAACTCTTCAAGTGCAGCAACCAATTCTCCTTCCAAATACACTTCAACTTCATCCTTGGAATTTTCATCACCTTCCTGATTTTCCTCTGTTCTTTCTTCTTCAAGTGCCATGAGCAGAGCTTCACCTCCTTCTTCTTCGGACTCCTCATCTGTGCTTTCTTGAGCTAGCTGACATTCTTGGTTATGAAGCTTTTCTTCTTGAAGTTATTCTTTCCGAAATTTTGTTTCTTCTTCCAGTCACCTTTTTCTTGGTGTGACCCTTCACCATTTTTGGTTTTCTCCTGCATTGGACATTTGGCTGCAAAATGACCGACTCCTCCACAATTGAAGCATTTAAAAGGTAGCTTCCCTCTATATTTTCCTTTTCCTTTTGTGAGTTTTCGAACAAAATTGGCTTCTGTTTCATCCAGTGTTCCTTCATCCTCAGATTCATGTTCGGCTTTTACATTCTTGTGTGCTTTAAAAGTTGCTTCTCTATCTGTAGACTTGGTTTGTCCTATTCTCATTTCATATCTTTGTCGGGGAACCATGCAACTCATCCATCCTTGAAGTCGTTTAGATCTTTTGCCTCTTCTATTGCGAGAGACTTTGGAGTTAAATCTTTTGTGAAGTGTTCCGAGAACCTTTTTCACCACAACTGCATCATCAATTTCTTCACCAAGTCCTCTGATTGCATTAATAATTCCGTTGACTCTCGGCATATAAATTTCTATGTTTTCATCTTCCTTCATTTGCGGTGCTTGAGCTGTGCTCGATGAGTTTGCAGTTTTGCTTCCTTAATCTTACTGTCTCCTTCATGGATGCTCTTCGATTTATCCCACATGTCCTTTGCTGATTTACAACTCATGACTCTTATTAGTTCATTGTCAACAAGCCCACACATTATGGCATTCTTGGCTTTGGAGTTGTTTTCAAATTTCTTTTTCTCAGCAGTATCTGTTGGAGGGGTAGTGGGTGCTTGTGTATCCACTATCTACGAGAATCCCAAATATCGTATCCCAATGCACTCAGATATGTTTGCATTATGAGTTTCCAGAAGGTGTAATTTGTTCCATCAAATAAGGGAGCTTTGTTGGATGAAAATCCTTCACCACCTGCCATTGTTTCTTCCAAGATCTCCTTAGATGATTAAGCTTATACAAGGAACACAGTGCTACGATACCAATTGATGTTTACACAATGACACTTGAGGGGGGGGTGAATCGGTGTAGCTATTAAATTTTTATATCTACGACATTTAATATGAAATAAAGAGAATAAAAAAAACTTGAACAAGAGAGCAAACCACAACACTCAATATAACGAGGTTCACCAATTTGGCTACTCCTCAAAAATGACTGCTTGGACTCCAATCCAAATCCAGTCTTTGCAAAATCAATTTTACAAACACTTTACCAGCACCAATTGGAAGGAGCACCAACCCCTGTAATTTTCTGCTGCAATAGATGGAGCACCAACTCCTAGTACCAAGCACCAACTTGGACTGCAATTCTGATAAATTTTGAATGACATAAAAATGTCTTCACTTTATGCACGACCACGTAGCTGCAATTAACTCAACTCTGCACACTCTCACGGCTCTGCTTATTTTTCTCTTGATTCTTTTCTAACTCTCCTTTTACAGCAATTTCTCTCTAACAGCAGCAACTTTATTCTCTGTACGGTTATTCATTTATAACCTTTCAATCTGCATGCAATCGAATCACATACTCTGACTGTTCGAATCCATGCAATACGGTATTCGGTTCCATGCACTTGACTATTCGAAACCCTGCAATACGGCTTTTGGAAACCATGCAATACGGCAATTTTGTTTCATGTACTTTGATTGTTCAATTTCTTTGAATACGGCTTTTTGAATGCTTTTTTGAAACTCCATGTATGATTCTTGAAAGCTTTTCGATTCTTCATGTTCGGCTTTTTCGTATGCTTCAAATACGTCTTTTCGAATGCCTACCAAATTCGGCTTTTCGAATGCGTTTATTATCCTTCAAATTTGGCTTTTTGAATGCGTTTAAATTATGCATGTTTGTTTTTGCAATGCATGTCCAACACTGTCAACAATTAAGCTTATGTCGACTTGAGTTACTTTTTAGTAGCTTTGCATGATTTTCTTGTCTGCTTTTTCGACACGTGTCACCTTGCATGTTCCTACGGGTTTTACTTGTCATACTGTTACTGTCGCGATATCGCGACACTTTTGACTTATCTTGACGTCACCCTGAAGGTTGTCACGAAATCATGACCGTTTTGGCCCTCGAGAAGCTTTCCAGCATCTTGTCGCGATATCGCGACACTTTGAGCTTTTCGACGTCATCCTCAATCTTGTCATGAAATCTCGACGCTTTGGCGGCTTCAGGGCTTTCCTTTCATCCTGTCGTGAAATCGTGACACTTTTCAACTTTCGGTCATCATCTCTTGTGAAATACCTTCTTCCTTTCCTTTCATCTTCTATGTGACACTTTTCACTTTCTCATCGTACACTTTTCTTTGCCGCGAAAAGGAACATGTCGAAATCGTGACACTTTGTTCTTTCCTTCCCACCCAATGGAACATCTCACCGCAAGCTCTTTCGTCATCATCCTTCTTGTCGCGAAATCACGCTTCTGGCTCTTGCTTACGTCATCATCCTTCTTGTCGCGAAATCGCGACACTTCTGGAATCCGTACGCTCTTTCTCCATGCAGTAGCGAAATCGCTACAACTTTTTGCCTTGTGCTTTTGCCTTGTCTTTTTTCATGAAATTTTAACTTGTAATATCAATGCTGCATCTTTCAGATCTACACTTTTGACTAGTAGCGAAATCGCTACACCTTAGTTTCCCCTTATTCCAACATGTAGCGCCATCGCTACACCTTAGTTTCTTCTTGTTTCAACATGTAGCGAAATCGCTACACCTTAGTTTCATGTATTTTCATCATGCAGCGATATCGCTACACCTTTGTTTCCTTTCATTTCAACATGTAGCGATATCGCTACACCTTTGTTTCCTTCTCTGCCGGCATGTCGCGAAATCGCGGCGGGTTTGCTCGCATCTTCTCTCTCCTCGATCATGTCGCGAAATCGCGACAATTTGGCGTGCATTTTCTCTCTCCTACTTTTTGTCGCGATATCGCGACACATTTCTCTCTCCTCGGTGAAAACTTGACATGTCGCGAAATCGCGACATTTTCGGCTGTGCCTTCTCTCTCCTCGACCATGTCGCGAAATCGCGACGAGAAAACATGTCGCGATATCGCGACAGTTTTCTTCCTTGTCTCTTTTTGCCATTTTTCGAATACGGGTCACTTCATTTTCCTTGAAACTTTACGCACTTGATCCGTCGACCTCCGAACTGCATCAACTGCATCAATATGACTGTGTTGACAACAATGACAATACTTTTGCAATTCTTTTGCTGCACCTTGCTCAACAAATCACTCAGTTGATAAAATATTTAACTAGGTTCAAATATTTAATGGAAGATTTGGTAGACAGGGGATAGTTTATTTCTTATGAAAAACTACCAAGCTACAATTTGTTCACCAGCAGTTGATGGAGATAGCTAATCCCACTCAAGCAACCTGGGATCAAGTTTTAAAATTATTGGATCATATGATTCAATTGTTTGAAGCAAAAATAAAGCAAGAGGTCAATGAAGAGGAAGAGGTTGATTACGAAGAAGAAGAGAATGAAAAACAGGAATTTGATGAAGAAGACAATATTTAAGATATAGAGGAAGTGCAAGAGCTAGACACAAAGAAACAAGCTCAGTAGGAAGGAGCACAAAAAAATGAGGATCTTCTAAGAAATCTTAAACATTTTTTAGCACCATAGTTGTCAAAGAATCCCTAAGGACATGCTTTGTAAATGTTTTGATCCTAACAAGTGTTAGGGACAACAAAGAAAGCATGAGCATTCAACCATCATATGAAAGTCATGTCATTTTGAGCCTTTAAAAGAGAATAGAAGATCTGCTAATAAGGCACATCTCTTTGTCTTTTGTATTATTTCTATATGAACCATTATTCACTGAATCTGCCTTGTACATTTGAGCAGGTAATAGTCATATGGAAGAAATATCTTAAGACATAATTGGTAGCTAGCCAGAGTCTATTCTATCTTTCACTTTCATTCATCCATATTCATTTCCACTTCCTCATCCCATAATTTTCATTCATTCACTCATCCTACTTCATCCTTCCATTTATTTTCACTATCTCCATACATCCACATAATCATTTCATAATACCTATCCATCTAGATTTTGACTTCAGTTGCCCAAAGGATAAGACTCTATGTTCTAAATTTTTCTAGCAAATTTCCTCAAGAGGTGCCAGAATGTAGGCTCAAAAGGCCACATACTTTGAAAATTTTACAAAAAAATCCAAAAAATTTCTAAGTCCAAAGAGGTGCTTCGAACCACGATAGTGGCTCAACACATGTCTCAGGTCATGGTCAATTTAGTAAAATGAGCCCTTCATGTATTTCAAATTATGGCTCAAATCATAAAAGGAGATCATGACTTGCAACAAAGGTTTTACATCATGTGACCCAAAACATGGTTCTATACCATGATCATTGTAGTCAAAGTTGGCAGGGTGACATTTCAAATCGTTATCTAAAACATGGTTCCATACTGCATGGATTAGCGCATGTATTTATACCATGCACCTCAACACTTGGTTCCTCATCGTGGTCAACACAATCAAAATTTCAAGTTTGATAATATAAAAAGTGGATCAAAACATGGTTCTCCACCGTAAAATCCAACACATAGTTCCACGTCATGCACTTTAGCTTATTTTTCTACGTCATATTCAATAGAGTCAAAGTTACTACTTTGGAAATCAAAATAGTGGATCAAAACATGATTCTACATTGTGTAGCCTAGAACAAATTTTTATGAGCACATATTTAGGATAAAAAACACTCTTGTCCTAGGCCATGGTCAAAGTAGTCAAATAACTCAAAAAAGATATTCAAGTACTGCATTAGAGCATGTTTTTTTTACCATAAAGGATGAAGTTGACAAGGTAATGTGATCACAGGATGTGATAGACTCCAAGATGTGAAGTGTTCCAACCTACAAGGTGTTTCATACCATGAACTGTAAGAAGCATACCAAGATTTTAAAATATCAAATCTTAGTCATCCAACAATAGATCAATGGTCTACATAAAAAGTGGTTCAAATAATGTACAAAAGTAAGATTTGATGTGACATAAGGTATCAGACCTTGGTTCGATTTGTTTCCAAGTTGAAGCTAAAGAGCAAGAAGATTAAGTGATAGAGAATCAAGATCCATGAGCTGATTCAATTTTAGATCTACAACAAGACAGCCATGGCAAGCACAATAGATGGCCTTGATTTATTTTTTATCAGATCTACAACTAGGATGTATGAGATCTGAACAACTTGTAGAATTCAAGTTGCAGAAGATCAAAGGAGTGCATAGTTTCCTTATTTTTTGAATCAAATATAAGGTTGCCACCTCAGCATCTTTTTGATTTCGCATTCCAACTTCTTTGTAATGTTCCTCATTCTTTCAAATTATTGCAAAATTATAAATAGAGGTCGAACCCTCACTTTAAAGGGTTGGCTTTAGAGTGTTTGCTTGCTCTACTATGTACACTTTTGTAAATAAATAAAAGGAGTATTACTTAGATGTTTGCCTCAGATTTATGTCTTCTTTATTATGGATTTTCAATATTTTGAAGTCATTTCTTCAACTACTGTTATGGTTAGTCTATTCTACTAATTTGGATTGCTAGCTTAGAGCAAATTGAAATGCCTCATTTCTAAAATATATGCTTGTAAAGGATTCTATTTTTGTTAGTCAAAGTATCAATATAATTCTACTAATTTGGATTATTGATACCCTAGATGTTGAGAATAATATTTGAAGTATGCATATGTGCTTAATTTTGAAGATCACTGAGTTTTGAATGTTGTTAATCACAAGTGTTGTTTGCTAGAAATTGAGTTGTTAGAAGTTATCTATAGATGCCTATGTTGTTAGCTTTATCCATTCACTATTGATTCATTACTTTCTTAACCCTTTTCTCTTTCTATCCCTATATTTATACATTTAACTAAGCTTAAATGAGTCAACATTCAATAAGTTGACAAGGTATACCAACCTACTCTAGAGGTTGGGTTAAAAGAAACTTTAGCCCATCTAATGTTGGGGTCAAGGCTGTAATTAACAGGTGTTCACCTTCAAAAAATATTACAAATGATAGTCATATCTCAATTTTACCTTCATTTCAATTCAAACCCCAACACGACCCACCAACCAAGATCTTAGGAGAAAACTATCAACTTAAGAACTCGTCAATGGATCCTAGGCTACCTTAAATCCCTTACTCAAAGACCTGTTGTTCTAAGGAACTTTAGAGGAAGATGAAAGTGGTAAAACCAAACCCCCTCTATCTTAGGAAAGAGGGATAAAACTTCCATCAAAATGTCTAAATGAAGATCATTTCGTGGAATGTGAGAGGGCTCAAAAACAACTCCAAACAAATATTGGTTACTTTAATCTTGGTGCAGTTTAAACCTATAATTCTTTTACTCCAAGAAACCAATATTGAAGTGAAAAATGTTGGAAAAATATCCAAATTTTTTTAGAAATGTAGGGAATACATTACTAGCCCAACTTGTGAACCTTCTGGAGGCTTGTTGTGCTTTTGGGACCCAAATTAGGTTGAAGAGAGACTTGTTTCAAACTCAAATAGAATAATAAGCATTCTATATTTTCATAAAGATACTAAAACCACATCGGTGATGTTAAATGTGTATGCTCTGAATACCCCTTCAAGAAGAATAATTTTATGGGAGAATCTAAGTCAGATGAGAAGCATTTTTCAATAAATCTTGGATCTTAGCCAAATATTTTAAATCTCCCTTTTCCTTTCTGATAAATTATGTGGATCACCCATAGGATCTCAATATAAAGAAGAATTTTATAATTTTATCAATGAAAATCAACTAATGGATATTCAGCTTAGAGATACCAAGTATACTTATAGCAATAGAAGGTTTGGGAACCATTTTATTCAACTTAGATTGGAGAACTTTCTCTTATACAAATATTTCATTCATATTTTTGGAGATGCCACTCTTCAATCCCTACCAAAAATTGGGTCGGATCACAATCCTATGATTTTTGAAGATCTTCGATATATCTCTTCCTTAAAAACTCCTTTTAGGTTTGAAGTGATGTGGATGAAGCATCCTAGTATTGAGGGACTTATCTCTGAATGGTGGAACAAGCAGTTTCAAGGACCTATCATCTCTCAAGTGGCCATGAAACTCAAGTTTATAAAAGCTAAATAAAAATTTGGAACAGAGAAACCTTTGGAAACATCTTCATCAAAAAAATATATATTCAAAATCAACTTTCTCATTTTGATGAGGCCCTCCATAATGGATCACAGTCTAAAAATCTAGGAAATATTGAGAAGCCACCCCTATCAGAACATCATAATATACTAGTTATAGAAGAGGTCTTTTGGAAACAAAAATCTAGAGTTAATTGGCTTAAATCTAGTGACTACAATACCAAAAAAATTTATTATTTCACTCTTTATCATAGAATATTTAACAAGATCAGATGAATCAGTAAATAATGATATCTTAGAAATCAAGGTTGAAGTTGTCTCTCATTTCAAAACCTTTCTTGGTCAGCCCTCAAATGACTTAAATTAGACTACTTCACTATTGCTTGAGTCTATTCCCATGCTAATAAATGATGGCTTCTTAGTCCCTTTTCATGATGAGATCAAAAAATCCATCTTCTCTATGAAGGGAGATAAATACCCCAACCTGAATGGATTCCCTCCCATGTTATTTTAATCCTTTTGGGAAATTGTTGGCCCTGACATCATCAAAGTTGTCCAAGAAGTCCAATATTCCAAGTTCATTCTCTCTAATGTAAAATTAACCTCCTTGGATCTTATACCCATATCTAATTCAAGAAAATCCCTTTTTGACTACCCTCCCATCAACCTTTGTAATGTTCTCTATAAAATCTTTTTAAAAACCATTGTAATTCACTTAAGGCACATTCTTCCTCTCCTAATTGATCCCTACCAAGGAAGCTCTATCAAAGGAAGGTAGATTACTAATGGTATTATCATTATTCATGATCTTATACACTCTGTCAAAAATATAAAAACTGCTAGTTTCTTCCTAAAATTGGATATAAACAAAGATTTTGATTGGGTGGACTGAAAAATCCTAATCCCTATCGTAAAAAAAATTATTTTCATTCATATGGATAGACCTGATTGAGCAGTGTATATCAATAGTTAAATTATTAATGCTCATCAATGGTTATGTCATCAGATACTTCAACAACTCAAGGGGCCTTCACCAAGGATATACTTTATCCCCATTACTTTTCATCACTCTCAGAAGCTCTTGGTTATTCCCTTAAACAAGCTTGCACTTTTGGATCTCTTTCAGGGATTAAAGATACCTCCACTTTTGATCCAATCACTCATCAAAAATTCATTGATGACATTATTTTGGAAAATATTTCTTCCATACCCCAAGCCAAAATCTTAAAGTCTATCCTAATTTCTTTTTAAGATGCTACTAGGCAAAAAAATAATTTCTCAAAGAGTTACTTACTCTTCCTTAATAATCTTGTTGCTAGATAACAAAATATTGCAAGAATCATGGGATGCTCCATTTCCAGTTTCTCTTTAATTCATCTAGATCTCTATTTTTTCATAGGTAGAGCTAAAGGTAATATATGGAATACAATCATTGAAAGGGTTCAAAAAAAATTTAGTTTATTGGAAGGAATCTCTCTTGATCGAAGTAAGAAAAATCATCCTAATTTAGGTATGCCTACAAAGTATTCCCATTTACTTCTTATCATTATTCAAAACTCCAATGTTTGTATGCCACAAAATTGAGCAAATCCAATAAAAATTTAGCAAAAAATAGGTTCCACCTGGTGGCGTGGGATAAGGTTTGCTCCAAAATAGTTATGGTGATCTTGAGCTAAGAAGAACCGATAAAATAAATAAAGTGCTTCTTGCCAAGCTAGGATGATGCCTCATTTTTAAAAATGAATCAATATGGACAAGTATCCTAAGAAGAAAATACTTCACCCAATGCAACTTCATTCAGGATTAAGAGTTTTCTAAAGGTTCATTTAGATGGAACTCCATTATTCAAGCTAGAAACTCTCAAAGCTAGAATCAAATGGAAACTTCAAAGTGATAGAAGCATTTCTTTTGGTAAGACTCATGGATACATGATTGTACTTTAAGTTATGATCTAATTTATCTCCAATCAAACCTATAATGGACCTATTATTTGGATCAAGCATTAGTGATTTTATCAATGGAAAAAAAACTTGGAAGATCATCTAGTACCAAGGCCTGAGAAATGAAAAATTGGCTACTACTGAAGCACTAACAAGCCTCCTGAGAACCTATTTAATCCTCTCAAACACATTTGAGGATTAGATAATATAGAAAGCAACTCAAAATGGTGTGCTTATTGTTAAATCTACCTGCTACATGACTAAAAGACAATATTTTAACAACTTCCCTTCCAAACATGTGTAGAGTAAACATCTAATCCCAAAAATATCTATATTTTTTGGTTAGTTGTTTAAATAAAAATTCTTACTCTTGAAAATCTACAAACCAAAGGTATGGTCCTCCCTAACTACTGTTATTTATACTTATCTAATTTAGAAACTGTCAACCACCTATTTTTGAAGTGTCCCTTATCTACTTTAATTCTTCTCTCCCTATTCTCATCTTTCAATATTGGTGTGGCTCTTCCAAATTCTATTCTTGTTCTTTGCATTCAATGGCATTCCTCTTTCAAGCATAGATGTCTAAAAATTTTATGGTCATATATGTTACCTCATACCATATGGTATATTTTGAAAGATAGAAATGCAAGAGCTTTTACTAGAATTTCACAAGATCACATCTTTATGTTTTCTCGTATTATTGCTTAAATATCTAAAAACATCGAGGTCTAGAACGCATCTAACTCACCTCCTTGCAACCTAGATTCCAACCTCATGATAAAATTTGGTCTGGTACCTCTTGGATAATTTTTGGCCTTGAGTTTAGTTGATAGATCCAGGATAGAATGGTAGTGGATTAAATATAATTTTGACAGTGTAGCAAAGGGAAATCCAAGCAAAGCTAGAGCTAGGAGAATTTTTAGAGACCACAATGGTAAAATTCTATTTGCCTTTATAGAAAATCTTAGCCCTCAAAACAATAATTTTACAAAATCTAGAGTAGCATTTTAGGGCCTTGACCTCTTCAAAGATATTTCTTATCTCAACTTGGTGATGGAGGGAGACTCATTAATCATAATCAACCAGTTAAAAGCTAACATACCATCGATTTGGAAGACTCAAAACTTGATTGATGAAACCAAACTGATTCTCCAATATTTCAATAAAGTAAACATCAAGCATGTGTATCATGAAGGGAATAAGACCACAAAAATTTTAGCCAACATTGGGGTTGAGTAGAATGGATTGTCTATTTGGCATCATGACTTTCCTCATTTTTTATTAAAAATTATTCCATTTGGCAGGTATCATTCATATAGCACCAGAAGTCATCAATAATCCAGAGATTGCTACTAAGCAAAAGAAATATTTTTTTTTTTATAATTCCATGTAAGTGTGAGCTTCTGATGGTAGGGTTTACCTTGTTTTGTTTTGTATTTTTTAGGCACTCTACTTTTAGTATCCTTGGTCTAGTGTTTTTGTCATAAGTCCATATCCACTGCGATATGTTTTAAGTTGCTTGCCTAAGTCTGATCCTTTTTTGTCTTGTTTTTGTCATCCCTGATCTTCTATTTTTTGTCAGTAATCCATCTCTTTAGCATTTTGTATCAAGTTGTCTTCTTAAGGTAATCCATATCTTTAGCATTTTGTATCAAGTTGCCTTCTTAAGGTTGTTTCTTTTTGGTATCTAATTTTGTAAAAGGTTTGGGGTCCCTTTCAACACCCCTTATTATCAATAAAAAATAATAATAATTACAAAATTATAAATAAATGACTTGTTTAGTATTTAATTGGTTAGGAATAAGTACTAGTATAATTATATTGTAAATATTAAAATTTAAAATAATAGTAATTAGGTCTATTATAACTTAAAATTAAACATCACCTTTTATGTATTACACTATTGAAAATTTAGGTTATATGTGGAAGTCAATAAATTTCAATTAATTTTTCAAAATATAATGAATTAATATATTATAAAGAATATATGATATTATCATAAGTGAAAATTATAATAAATTTTAAAATACCAAACTCAAAATATTGTGATAGAAACTATTAATGATATATTATTAAATTAAACTATTAAATATTTTTTAGCTATAAAAACATGGAAAATATGAAAGTGATAAAATCATTTAAGTGGATTTATTATGTACTTGTCGATACAAAAGTTAATAAAGTATTAATAGTATCAAAAAGCCAAGCTAAAAAAATGATAACTATGTGATGTTAAATTTTATCAAACAAATCTGCTTATATATTTATTTATTTTAATAATAAATAAAAATGCTGAAAATATTTTAAACATTTTTATTTTCATACATTAAGTCAATTTATATGACTTTTAATGTTCATCATTGTTATGAAAATTTTCAAACTTTTTAAGCATCCTAATAAGATAGTAATTTAGTTTATCTTTTAGATATGTGTGACCTTTTATATTTATTTTTATTATATTTAATTTGTATATGTTTTTTTTTGGGAGGGGTAGAAGAAAAGGTTTTGAAAGGATCCTCAAACCTTTTACAACAAAGAAGCATAAGCTTCCAAGGAAGAACCAAGAGAAACCAACAAGGAGTGAACCCACCTAGGGGAGTCAAGAAACAAGCACAAACTTAAACTAAAAACCAGTAATTGTTCTTAAAATAGCAGGGACCTCCCATTTTTTGGCTTTGGGCTATACACAAATTTAGCACCCTAAACTTGTAAAAATATGCATCTATTTTTTAAAACCTCCAGAAAATAAACTACATTAATGTAAATTAGGACTGGATCTCTTTCCCCTAGAAAAGGGTTGGGAAGGTTGACAATTTTTGACTTCCATTTTCAATAAATACTAAGAGCCATTGGCAATATCTAACTCTTTCTTCTTTTTCCTCAGAGATTTAATTAATGGTATCCCAAAATTATGCTCTACCCCAACATCTACAAATCTTTTTTTAAGACTTCTTGGATTAGGACCAAGAAATCCCTTCTCCAAGAAGGGTTTTGGAGGATATTTATGACTTTTAGTTTTAGGGCCCGGGGACCCTTTCTCCAGTTTCACCACCCTTTCCACAAGAGTGGATGGGAGGATTTACTGAATCTGAAACATAATCTAACTAAGGGAAATTGAGGTAATCAAAGGAGTTCTGCAAAAGTAATAGGACAAATGGAGAAAGGGCACTTACATGTTCAAAGTGTTTTTAAATATTGGATTGAAAAAAATGAACACATCATGGTCTTCAACCAGGGTACGCATATCACTCTAAAATGGAGGCACAACATGACCTTCAACTAGGGGTGGCTTCTCACTCTAAAAAACCTCAAAGCCTAGAATATCAACTTCCTCAACTTGTTAAAACTCAATGGGATCATATTCTTAGTTATCCATATTGGCTGTATTCCTTAGGGAATTTTATTGGTTACATTTATCCTATAAATTTATCCTCTTTGAGGTTTCCTCTTGAGTAGATTTACCCTTCAAGATTATCTTTGTCTAGGAACTCAACACCGATTTCTTCATGGGGCACTAGCCCAAAATATGACCAACAGATTTGCAATTGGTACAAAAATTAGGGTGATTCTCATACACAATGGGTTGGGTCCAAGACCCTAAGCTTGAAGTGAGCTTAATAGAGGATGGAATATTAGCTTCTAGATCCACATTTATGCACATTCTTGCATAAATTATTCTCTATTTTTCTCTAATTATGGCATCAATAGAAATAAGATCACCCATCTCATTGGATATACCACATAAAACATCAATGTACCAATACTGGAAGGGTAAGATAGGGAGTCTAACCTAGAGAAGGGTCGTATTGATATTTTGTGTATCAAGGTAAAAATTTAGGCTCCACCAACGTAGGAAAAGGCCCCACTTATCGAAGAAACATGGACCTTCGTAGAGGACCTACCTAGAATCCTCTTCACAATTGAACTTGAACATAAAAAAATATTTCAAAAAAGTGATGATACCACCATTTGGATAAATCCCACCTCCTAACATTGTCTAGATTCATCGAGTCACCCAAAAAATTTCCCACCAAATTGAAGGCCCCATCCTCCATCGTGAGCTTAATCAGGACATTAGGAACATAGAGGGCATATTCAACTAGAGAAATATAAAAAAATAATGTTCAAAAAATATAAACTTGAATGAGATGAAACTATCCCTCCAAACAAAGATCTGACACCTAAATCAAAGGGCTTTTGGTGTGAATCCCCTAGAGATGCCCTATTCATAGTACCACCTAGAATGGAACCCACATTCACCAAAGGGTCTACCTCTCCACTTGGTGAAAACACATGATTTGCCACAAGGCCAACAAGACCATCTTTCAACTCACCTTTTTATGTCACCTCCTTGAAATCTTCACCCACCATCTTCTCACCATTCCTGCTACTTTGGCTCACCATTCCCATTACCTTGGTCATCGATCAATTTTTATATTTTGTATCATACATATTCTATTTTATTTTTATATATTAGTTATAAATAATATGATGTATATTTATAAAAAAATTAAATTTCAAGTCATGTTTCATTGTCTTTATTTTTTAGACATAATTTTCTTTATTTTTATCTTTGTCTAACTTGAATACATACTTAAATGTGATGACTTAGGTTATACATATAATACCACCATCATATTTCTCTTGGTCCACTATTTGTGGAAAGGCACTCGTTGTGTTATTTCTTTTATGAAGACAAACATCCAACCTCCAACCTCCTTTTGATTTAAACCTTGTTATAGCTTTAATGAAACATGTATTGGTAACTTATAATTGTGTATTTCATAATATATTATTATGCAGTGATTTTATTAGATGTTGAATTATTTACTTATACACTTTGATTACTAACACAATTGAAATTGATATAATAGACCTATATGTGTGAAAGTTGTAAGTTAAAAAAATATATCCTACTTATTTGGGAAAAGGTCTAAGTATTGCATCTTTGTATCCATTTAATCCTTATGCATAAAATGGGTTTCCTACTTAGCCTCTTATTATGAATGCACCATAGAATATAACAAGTAATTATTTATAACTTGACTTATTATCAATTCCAATAATAACATGGAACAAGATACAATATATAAAATAGATCCTATCTACTTAATTATTAATTGGAGGAGTACCAAACATTGGTTAACCATTTTGAAATCTTACTCAATCCCTATTAATGACTTCCTTTAATAAATTTTCCAACTTCATGATTACATAAAGGCTAAATTCAATGGAAAAAATTATGATTGTCGTTGAATGTGTCATTTTGGATTAGCAATTAAAAAATATAAATGAAATTAGAGAAAGTTCCAAGATCATTCTCTACCATGATAAGTTGAAAAATAAGAACATAAAGGTTGAAGAGTTTTTTGTGCTTTGGGGTTTTAATGAAAATGAGAACATCAACATTTGAAAGGATGACAAGGGTAACATAATGATTGTTATGAACAAAATATAATATATACAAGACGATAGCATACTTATAATAAAATCAAAATATATGAAGCCTCAAATCTAACCCATAAGTAAAATTACTGAGAATGTTAATACGACCACAAAAGGTACTTATACGTAAACTCATAAAATTACATAACTTTTAATTCAATAATAATTACAAAATTATAAATAAATGACTTGTTTAGTATTTGGTTGGTTAGGAATAAGTACTAGTATAGTTATATTGTAAATATTCAAATTTAAAATAAAATTATTTAGGTCTCTTATAACTTAAAATTAAACATCACATTTTATGTATTACACTATTGAAAATTTTGGTTATAAGTAGAAGTCAATAGATTTCAATTAGTTATTTTTATGAAAAAAAGCTATTTACATTAAATTAATATAATAACCTTTACAATAAAAAAAAGTGGGTGGGTTAACACACCCCATGGGGAATCAAACTAACCCTCATTGACAAGGGTTAGCAAACGTCAATAAAACACAAGTTTACCAATCATCATTGATCTAAGAAAGCATATCAAATGGAATATTGTGCTATCTTGCATAAACTGCTAGTGATTATGGGATGGGAATCCACCCCTCCGCATCGTGATTCTCATTAAGGCCTTTAGTACTTGCATCGCTCCAACCAACAACTGGCCAAGGTGAAACTGGTTGAACATCATCCCACCCCCAACTTGGTGGGATGAACAAGCAATGTCAACATTAGGTCACTTCCTAACTAGCAAGGGCTAGGACCATTCTTTGTCCCAACCCTTGTGAGTTTGGAAGCGACCTCATGGTGACATTGCTTATTCGTACTACCAAGTTGGGGGTGGGATGATGTTCAACCATTTTCACCTGGTCCAGTTGTTGGTTGGAGCGACGCAAGTACTGAAGGCCTTAATGAGAATCATGATGAAAAGGGGTGGATTCACATCCCATAATCACTAGTAGTTTATGCAGGATAGCACAATATTCCATTTGATATGCTTTTCAAAATATAATAAATTAATATATTATAAAGCATAGATCATGTTATCATAAGTGAAAATTATAGTAATATGAAAATACCAAACTCAAAATATTGTGATAGAGACTATCAATGATATATTATTAAATTAAACTATTAAATATTCTTATAACATCATCAACAAATATATCATTAACAAAGATAGAATAACATTTCAAATTCATCAATGCCAAGTGTTACATAGGGAGAAGAATGCAGAAAATTTTTGGAGCACCAAAAGATGTTACATGTCATTTGACATTATGCGTAGAGATCACCAACAGGTATTGAAGTAAGATAAGGTATTTCACAACAACCATTAAATGCATGGGCAATTCAAATGGTAAATGAGAGAACAACTACATGCCTTCATCAAATCTCAGGTCTGAGAGCGACATAGTGGATACAATTGCCATACATGTAGTAGAGTGGAGTAATTTCATTGAGAAACACCATTTTAGGGTAGGTCAAATGACTTTGACTAGTTATCTTCATGCCTCAAGTGGGAGGTAAAGTAATTCATTTACAATTTAATTATTTTCTCAATAGTTAGGAGTTATAAGGTTGGTTAATGTTATTATTTTGTCTAAGGTTGAAAAGAAATTAATATATTTGCTTGATTATTGGAGAGATAAGACATAAAATTGAAATTTAAAACCTTAGAAACATTATTAGTCATTTTTCTAAAATCTAGAGAAGCCTTGAAATAATTTTTGAGAAATTATTGGGAATTCAATTTCAAGTTTTGAGAAGTTTTATAAATTGAATTACTGAATTTTGTAAAGCATTTTTAATATTTACAAATATTTTGAATTGTGGAGAAATAATGTTTCCTACATCAAATTATGAATATAAAATTTGCAAATATATTTTTACTAGATTTATAAATTTCTGAATTTAGAGTTATAAGGAATTCAACATCAACATAGGTTTGTGAAATTTAGAATCTTGAAAATTATATTTTTTTGAAATTTGGGAGATAAAAGGATTTCAACCTAGAGTTTTGAAGAATTGAAAATTTTGTCAAAAGTTAGTGGTTGATCATTTATACCTAGGAAAAATATAAGGTATTCATCCTAAAGAAGTAGAAGTTGAAGGTTACATTGCAATTAACATTAGTCTTTTATTAAAACATTAGGGAGATATAAGGTAGTCTACAAGTTTCAAAATGACAAAACATAATTTTTTCTTTCAAAATATCAACTTCTTAAAGGTCCTAATTGAACTTAATAAAAAAATAAAGTGAGATCAATATTGATAGTGGAAAAGCTTTGGGATATTGTTAAAGGAGTGAAAACTAAACCTACTGAAGATGCTATAGAAATTCAAAAGTATGAAGAAGATGAAGCAAAAGTGCTCATGATAATAAAATTTGCAATTGCAGATGATATACAGTCATACATTAGTTCAGCAACAACTTCTACAGAAGCTTGGAATACTTTAGCTAAGATATTTGAAGGAAAGAATAAAGACACTATCTTGAATCTTCAAACCAATTTGCATTCTCTAAAATTTAATAATGGTGAAAGTATAATTTCTAAGAAAAGTGGTAGATATAAAAGGAAAACTATTAACCTTAAGAGATAAGGTAGAAGACAAGTTTCTTATTTAAGTGATTCTAATAGCACTTCCAAAAAGCTACAAGAATCTAGTCACATATTTACAAATTCTAAGTAAAGATACATCATTTGATGAGTTAGCCAATATTCTACAATAATATGAGGTAGAGAATTTAGTTAAATATGAAATGACTAACAATGCTTTAGTCTCAAAAGATAATCCACAAGGAAACATTATTTCATTCTCAAGGAATAAATGAAAATGGAATAATAAATATTATCAAGTATGCAAAAGAGGAGGACATAATACAAGTTATTGTAGATTCAATCCAAGAAATCAATATCAAGAAAATCAAACAAATTTTGGAAGCTAATCAAATAGGTCATTTCAACCAAGAAAATATCAGAATCAATATAGACCACATAAGCAACAATTTCAACGTCAGTATACTTCTTAGAATCAATATAGTCAACCTTAGCTACAATATAGAGAGGGAAATCAAAAGGGACACTTAGCTCAAGAGATTAAAGAAATTTAAAAACTAGAAGAACCTATAGAAGAACATGAATTTAAAGCTCTTTTAGCAAAAATAGTATTTTATGAAGATACTAATTATCTACTTGATCAATATACATATAGGTAGAAGAATGAAGAAAACATTAAAGAAGAATACAAGTTCCAGAACCAATATGAAGACCACATTGAAGACTAAAGTCTTCAAAAACCAAATAATGTAATACAGGAGGGTGTTGGAATATATTACATTATTTGGTACATTTTAATGTACCACCTTGGGTACATTTCTAGATTAGAAGTGTGTCTTCGATTAGATTATGAGTATTTACTTTATGCAATGTAATAAATGCACAAGTATTATTAGAATGTCAAAGTATTTAATAATGTAAATGTGCATAATAGTCCATGTGCATGAGTCCATAGAGTAGTAAAATGAAGAGTCTCAAGAAGAGTGAATGCTAGGAGTACTCCATATGAAGAGTCACATTCCATTATATATGTGTCTCTATGTGTGTATGCGAGGAGAGAATGTGTAGTGAGAGTGTATGAAAGTATGGTATATTTGAGATCTTTATTCTATATTAGATATAATTTTTGTGAGTATTTTTTAATGGTATTTTTATGATTTTTATATGTTTAGAATATTTCCATTATATTATATTTCATATTACAATTTTATTTTAGATTTTGTAGTTATTTTACCTTAAATATTTAGCTTAAAAAGCTAACAAAATCTGCATTTGTTGTTTAAAGCTCCAAAAAATAAACTACATTTAAAAAAATTGGGATTGGATCTCTTTCCCCTAACAAAGGGCTAGGAAGGTTGACAATTTATAACATCCATCTTCAATAGAGACTAAGAGCCATTGGCGATCTCTAACTCTATCTCCTTTTTCCTCAAAGATTTAATTAATGGTCTCCCAACATTACGCTCTACCCCAACATCTACAAATCTCTTTTTAAGACTTCTTGGATTAGGACCAATAAATCCCTTCTCCAAGAAGGGTTTTAAGGGATATTTATGACTTTTGGTTTTAGGGCTCGAGGACCCTTTCTCTAGTTTTACAACCGTTTTCACAAGAGTGGATGGGGGGAAAATTACTAAATCTGATGAAATATTCAACTAAGGGAGATTGATCCAGTTAAAGGATTTCTATAAAAATAATAAGGCCAATGGAGAAGGGGCACTTACCTGTTTAAAGTGTTTCTAAATATTGAATTCAAAAAAATATGGAGACACATCATAATATTCAACCAAGGGAGGCATCTCACCTTGAAGGGGAGGCACAACACGACCTTCAACCAAGGGTGGTTTCTTTCTCTAAACAACCTCAAAGCCTAAAATATCAACTTCCTCAACTTGTTGGAACTCAACAGGATCAGATTCTTGGCTATCTATCTTGGTCGTATTCTTTAGGGACTTCTCTTTGCTATATTTACCTTATAAAGTTATCCTCTTTGAGGGTTCCTCTTGAGTAGATTTACCCTTGCCTTTGTCTAGGAACTCAACACCAATTTTTTAATGGGACACTAACCCAAAATATGACCAACAAATTTGTAATTGGTACAAAAATTAGGGCAATTCTCATACATAATGGGTTGGGTCCAAGACCCTAAGCTTGAAGTGAGCTTAATAGAGGATGGAATATTAGCTTCTAGATTTGCATTTATGCATATTCTTGCATAAATCATTCTTGATTTTGCTCTAGTTGCGGCATCAATAAATCACTTCACCCACCACCTTGGCTATACCATGCAAAATATCAATGTGTCAATACTAAAAGGGTAAGCTAGGAATTCTAACCTAGAGAGGGATTGTATTGATTTTCTATGTATCAAGGAAAAAATATGGGCTTCATTAACACAGGAAATGACCCCGCTTCTCGAAGAACCATGGATCTTTGTAGAGGATCCACCTAGAATCCTCTTCACAATTGAACTTGAATATGAAAAAATCTTTTAGAAAAGCAATGATATCCAGGTGACCCTAAGGTTGCCATTGGAATAAATCCCACCTCCTAAAATCATCTAGATTCGACTGGGAACCCAAAAACTTGCCCACCAAATTAAAAGTCCCATCCTCCATCATGAGCTTAATCATACCCTTAGAAATATAAAGGGTATCTTCAACCGAAGAAATGTCAAAAATAGAGTTCAAAAAACACAAACCTAAATTAAATGAAACTATCGTTGTAAACAAAGATCCGACACCCATATTGAAGGTATTTTGGAGTAAAGTCCCTAGAGGGGCCCCATTCATAGCACTACCTAGTAAGGAACCCACACCCACCAAAGAGCCTACCTCTCCACTTAATGAAAATACATGATCTACCATAGGTTCGATAAGGCCATCTTTCAATTCACCTTTTTCTATCACCTCCTTGAAATATTCACCCACCATCTTCTCACCATTCTCGCTACCTTGGTCATCGATCTTGTAACCCTAACCGTCGATTTTTATATGTTTTTATCATACATAATCTATTTTATTTTTATATATTGGTTATAAATAATATGATGTAAATTTATAAAAAATCTAAAATTTCAAATCATGTTCCATTGTCTTTACTTTTTAAACATAATTTTTTTTTATTTTTATCTTTGTCTAACTTGAATACATACTTAAACGTGACAACTTAGGTCATATATATAAATTCACCATCATATTTCTCTTGGTCCACTATTTTTGGGGAGTCACTCATTGTGTTATTTTTTTATGAAGATAGACATCCAACCTCCAACCTCCTTTTGATTTAAACCTTAGACCTAATTGTCAAGGCCACTTAAATGTAAAAAAATAATTAATAAGTAATAATAATAATAAAATCATCAATTTATAATGATTGAGTATGTGATGGTTGTTACATTTAGCAAAGTAATAAGCTTTTTGTTAATCTATTAAATATCAATATTATATTGAAAAATGTTAAATTATAGACTTCCTTGCAATTTTACTATATAACAATCAAGAGGTGCAATACAAGATATTTTATTTTATTTAAAAATCTAGTATATAAAACATTTTCAATTTATTTAGAATAAGTACAATCTTGACCATAAATCATACCAAAGATAGATAAAAAGGTATTTGATTTTAAATATTAATTATTTTTAATAAATTTTAACGATTCATGTTTTTTAATTTAATTATAAATTTAATTTAGATTTAAATATTTATCACTTATATAATTTTAAAAATTTATAAACTCATAATTCTTTTTAAGTATAAAATATGCATAAACAAACTTCAATGAACATAAAACCTAATACAACACTTGATTTAAGTTAATTAGGATTATCTTGCTATACACTAAACTTTGTAGCGGACTATTAAAAAGTAAGGGTATGTTCTTGGCTTCTAAATATAAACCACTAATATAAAAATAAGGATTTATTTTAAAAGAAGACTCTTTGCTAGGATTTTTTCTTTGAAAGAAACATAAAATTCTACAATTATCACATTTTATTTCTTCACAATAAGAGGTACAACAATCCATTTCAATACAATTTGAGTTAGCTTTGGAATTATAATAGAAGGTTTAATATTCAAATATTGTAGGAATAAGATCATACTCTACGTTTTAATGTGTTACAATAAAAATATAATTTGACAATAACACTATGATATTATCATTGACCACAACCAAGGGGTTTTGTCCTAGGAAGGTAAATCTTATATAGAGTTACCAAAGTTCATGATTTGATTCATTCAATGGGCAAGAGCAACAAAGTAGGAATTTTCCTCAAGCTAGACATGAGCAAAGCCTACGATAGAGTATCTTGAAATTTCATAGAAAATGTTTTGGTTCACTTTGGATTTCACTCCAAATGGATATCCCTCATCAAGGAATGCTTCTCAACCCCCTATTTTTTTTATTGTTAATGGGGAGGATTTTGGATATTTTAAAAGTGCTAGAGGATTGATATAAGGGGATCCTATTTCACCCTCCCTATTTATTATCCTAGTAGAAGTTCTAGAAATATCACTAAAGCTATTATTGGCATTGAAGGTATTAAACCTACTCTTGCCATTGACCCTATCTCTCACCAAAATTTTATTGATGACACTCTTCTCTCTACCTTCTCATCTATTCCTCAAGCCAAATAAATTAGAATAATCCTTCTGGACTATGAGAGGGTTGTTGGTCAATACATCAACTTTATTAAGAGTAAACTCTTTTTTCTCAACACTCCTTATATTAGGTAAAGATCTTGGGTGCACTATTGTTGAGCTACCCTCTACCTACTTAGGATTACTTCTATTTAAGGGTAGAATCAAAGGGGATCTTTGGAATCCAATCTTGGAAAGGATACAAAAGAAATTAGTAGGTTGGAAGAGCTCTCTTCTTAGTCAGGCTAGTAAAGCTCAACTAGTTAAATCTTCTCTTCAAAGCCTCCTAGTGTACTTCTTATCCCTATTTAGAATCCCTACAAAAATTTCCTAGAAGTTAGAACATTTTCAAAAGGTTTTTCTCTGGTCAGGTTCAAAAAATAAAAAGAGATTCCATCTCATTTCCTAGGAGTAGGTGTGTGCAAAAAAGAAGCATGGGGGCTAGGGATGAGAAAAGTGAATCTGATGAACAAAACCCTCCTGGCCAAGCATTTTTGGGGTCTCCTCAACCAAGATAATAATGGATGGACTCAAATTCTAAATGCCAAATATTTAAATAGGGAATTTAGATTCTTGAAACAGCAAGTGTCGCTTTATGGATCTACCTTCTAGAGTAGTATTGTTAAATAAGAAAATCTTGTCTTAAGAGGTATCAAGTGGAGACCTGGAAATGGTTAGAAGATTGACTTCTAGGATGACTCAGGGCTTGAAGATGCTCCCCTTTCATAGAATATCTTATAAATCCCCTAGAGATCTAGATTATCACAATTGCTTGGATTCAAAGTAGAAAATTTTATTGAAGTAGGGGGCAATAAAATATGGAAGAATCTCCAAGTTTTTTGTCTTACCCAAGGGGAAGAAGAATATTTGAAAGAGTTAACTCTCAAATTGAGAAATCGGGTGATAATAAATGTTGAGTGTGAATAATTCCTAATATAGAATCATGAGGATAATGGCACATTCTCTGTGAATTCTGCTTATCACATTTTGGCTAATGATAATCTTCGTCGATTCCTAGGGAAACTAATCTGGTACAAAGAGCTTATCCCCAAGATTAATTTCTTCTTCTAGTTGGCCATCCAAAATAAAATCATCTTCATAGAGAATATCAAATATAGAGGTATGATTCTTTCCAATAATTTTTATCTATGTGGAAGGAATGAGGAGATGACTCATCATCTCTTCATGGACTGTGACTTCTCTATGGACATCCTAAATCACATCCTTAATGCTTTGGGGATTTTTTGGGTTATCCCTATAACCTTGATGGAAATGGTTGAGCAATGGTCTTCCTCCCCCTTCCTATAGTTGTAGATGGTACACCCTCTAGAAATTTAGCCTTTCGCATTACCTTTGGGGAGTTTGGAAGGAGAGGAATAACAAGGCTTTCAAAAATTGTTCTAGAGACCCACCTTCAGTAGGAGCTAGAATTTTGAACTTTCTTTCTAAAAACATTTTCAATATCTCATTTTCTCCTAGCATTAACACTCAAGAAGAAGCCTTCTTAGTTGATAATTTGAACCTCCCTAGGTTTGAGCAAGGCCCTATTCAGGTTAAGTCAAGAAGACTATAGGCAAAGTGGACCCCTATTTCGTATGTATGGACTAAATTAAACTTTGAAGGAACCTCAAAAGGAAATCTAGGTCTAGAACCAATAAAGGTAATTTTTTTTGGGCTTATGTTGAGAACCTTGAACTCCAATCCAATCACTTTGTTGAGGCCAAGGCCCTCTTCCAAGGTCTTGTTTTGTTGGAATCCTTGAGGTTTGAGAAGGTTATGATAGAGGGATATTCCCTAAACTTAATCAACTCCCTTAAAGGCATCCATTATCCCAGCTAGAATATTGTAAATCTAATGGTTGAGTCAAATCAAATCCTAAGTACCTTTGAGAATAGTCAATGCCATCACATTTACAAGGAAGCAAACATGGTAACTAATTTCATGGTCAATTTAGGAGTTCATCAAAAATTTTACTCATCTGGAGGGGAGGATTTCCTCAAAATCTTAATGTTATTGCTAGGAAAGACTTTGCTAGATTCATGGATGGTTCTTGATCTTGTGTGCAGCTTGTGTGCTATGAAGATGTTGACAATGTATGTGGAATATCTTTCATGGGTAATGAATTCCCTTAATAACCAAAGTAGTTATGACGGGGGTATGTTGTATCTTGTTTAGGCCTACTATTTAGTTTTTTGGGAGTTTATTAGTTGTTTTTCTCTCAAATTTTGTTGATTCAATTCTTCTCTTGTGGTTGGGGTTTCTACCCTTGCTCGATTGTTTCTCTATTTTCTCTCTTGGTTATTTTTGGCTAAGGCTTGGTTTTTTTCCTTTTTTTCCTTCTTGGCTAGTTTCTCTTAAAGCTTGCTCAGTTGTTCCCATTGTAATTTTGTAAAAGATTCAGGAACCCTTTCAAAACCCCCTCTTTCCATATAATCAAAACAAAAACTAAAAGGTATTGTTTAAGACCACATATTAATGGATGATATTCCATATAGCCTAAGGTTATAAGATAAATTAATGCTTAAAGTGAAAAAACACATACACAAGATTTCATTGAGAGAAAAAAACAAATTGAAAAAAATTATTTCTTGAAATTTAAAAAATACAAAAATAAAACTATAGTTATAAAAATAGAACATCATTACTTGTTGGATGAAAAAATCTATTATTGGAATTATAGTAGTTCTATATATTCATGTGATCATCACTAGTTCATTTATCCATCCATTCCATGGATCATCCAACATGTGTTCATTTATAGTTGTATTAGATTGTATAGAGTGGATTAAGATGATAATAAAGCCTAACATACAAGATTTCATTGAGAGAAAAAAAACAAATTGAAAAAAATCATTTCTTGAAATTTGAAAAATACAAAAATAAAACTATAGTTATAAAAATAGAACATCATTACTTGTTGGATGGGAAAACTATTATTGGAATTATAGTAGTTCTATATATTCATGTGGTCATCACTAGTTCATTTATCCATCCATTCCATGGATCATCCAACATGTGTTCATTTATAGTTGGATTAGATTGTATAGAGTGGAGTAAGATGTTAATAAAGCCTAACATGTAGTAAAGAATATTGTATGGTAGCAAATTTGTTATAATGATTATTAATTCAATGAAATAATTAATACCATAATGATTACTCAAATCATAGGGACACTTCTAGTTGAGTCATAGGATCACTACTATTTTAGATAAGAAAATAAGTTAATAACTGGAGGAGTGATCAAACATGTTATTTAGAAAAGTAAACATATTTGAAGTTTGAATATGTGTGAATGTCTATGTGCAATAACAAAGGTGTAAGTTGATGAGAGAATTTTTCTCAAGAATTCAAGAGTTTTGTTCAAGAAATTGAATCTTAGAACAATAATCATTAGAGGGAAGAATGGATGAAAAATTAATGCTTAATTTAAAAATCACATACATGATTTTTCTTATAGAAGAAGAAAATAGTTAAATATTTCTAAAAATAGAAAGGAGTTATTAAAAAATTTAAAATAGAACATTACTTGTTGGTTGATAAAATCTATCATTAGGGTTATAGTACTTCTATGTATTCATGTATTCACCATTAGTCGATTTATCCATCCATCCATTATGTGATCATCCAACATGTGCATCATCAATGCTTGGATTAGATTGTATGAAGTGGAGTTAGATGGCAGCAATGCCACTATGATTTGGTGAGGAATATTGCATGAAATATGCATGGTATAATCTTCCACACATATTATCAATTGAATAGAGTAATTGAGTGGTGTCATTGCATCTAGCTTAAGCATATGATTTTGCATTATGTAAAGATTTACATGTTATGCTTTTAGTCAATAAAATGATAAAATCACAATATAATTTATATATTAAAGTCACGAGATAATTTCTATACTTCTCTAGTGTTTGATATAATATAAATTGAATATTAATCTTCACATGTAGTATTATTTTTTTCTAGGAAAAGCAAATGCATGAGTTTTGTTATAAAAGGAAAAAAGTTGAGAAACTAAAAAGTATTTCTAAAAATAGAAAGGAGTAATTATAAAAATAGAAAATTATTACTTGGTTTTTGAGAAATTGTATTATTAAGGTTATAGTAACTCTATATAATGACTTATTCATTCATCCATTAGGTGCATCATCCACACTTGGATTAGATTTTATAGATTGGAGTGGCATGGTAATAAAGAATTTATGATTTGATTAAGAATATTGTATAATTTTTTTATGGAAAAATCTACTACAATGATTATTAATTTAATGGATTAATACAATGGTGCATTTGCATTCATAACAAACATATGATTTTGTATGATGTGACTTGAATTAATGGAATGATGAAATTGTGAGATAATTTGTTTACTTCCATGGTGTTTGATATAAGATAACTAAATTTTAGATTATTCTATCATGATATTTGGTATTAGATCTAGTATTGAAGCTAGGATATAGAGTTAAAGCTAAGAGTACCAAGCACTTATAGAGTGGTTGAAGTTTGATGTTTGAGCAATGAGTATGATAAATCTTATATCTAGACACAAGGTGGTTTAAAAATAGGCTAGAAGCCTAGAGGAACCTCACCATATGAAGGTCTTAGATTTGAGTCTTAGTCGTCCTATACCTTTAACAAGGTATGAGATCCAAAGTAATATAATTGAAAAATATAACAATAACAAGAGTCCAAGTAATAAAATTGAAGAATATAACAACAACAAGAGAAGATCCATAAGGTAAGGGGCAGTAGTAGAAGTATCCCCAAAAGAGAAATGAGAGTGATGGCAACTGTTTGATGAATGTTGTGTATTCTAGAAACAAGGCCCCATATATGAGATAAGAAAGATGAAGATACAAAATAATAAGAATATTTGCAATGAAAGAGAAGAAATATGAATATATGAAGCAATAAGAACACTTGTAGAGAGATGAAGACATGCCAAAACAAAGAATATATTGCAAGAAATAATAAAGTAAACCTTTCATGTAGTAATCTACTCTATTATACCTAACAGTTATAACAACTAGTTATCCATGTAGTTCAATAAGATGGGAAGGTTACCATAAAGACACTTCTAATTGAATCATAGGATCATACCCAAATGTAAGAAGAAAAGAGGTCATCAATTAGATGAGTGATCAAAAAATATATTCAACAAAGGAAGTTGGATGATTAATTAAGCATGATGTTTGAAGATATGTAAGTGTGATTGTGGAATAGTAAAAGTGTGTAACAACATGTTGATGAAAGTGTTTTGTTTAAAAAATTAAAAAGTAAAACATTAAATATTGAGAATAATGTTGGAGAAAAAAATGTTTAATGTGCAAAAACACATACATAAGATTTCTTAGAAAAAAAGAAAAACATGTTAAAAATAAATTAAAAAATAAAAAATTTATAAAATTAAAAAAAAGGTTATTATAAAAATGAAAAGATAACTATAAATAGAAAAACACATTACTTGATGGTTGAAAAAATATTATTAATATTATAATAATTTTATATATTCATGTATTTATCACTAGTTAAATTGTTTATCCATTTTTTAGATGAATCATTTAACATGTACATCATCCACAAATGTACTGGGCTTTATAATGTAAAACTGACAGAATTGTATAATACCAAATCTAACAAATCTATCACTATTATGAATATTTAATTCAATAAAATAATTGAATGATACTCTTACATTTAAATTAGATATATAATTTTATATTGTGCAATATAGCATATGAATATATCTACATATTTTATATATTTTTATGAAGTGTTACATAACAGTAGATATATAAAATATATATATTTCGTTTTTTAATGTCGGTTTTTTAATAAAATATTAATATTGTTTACGGTGTGGCTGACCTTCGTGGCTGTCATTGTAGGACGACTATCCGCGTAATTAAAATATTTAAACGCAACAAAAAATTTTAAAAATTATTTTTTAATGTTATATTAATAAAAAAGGTTTATTTTTTTTGTTTTAACCAATAATATCATTTTCCTCGAACATATTAATAACGTACATTTGTTTTTTAATTTTATTTCATAAAACCCGATATAGATAAGAAGAATGTTTTTTTATTTTTCCCTTCCTTCGTGAAACCCTACGCAAGATGAGATGAAGACAATAAGTTGATTTGCACATATATAGACAGAAAAGCAAACTTGTAACATTTTTTTTTAAACAGTATATGAATAGAATTAAAATAATTTAGTGATCATGTTAATAAAATTTTATTAATATTAAAAATAAATAAGTATTTGATAGTTTTAAAAGGTTAGTGGATTGATAAGTGTTTGTTTGGTTAGGCACTTATCAATAAGATATTCTATTGAGACAACTTGTTTGTAAAGATAGTAGTTTGATGATGAATTATTTGAGTGGAAGACCCACAATGCACAATAAGGGTCCTAATCCATCCAGAGCTACGAACCCCTTCATACAGTGTCAACAATAACAAGACAAAATAAGACCAAATTTGACCAAATTTGATGAAAGCAGTCCATATGATTTAAACCCTACACCCTCTTAACAACCATAAAAATAATGTAATGCAACAAAAAACAAAAAAAACAGTATCGATTAAAAAACAAGTATTGATTGTGAAAGTTAGGGCGAAGAGAAGCAATCCATAAAGCGATCTGCCCCTTGAGAAGCCACGGCCAAGAATCTGCCAAAGGTTTTGTGCAGGCGATCCATCCTCTGTCGACGGCGTAAGCATCTCAGAACACCAACTGCATCCAGCGGTTCTTCTGAAGGCCTCTTCAAAAGTATAAAGTGCTTCACTTTGGGCATATCATCATTGCTTGCACTGGCTTCTCCTTCTTCCTCTATTCTCTTGGACTCCACACCAACCGCGCCATTGCTTGAAATTGCCATTCTACACTTCTCTGCGAACAAACAAGCGTACGAAAAATGCTGGAACTCTGCAGGAAGAGATAATCTGCTGGTTTAATTTAACAAGCTTAGAAAAAGGAAAAAGGACATCGAAATAGTATACAAGATTGTGGGAGACGTAAATCCCTGTAAGCATATGTGCTTCCGACTGAGCCCATTAAAGTGCGCAATATTCCTTACGTGAATGTGCTCTAACTTGTTCCTTCGACATCTTATGCTTATGCTGCGTTAGGATGCTATTCCTTGCAACTTTAAGGTAGCTAAACTGATCATCAGTATTTCTTTGATGTGATGTAAGGAATATTTTAAAATTACTTATTGCTTCTAAAGGTTTCTTGTGGGGATGGTAAGAGAATGATTTATAAGCTTTATGAAAAAAAAACTAATTAAGTATGTTCCAAGTGGTTTCAGTTTAATGGTCAATGAGGTATTTTGTAAGAAGTGTAAATGACGTTGTCTCAAGTATTTATTACATCTTTAAAAACTAAGCCAAAAGGGAAAAAAAAAAAAAAAATTGATTGCTAGAATTAGTCCATCTGCCCGGAATCAAATAATTAAATGAGTGTAAAACGCTTTGTCTCGAAATAATTAATTTTTTATTACAACGTGTGGCTGAGAAGCTTAAACATTCAGAGTGATTTGATATTAAGTTTTATGTGTGTTACCCTCTATTTAAACGGGCAGGTATTTGTAAATTTGGAAGACCTGCCCGCAGGCTAAAGTCAAACGTCGACAATTTCTTTTATCCAGTTATTTTTGAAGTACGCCTCCATATTTAAATTAATTGCTTATCATTTAACTGTTATCGTTATGTGTTATCATTATGTGGAACATAACAACAGTATGTTAGTTGATATTTTATTTTAATAATTAAATTTTAATTAAGAGAAAGAAAATCCTTGTTAATATAACTCAAATTATACCACACCCGTTATAAAAAAAATTGCTATTTCTTCGAGTAGAGTAGTAATGCATTCCATTGATTATATAAATTAATCTTTTTTCAAAGTTTATATCATACGTTTTTGCGATTTAGTATAGATATTTGATGAACCGTATTGCCCGTCATAAAACATGAAATATATAAGTGACACTGGCAATCTCTCTTTTACCACGTACTTGTCGACTATCACCTTTACTATAAGCGGGCTGGCCAAAAGAGAAAGAAAAAGAGCCATAGAGTCGAAAGATATATCTCACTCGACGGTAATTAAAAAAATAAACTAACAAGCTCGTTCACATTTACGAATAATTTTTTTTTTTTTTTTAAATCTTTTACTTTTTGGTGCATGTAAGCAGGCTTAGTTTTTTTTTGTGTTACATAGGAGAGTTGCTACAGCCACTATTTTTAATTACTGGCAGTGCAGGGATTGCAACCACCAAACTCGTTAATTGTTGACCTAACGTGAGATGGGACCACTGATCGTTCAAGGTTCGTATCGTCATCGTCGTGGATCTAGTGCATGTAAGCAGGCTTAGTTACTATTTTTTTAAAACGTATAACAATGTAGAATAATAAGCCTCTTCATGCACCGAAAAGTAAAAGATAAAAATAAATAAAATTATATATTTTTTATTTTATAAGTTTTTCTTGTAAGATATTATAGTGTTTTAGGTTTTGGGATATCTTCTAAGAAATATTTATTCAAACCATCATAACTTGTATATGTGTATGTGAAAGAGCTTGTTTAAAATATATATGTTTGATCATATCTATTAAGTTTTATTTTTAAATAAAAAATATACATATTGTATTTTTTTATTATTGATAAAAGGGACTTTTGAAAGGAATCCCAAACTTTTTACAAGAAAGTAGGGATCCAGATTCGAAAACCTTCAGCAAACAAACAACACTAAGAAGTTAAAAAGGACTTAAGGATGGAAACTCATCAACCCTAGAAGAGACAAAGCAACAGCAAAAGAGGAAGCAAAAAAGGACAATATATTGTATATTTTTTAACTATAATTATTTTGTGGTATTTTAATTGTAGGCCCCATAGTATTGGATAGGCGTTCCCATGCACTTTTACTTAGTTGTTTAGTTAATAACATTCTTTGTTACATACAACTATTTGTTAGTAGTGGTATATTTGGGAGATTTGACTAGATCACTTAAGGTGAATGTGACCAATGTAATCCAAATAGGTCTCTTAAATCCAATATTTCTTCTATGGGTTATATATATGTATTTTTACATGACATCCTCATCTCGTCCAAGATGAACAACATGCAGGTGTTCAATATGACACACCCTCATCTTCTTGAAATCTAGCTTCAACTTATTATTTAGGTGTTTAAGAATTGTTGGGCCTCCAAGATGAGAAATATTTCAGAGTTTGTCCTATCTTAATATGTCAAATCATTGAAATGCTCCACTAGTGTCTTTTTTTAGATGAGTCCCTATATGTCATTAAAAATAAGGTATATAAGACCACATATCTAGGATGATTGTCAATGGCACCATCGGCATCAAGTAAAATGGTCTCAGAGATCTAGTGCAATTGGAAATTTCTTCATCTCTAAAACTAGGTATGTGATAATGATCATGATGGTAATTTTATCATAGTTCAAGGTTTGCTTGAGAACATTTTGAAGGTAATTATCAAAGGGGCCACAAAAAGCAACAACCACAATTTTATTATATATAATGAAAACTCTTACTTTATTGTTGTTCTCAATGAGATCCTTTGCTCAAGTTGATGGTAACAAATGAGTGGCAATGTCAATGGTGAAGATAGATGTAAGTATATCATCCCTTAGAGTCTCCTTGAATGCATTGACATGCTTTTGCATATTAAATTATATGACGTTCAAGAGCAAAGGTAGTGACCAATGAGATATAGAGGAGCCATAGGCGGAGAGAAAATTTGATGAGGCATGCTTAATAATGTTTTTGTGTGTTTTGGATATCTTACCCATTTTGAAAAATACTCACTATAAAATAAATTTTTACATAGGCATAGGCAGATTTTAATGGGGTTCATTCATGTCAAGTAGTTACATTTACCAAAAATATGTGATACTTAGAGAAATTATTATAAGGTGTCTAAAATATCAAACAAAAATTTAATATTGTCAATATTCCATACCTTTTTTAAAATTATTGATTTTTGTCATGTTCATTGGTTTTGTTCAATGCCAAGTATGGTTATTCATTTTTATTTATCATCAAATTTCACCATCTAATAATTATGATTATGAATACAAGATCCACCTAACGACATTAGTTTTAGCATACTTTTATGTATTTTATTCTTATTTTTGTATTTCTTATGAGTCTAGTAATTTGACCCTAATGCTATGAAACCCCTAAATGAATAGACATAGGTAAATCAATAGGAATTTATGTCCGTTCTTGTGATTAAACCTTATATATGGTGTTGTGGCAATAGTATTTGAGACTAGATACCTCTAGGTCTTTAAGCATATTATATTTTTTGAGTGTTTAAGAGTATTAGAAAAGGAATTTAAACATTGCATACTTCTAGTACTATGTAGAATCCATGTTGAAATATAATAAACTATAATATAGTACTCAAATATATGAATAGTTGAGTTAAGAACATACATTAGTGTTAGTTTTTCCTATCACAAAATAAGATTAGGATATTCAAACATAAAAATATGTAGCATGCTTGGTATTAATTTATCATCTTAAGGAATACATTATACATATTTGTTAAAAAATGAAAGGCCTATAATGTGATCAGTTGCAGTTGATAGATGGAAGTCCTAAGAAGATGGTGATTTGATTTATTATAGTGCAAGATTTTTTTCACTTTCCATAAAAGCAATGACACCTTCATTAACACTTTGTTACTTAACAAAAAGAACGTAATCACTATTAAATAGTGAATACTTTTGTATAGATATCTCTAAAATCATGATGATGATGTCATATACATAAGTGTCATGATCCTCCCTTGGCAAACTTTTCGTAGAATAGATTCATGCATGGTTGTGACTATTTTGTGATGAAATGACTTACTATTTCATGTTTAGCTTTCTCCAAGACATATATTGTATAGAAGAATATGATGTATTTTATCAATGAATGACTAATGATTTCATGATTAGTTTATGTAAAGTTTACATTTTATGAAAGAATGTGACTTGCTAATGGATTTACATGCTAACAAGAACAGGATTCCTCGTGAGTGGAGGAAAGAATTAACCACCGATGCCACAAGAAAGAGAAATGATGTGACGATTTATTAAATGAAACGACTAAGATCAACGTGGATGAATGACCTTTTTATATAGTTGCATATCATGATTTGCATTGAAAAATATATCAAGTTTGGGTGAAACAAGTTAATTGTTGTTTGTCAATCTTCCTTTAGATGAGATTTTACTTGGTGCTAAGGGTTTCATTGCAAAAAAATATATTTGTTTCATTCATTATCCCTCCTTTCAAAAAAATAAAAGAAACAATAAGATATTTAATTTTTGTTTGACATTAGTGCTATAGCAAATGAAAGGTGGATCCAAATATGCTTGCTTGGATACAATTATGAATAAAGAATTCATGTTACTATTATTGTTAACAAATATTCTTGCTCTTTTTATTTATTGTGGAAAAAGAGAAAAATATATATTTATATATGTTTCCTTGAAGGATAAGCTTGTTGTGTGGGAACCCATCGATCTCGTTAAATTGAGTTTCAATCTTCCTTAAGGAAGAGTTTGATATCATACTAGAAATCAAGATCTATAATAATTTAAGCCCCTCACTGATACTAAGGTAAGGTTTTTAATTATGCAATGATATCACCTTATGCCTGGAAATACTCCATCATGTTTGGATGCAGAGGATGTGTTGTGGTATTTATATTACTACACAACTCTTAACAATGCCCGACCGAATCAAATAAATAAAAGGAGAAATCAGAAGAGAGTGTTATCTGTAAGAAAGAAAAAATAAAATATAGAGGGAGACATTAGGAGAAAAAGGTCAACCAAAAGTGAACTCGAGAACAAAGAAAAATGAATTGGAGCCATTGTGATTTTTAGTTAGACTCTAGGATAAATTCGTTCATGAGTTGAGCTTAAAGTATAGTTAAATATTAAATTTCTAGTTTATTTTTTTGCATTTTGTTGGGTGTATGCTCTGCTTATGTTTACAAACTATTCAACTAGTTCAAAAGGGAGGAAAATATATCAAGTTTTCCACACCAATTAGAGGACTATGAAATTTAGTAATTTGTCTAGTTTTGGACTCAGGCTCTCTCAATAGAGATACGATGTGGAGAAATTTCTCCATTTTTTTTTGTTGTTTATCTTGAGAAATCATGGTTTAGTGATTCTCACTCCGAAAAAAGAATAGGACGGGGTAGAAACCACAAATTCATGGTTTTTGTGTAAACTTGATTGACAACACTGAAAATTATAGGAACAAAATTTATCAATCCTGAATAACATTTACATATATCCCAAGCTTTATATGCCATTTTATTTTCCCAAATGATGGTTGTGGATGACTTTATATATAGATACTTGATTTATAACTTGTGAAAGTAATATAGTGGGTTTATTTTTATAACACATGTTTATATATTAATGCCTATTTTGTATTCCTTGCTTTGAAATGATACCTGTAAATTGTGCTTGTTAGTATAGCATGATCAATGAAGAAATAAATGTGTATGTGATAATGGTTGTATTTATTATGTGTTTCCATTCCAATGGATGTTGAACTCTCAATTGATACCAAGGATGAGGTACACAACTCAAACAAGAGCTTATGGTTGTTTGAACAGGTTAAAAATAAATTTGCATGTTCTTTACATTTCTTGGTGAGTTGTCTTGGTGCTTGGTGTATCTTTCTAGAAATTCACCTGAACTGATAAATGAGATGAACATCTGCATGTTACAGTTGAAGCGTAAGAAGAGTAATTGTGCAGGAGATAGGATATAACTTACTTATAGTAAGATTACCAATAGTTGAGAAGGCTCTAAGTAGGTACGACTTAGCATTATTATGGGAAATGTTGAGATTTTGTCGTAGTCCACCTACTATTACATGAGACTCTACATAGAAGTTATGCTTTAATGCAAACCATTTAGGGTAAAATATTTTTGGAAATTGTAGATTGACATTAATAACCAAAACTCTTTGTATTATGAATATTATAAGACCTATCCTTCTAGTAGGAATATTTGTGTGTTTTAGTTTAATTGAAATTAATTCGATGACATGTCTAAATCTATGGTGAAAGTATTATGGGATCCTATGGAAAATAGAAATGTTTACATTGCTTTAAAGAAATATTGTGAGGCATGGATCCCAGTATTGCAATTAATCTAATAGATCACTTTGTACTTTAAAACCTTTTATTAAGATGGCATGCTTATGATCATGGTCTGAATTAAAGCACTAAAGGTTATGTTTTGGAATTTTGTGATCAAATGCTTGCAATATAAAGAAAATATATGCATATAGGTATGCACAATCATACTAACTCAGTTTTTGATCCCTAACAAGAAGGCTCCTCTCCTCAGTTGGTTAAAAGAAGGATCAAATACGGTGTGGATCACAGAATACAATATATGAGAATATGAATATCCAATTTAGCTATACTTGATATATAAAATGTCTTCGCTAATGAATCATTGATTATAGTGACCATGTGATGTATTTTTCTATTTGGAGAGATCGGTATCTCTTGGAAAAGAGAGATAATTCACCTTTAAAATAAAGTGTAATTAATTACCGAATTAATCATTGGTGGAATAACAATGTTGGTTAATTTAAAGGTGAGCCATTTGATAAGTTTTGTTTGGTTTAAGTGTATTCAACACTATGGTGTATGTAAATCATAATTTAAAGATATTGTATTGGAAAAATTACCTTTATTTAGAGTCGTGTAGGAATTTGTGTTACCCAAAGGAAATACTTTAATTATTGATGAAATGCTTGTACAAATGGTTTTTGTAAATGAATATTGCATTTACTTCCTTTAAAATATTGTGTAAAATATAGTTTAAATGTGTTATAAAGGACCTTATTGGATTTATATTATGAACTTTAAAGTATTACAATGAAGAAAAATACTTGTATTTTAAAAATGGAATTTAATCCCTATGTTTCTTGGGTTGAAGCAAAATTTATAAAATTGGATTATGTTTTAGACTTTCCTTGAAAACAATCATATGGTTCCATTTACCTAAAGAAGAGTTTAAATATAGATATATTTCTTAGGGTAGAACATATTGTACACTCCTTAGTGAAATATTCACTTGAGATGAGTTGCTCTAGTAAAACATCATTGGTAAATGGTCAAGGAAGACCTAGTAAATGCAAGCCATGTTAGACTTTGATCTTTCATAAAATATTCAAGTTGCTTAAAGGAAAGAGTGAGATATTGTAAGTCTGTTGGACATAAAATTAGGGGTTATGGTGGCATTTTATAGTGGATATACTAGCTCATCGTGGAGATGATATGGATAGTTGATCCAAAGTGCTTAGTACGTCGACATAGATGGACATATATACTGTATATATATTTGTGTTCCTCTTTTGATAGACGAAAATGGGGTTATGCTAGCTCATTGAAAGAATGATATTGATAGTCAATCATGCATAATACATATAGTACTCTTACATAGATAGATGTATGTAAGAAGTAGTGATAGGTGTATCCCATGTTGGGATTAGGTATGACTCAACATCAATATTGTGAACAATTTAGTTAGGATACCATAAGATATTTAGCTGAAGCTTAGGAACAAAACAATTCACAGTTATGATGGAATAAAATCAGTTGTGACATTTGGTATTAGAGCTCATGGTCATAGGACTATAAGCTTACTTGTATAAAATATAGGTATAACCAAACTAGGAGAATAAGAAATTTTATAGGTAAACAATCATAAAAGGGTTTTACCTCATGGGGGTTAGGGTAGCTAATAGTACCCAATTCTATTGTTTTTTCTAGTTAACTGAGTATTTAGCTAGTGGTAAGAGGAAAAATTTAGAGAAGGAATTGTGACCTAATCCCTAATTTCTCTCTTGTGTGGCCAGGAATAATGTTGCTAAAAATACGAAAGAGTGTTATCCCATCAAAAAGGCAAACATGACAAACTAATGTTGAGGTTAGAACCCTATATGTTGATGCAAGCAATCATAATAATGATAGGGAAGACCTTACTACAATAGTTTCTCTACTTCATGAATAGATGGAAACACAAAAGCAACTATTACAAACAATTGTTAATCATGATTCACAAGTTGGGGACTCTAGAGTTGATCAATTTAATGAATCCCCTACAGAGGCACAACAGGTGGAAATGGGTAAGTATTTGAAGCATGTAAAATCCTCCAAGCCTAGATGAAGAAACTTGAAACTTTCTACAATATAAATAATTACTCCACTGGAACTCGAATGTCTTATGCCACCTTACACTTATAAGGTGTTGATCTAGATTGGTGGGAACTTTTTAGTGGGGAATGGATAATTGAGGCAGTAGTTGATCTAAAATGGGAGGACTTTGTGATAGCCTTTAAAGAGAGGTTCCTAACGAAGCATTTTTATACCAATAAATTTGAATAAAAACAATCTTTGGTAGGAAAATAAGATGGTGGAATCTTAACACCAAAAGTTTGTTAAACTTTTAAAGTATGTGCCTACGTATAACAAGAATATGAAGATCCATAAATTCATACTAGGAGCAGATCCCATGATAGGGCATGAAGTGAATATGCATGAGCCCAATACCCTTTAAAAGGATTACGACTTGGCTAGGAAAGTTGACTTATTTAAAGCCCTATTTTGATTATGAAGGAGCTTTTGAGCAATACAAATAGGCACTTAGGAAAAAAAATAGTGCATGTTTCATGAAATATGGGAGAGAACAAACAAAAAAAAATTCCCAAGGGTAGGACAAAAGAAATGATAAGAAACAAGGAAATTTTAAGAAGAAATTTTGGGGAAAGAATAACAACAATAATGGTAAGCCATCATCATAATGGTAACCTAATACTCCTCTAGCAGTGAAATCAAAAGGAAAAAAGTAGAAAACACATCCAATATCAGAGGGGGGATGCTTTGATTATGGAGGTCCACATTATGCCAATCATTTCCCGCTCAGAGTAGGATCGAGTTCAAAAGGAAAAGAACCTACTTACAAAGAATCTACACACAAGGAGCCTGCTCATAAGATCTACGCAGTGACATGGAGTCAAAATTTGGAAGGGAAAGCCACTCCTTTGATTATAAAAGGTAAGATATTTGGTAAATATGTCAAAATTATTATAGATAGTGGAGCTACAAATAGCTTTGTTTCAACTAGTTTGATTAGGGATATATCAAAAAGGATTAGAATCTTGGCATATGGTTGGAAGGTCGAGTATGGTTCAAGATAAACCTACTCTATGAATCAATGCTATCCTATGACTGAAATTACCTTACCTAGTGGTATGACCATTGGATGTCTTTATGTAGCACCACTACATACTTTTCATGTGGTCTTAGAGATGGATTGGATTCAAGCACAAAAATCTATGATTAATTTCTAGGAAATGTGGATGGAATACTCTGAGGATGACGAGGAAATTTAGATATTATATAGCTTGCAAGATACTTTTCAACCCCAAATACTCTATGCAATGCAACTCAATAAAGACATTAAAAATGAGGAACAATTTATGTAGTTAATATAAATGAAATTGAAGAGGAAAAGAAGGAAGATGTGTTTGGTAAATACTCAATTCTATAAGAATTTAGAGATGTATTTCTATAGGATTTACCAAGCCTACCTCCAAAATGTGAATTTTATTTCATAATTGAGCTTAAACCAAGAACAAAACCTATTCATAGGGCTCCTTATAGAATAAATTTATTTGAGATGCAAGAGATGAAAGTACAACTACAAATATTGTTGGAGAAGGGATTGATCAGGTCAAGTGTGTCACCATGGGATGCACCAGTGTTTTTTGTTAAGAAAAAGGATGGTTCCTTATGATTGTGCATAGATTACATGATGCTCAACAATGCAACCATTAAAAATAGATATCCTCTCCCCATGATTGAAGATATTTTTGATTAGTTAAGGGATACCACCATCTTTTCAAATATCGACCTAAAATTAGGATTTCATAAACTGAGAATCCGTGAAGAGGATACCCATAATACAACATTTAAAACTTGGTATGGACACTATGTGTTTACAGTTCTACCTTTTGTACTGACGAATGATCCAACAACTTTCATGAACTTGATGAATAGTGTTTTAAGGAGGAATCTGGATCGGTTCGTCCTTATATTTTTGGATGATATTTTGATATATTCCCATAATAGGATGGATCATGACAAACATCTTAGAATTATGCTAGGTTTACTAAGGAGGAATCAAATGTATGGTAATCTGTCTAAGTGCAACTTCTATGTGTCAAAAGTATAGTAATTAGGGCATATTATATCATCAAAAGGGATAGTAGTGGATCCCAAGAATATAGAGGTTATATTAAATTGGTCAATTCCCGCAAATATAATTAAAGTGCAAAGCTTCATGTATTTTACTGGATATTACAAACACTATGTGAAATATTACTCCAAGATAACATATGCAATAACTAATCTCTAGAGAAAGGGAAAGGAATTCAAGTGTACTGATAAGTGTGAAGTAGCTTTTAACTTGCTCAAACAAAAGCTCACTATAGTACCCATATTAAATATTCTAGACCCTCAAGGTAATTTTTTAGTATGCACAAACACATATTTGGAAGGATTGGATGGAGTTATCTCGTAGGATGGGGCAGTTGTAGCTTATGGCTCAAGAATGCTCAAGAGGCATGAGGTCAACTATGCTACTCATAACCTAGAATTGGAAGTAGTTGTATACACTCTAAAATTTTGGCGACACTATCTAGTGGGAAGAGCTTTCGAACTAAGAACCAACCATAAAATTTTAAGGTATATATTTACTCAACCTTTGGTTAGTGCTAGGCAAAGGAGATGGACGGAGTTCCTTGCCAAGTATGACTTTGGGATCGAATACATTAAAGAAAAAGAAAATAATGTTTTTTATGCTCTAAGTAGGATAAATCACATTGCTTCCTTGACCTGCTTCCATGTAGACTTGATGGATCAAGTCAAAGAAATGTAATATCAAGATGAGTATTGCAACCAAATTTGGGATAAAATGAAAAGGAAACCCGAAGAAAACAAGGATTTTGGCATCAAGGATGGTTTTCTATGCTTAAAATATTAGGTAATCATTCCTGAGGTAGGTGATCTAAGGAAAATAATCATGAATGAAGCACATAGATCCCATTACTTCGCTCACCCAGGGGGAGCCAAAATGAGGGAAAACATGAAGAAAAATTTTTACTAGCCAAGAATGAAGAGGGACACCACAGAATTTGTTGCCTAGTGCCTTGAATACTAGAAATTTAATTTGGGACATAGAAACATTATAGGTATATTGTATCCACATGACGTACCTATACAAAAATGTAAGGTTATATCAATGGATTTCATTGTGGGTTTTCCTAAATCCAGGTTCCAACATGATGCAATCTTTGTAGTGGTCGATATATTGACCAAGGTTGCAAATTTTATACTAGAAAATACCAAGGATGATGCCATGATTATGTCTAATATATTTTCCAAAGAAATATTCAGGCTTCACAGTTTTATTGAGGTGATTATTTCAGACAGGGACTCTAGGTTCACATTGAAGTTTTGGCAATCCCTAACTATGCCATAGGTACCAAGTTAAATATTAGTTATGTGTATCATCTAGAGAATTATGGGAAAACTAGAAGGGTGAACGAGATTTTTGAGGACATGCTTCACATGTATTGTATGCATCAAAATTCATGATGGAAGGACTATCTACACCTGGTAGAATTTGCTTACAACAATGGTCATCATTCGACCTTAAGCATGGATATTTTTGAAGCTTTGTTTGGTAGGAGGTGTAGGACATTGTTGTCATGGGATAATCCAAAGGACTAGGTTATACTTTGGCTTTAAATGGTTAGGTAAATGGATCATAAGTTAAGGATGATCAGAGAAATACTTAAGGAAGCTACTAATCATTGGAAAAGTTATGCCAATCTTAAGAGGTTGCCAAGAGAGTTTTTAATAGGTAACAAAGTGTTTATGAGGGTGAGACAAAAGAAGAGTGTCATAAAGTCCATAAAAATAAATCCTCATTTTTTTTATCCTTCAAAATCATATAAAATATTAGTCGTGTGGTGTATAGACTCACCTTACCACCCAGTTTGTCGAAGATTCACAACGCCTTTCATATATCTTTTCTTAGAAAATACATTGCTAACCCTGATCATGTGTGGGATCTTTCTAAATTGTATATGATGGACCCAGAGGCAATTGAAGTACATCTAGTAAATATCCTTGAGTTTCATTCCAAATCGATAAGGAAGGGGACTCTGGAGTAATGTAAGGTCCAGTGGGACTGCTATTCTAAGAAAAAAGTTGTTAGAATTATTGAGTTGTCATTGATGTCAAAGGTCGACTTGGTTGATAGCAAACAGTGGACGAATTATTCAAGGCAAATATATTTTCTTCAAGGGTGATGTAATATCAAAGGTTGAAATATTTAAATTAGAGATTTAAATATTTCTAATGTGTGCAAAGGGCAAAGGTTGAAATATTTAAATTAAATATTTAAATATTTCTAATGTGTGCAATGGGCAAAGGTTGAAATATTTAAAAATTAAAATTTTTAAATATTAGATTTATTATATTAATGAAATGCATATATGAGCTGACTTCTAGGGTGCCAAAGCAAGCTGGTGAAAATATTTGTATAAATACAAAGCCAAAAAATATTTCATATACAATTTTTGATCATGTGTCCTCGATATCTGGAGCAGTGGGTGAGATGTTACAGTGGCGAAAGGGATGGAGCATGGCAAATGAAAATGAAACATGATAGTTTTGAGTTTTGTAGTTGGAGATAGTCATTGTGGATGACCATCTAAAAAACAAGAGTAATTAAAAGCACCAATCCAGCAAATTTATATTTAGCAACATTTGTGAAAATATAGTGTAGTCCAGATGAGAGATACAACGAAGTAAGACCACGTCAAAAGGAATTTTATTTAGGGTAAAATAAGGCAGTAAGATTATATCATAGACCAACGTTATCAAAGAGCATTGTTGAAATATTAGCACCATTGAGAGAAAGTGGTGTTTGGAAGCAACATCATTGATAATAGATATCGTGAAGATCATCAAGCACCCTATGTAACATTGAAACATTGGAAGCCGAGCATAGGATATTGGGCATCAATACAACGAGTTCATTTTGTCATAGAAGTTGGAATACAATGAAGAGATTATCATTCTACATCTGCAAAGAAGACGCCAACGCCTAAGAGCCATTACAATAATATCAAGCAAACTGTCATGGCATAAACATTAGCAAGCAGAAGGAGGTTTTAAAAGCATTAACATAGTTGAGGATAGGAAATAAAAATAAGACCAAGCATGAGCATCAAAAGAATGGAGTGAAAGCCACCCATACACACACACGTCTAGCACTCATAAAGGTCCACGTCAACGAGCAGGGAATGCATACAACACAAAGGTGTTGTTGGGTCAACATGGTTTGAAGGCTAGTTAACCACACCAAAAACAACCTTCACTCACTCCTATATTCGTGCATGATAGAGTTACAAAAGTGGAAGGTGCATTCATCAATAGTCATAGGTGAAATACATTTGTTGTACAGGTCATTGCAGTTGTCGATGCAGATAGTGGGTACACAATGTGTTTTGAAGCTGCATTTGTTGGAGGGTAAAAGGTGTTAATAGCACTACCATGAGGAAGAACGAAAAGGTATAAGGGAATTATTTTGTGAAATTTAAGTTCTTTTTATTGAAGTGATAAAGGTGTCACATAATGCAAGGATAGAGTGAGTGCACATCTTCACCCAAGCATCCAATTGAAAAAGAAGGATAATTCAGCCATATACAATAAGAAGGAAAGGTGCACAAGATAGTGAAGGAAAAGAAATAAATATAGCCCTCACAATTAGCATCCATTCCACACAACTTGCTAATCAGAAGTAGCATTTACAAGGTGAGTAACATTTATTTTGGTAGATAAGATACTATAGCATTAATACTGGGTTTTATAGGTTGACCACAAAAATCAGCCTAGGGTTGTTGATGAACATGTCCTTACTAAGGGTCCTATATATGTAAAATCTACATGCCTCCAAAGCCATTACATCCGATAAGGCACATAGCCTGTTATCAAAAAGAAACTTCCCATACAAAATTTTGGGTATACCCCGAGAAAACACACCTGCATCATAATTACAAAAAAAGAAACAGACACAGATCCCTTCCTTGAAATAGTGGAGAAATAAAAAGTTGTAGAAACACATAGCAGAGTACTGAAAAAACTCCCACAAGATTTGTATTGACATTTACTCAATAATTCTTTGGCAATTGTTTTCTTCCGTATACGACATGCTTTGGGACCACATACCGTCTTGGCAAATAAGCCTTGGAGAAGTGAACCTACTGGCTAGATTTATGGTGGTGGCTATCTGGTGGTCCACATGGCTCTAGTTCGAAGTCTTATATTGTCGTTTCTTTCTTGCCCTGTGATTATCAACCAACCTCATATTACTAAGATGACTAGAAGCCATGTTATATGACATGTGACTATCCCCATTAGTCTTTGTGGTATTTCCAAGAAGCATCCACCAAGACTGACAACTCGGATAATTTTTATTGTGAGTCCATTTCAAAAAAGAGACAAGAATACTCATAGCCTTCGAACTTACAGTGCCTTCCCTGTTGGTAAATTTGACTATAATTCTTGGCATTCTTGTTTAATAATCTCCTCTACTTCTCTAAGGACACTGCGTTCCCATTTGAAAATTTTGTCACCATCGACACCCAAATTGTCCAGCTTATTAGCAACTTTGTTCGCTTTTTGAAAGACATGTGGGCTTTTTTGTCCTGTCTTCCCTAGGAAAGGATCCTAGCCTCTTCAAAAATTGTTTTAATCCTCCAAGGAGATGTTTTCAAATTATTGAGGATATTTATAACATGCATAGAGTCTCCTTCTATGATCAAATTGCCTTCTAAGTCTTGAGTCATTTGAAGGTCTCTCCACATAGCTCTAGCTTTAGCTTTGTTGTTCGTCCTTGTTCCCAAATATTCAAAAAATGCAAGCATAATTTTCCCATTATGATCTCGCACAATGTCTCTAGTGCCTACTCTACCAGGATTATCCTTAGCTACTCCATCAAAATTAAGCTTAAACCAACCCGTAGGAGGTGGAAACCACTTAATATTGGCTCTGGAGTTGACTACCCTAGGCACAGACTCATCTAACAATGTTAATATTAAATATTGAGCAATCGTGGTCTCCTGTAGATGAGGTTTATGACTATCAAAAGGGATAAGGTTCACATTCTCGTTGGCAAAGGATAGGATCCTAGCAATGATAGTTTGATGATCATGGATAGACTCATTAAAGACTCTATGGTTCCTTTCTAACCACACTTGCCAAAGATAGTGATTAAGAAAAAAATTCCACATGCATCTAAGTCTTTGGGTTGAAAAGGGGCAAGGCCACTAAACGAACAAATCAAGTACGATGGCTGGTTTAATCCAAGAAATATTGAAGGCCTAAAAAACCCCACTTAAGATAGTCAAGGAAAAATAGCACTCAAGGAAAATATGATAAATGGTCTCCCAATTAGCCCTACACAGATAACAACGATTAGTGATACAAATACCTTTACACATCATATTATCAATGGTTAGAATTCTTCCTTGGATAACCAACCATGAAAAGACTGTAATTTTTGGAATTAAATTTTTTATCCAAACTAAGTCCTTTTGGAGGACAAAATCCTCGCCATCAAGTAGAAGCTTGTAAGCTGATTTAACAGTGAACTGCCCATTTTTTGTAGGAGCCCAGATCACTTGATCTTCCTTGGGTCTCATGGGGATAAACTAGTGCCCAAGAATGTTACAAAGATCATTTTATTCTGCTTGAAATCCTTGAATCCTTAGTTGTTTCCACTTCATTTTGCCTCTGTCCTCAACCATATAATCAGAGACTTTTCTGCCAATGAGTTCTTTCGTGATATCTCTGATTCGATTTAAGTTAGGATATTGCATTAGTGGTTCGTCCTTATCCCACCTGTCATTATAGCAATCTATCCTCTCACCATTGCCTAAAACCCATCTTAAACCTTTTTTGATGATTTCCTTACAATTGAGAATTGCTTTCCAAAAAGCAGAACCTTTGATTGGAACTGAGTCACTTAGAAATTCCATATTTTGAAGATAGTTTCATTTGATGATAGCTGTCCATTCATTTTCTTCACCATAAATGAGGTGCCACGCCTTCTTAGCTAGTAAAGCTAAATTCATATTAGCAATTCTCCTCAGACCTAAGTCCCTGTTTTCCTTGGGTCTGCACACTTTGGTCCATCCTACAAGGTGTATCCTTTTTTTCTTCTCTGATCCAATCCATAAAAATTCTTTTTGGAGTTTCTCAATTTTCTGGAAAACCTTCATAGGGGCTTTGAAAACGGATATGAAATAGACTGGAATGTTCTAAAGAGAGGCCTTAGTGAGGGTCAGCTTTCCTGCTTGAGATAGAATATGACCTTTCCATCCAGCAAGTTTTTTTTAATTCTTTCAATAACCCTGTCCCACATTGACTCTCTTGGAGAACCAATGAAAAGAGGGATACCAAGATATGAAGTGGGGAGGTTTGCTATATCACACCCTAAAATTTTTGTAATCCTTCCTTGCCTCTGAATGGGGGTGTTCAAGAAATATAACTTGCTTTTACTAAAATTAACTTTCTGACCAGCAGCGTCCTCGTAGAGTTGCAGGATGTATTTAATTCTTTTGGCTGCAACCGTTGACGCCTTAGTTAATAGAAGGGTATCATCAATGAATTATTTGTTAGAAACAGCCCTAGTGGGAGATGTTGCCTTGATTCCTGATATTAGCCTTGAACTACAAGCATTTTTTATGGTTCTTCCTAAAGCTTCTGCCACAATGATAAATAACATGGGGCTGATAGGGTCCCCCTGTCGAATTCCTCTATGACTTTAAAAGTAACCAGTAGTTATTCCGTTAACTAGAATCGAGAACCATGCTTTAGAAATGCATTCTTTGATCAAATTAACCCATTGGTGGTGAAACCAAACTTAAGGAGGACAACAATCAAAAAGTCCCAATTTATCCTAGTAAATGCTACAAGGTGAGTAACATTCATTACTATATTGCAAGTTTGATATCCAAGTGCATTAGTAAGTTGAAGAAAGCAAACTCAAGAAAAGGGAAGAATGAATGTTACTATATTGTAAGTTTGATATCCAAGTGCATTAGTAAGTTGAAGAAAGCAAACTCAAGAAAATGGAAGAATTTAAAGAGTAAAAGCAAGGTACAACAAGAAGTATAATATCTTCATGAGCAAAAATTAGAGTGCATATTCAATAAGATCTTGTGATAGAACTATGTGCAGTCCTGTATGCCATTATTGATCATATTTTGGAGCAGACCTGAGAAAATTTGTTGATCAAGATTTTGAAGCAGGCCAGAGTAGATTTTTTAATCATATTTGTGAGCAAAATATTGGTGCCTTCATACATGAGGTTGGTACCTCAAGGAGATTGGTATCTCCTACAATTTGGTGCCTATGCTATTGTAAAAGGAGATTGGTATCTCCCGTAGGTTGGTGCCTACATTATTGTAATAAGGATATCGGTGTCTCCTATGGGTTGGTGCCCATGAAATTGCACAAGGATATTGGTGTCTCCTGTGGGTTGGTGCCCACAAACTTGTACAAGGGGATTGGTGTCTCCTATGGGTTGGTGCCCATAAATTTTATTGAAGAAATATAAGCAATATTTTATCGTGGTTTTCTTTCGAAAGGGTGTTTCCACATAAAACTCTTGTCTCTTATGTGTGTGGATTGTGTGCATTTATTTATTATTGCATTCATTATTATTGCAGTTATTTTTGGGAAGGAAAAGTTTTATCTTATAATGTTCACCCCCATCTCAGTATAAGCGCGTGTTTCTTAAAATTCTACTTGGGATAAAGTGGCATATATGCAGAGATATTTTCCATTCCTGTTTTAAAATGATATGTAAATATTATTATATGTTTGATCTTTAATGAAACATAGAGGACTGTGTTAAGCCTAAATTGGGTAGGATGTCATGACCCTCCCTTGGCAGACTTTTCATAGAATAGATTCATGCATGTTTGTGACTATTTTGTGATGAAATTATTGACTATTTCATGTTTAGCTTTCTGCAAGACATATATTGTATAGAATAATATGACGTATTTTATCAATGAAAGACTAATGATTTCATAATTAGTTTCTATAAAGTTTACATTTTATGAAAGAATGTAATGTTGCTAGTGGACTTGCATGCTAACAGGAACAGGCTTCATCATGGGTGGAAGAAATAATTAACCACCAAGAACAGGATGCCATAAGAAAGAGAAATGATGTGATGATTTATTCATTGAAATGACTAAGATCAACATGGATGAATGATCTTTTCATGTAGTTGTATATCATGATTTGCATGTGAAAATATATCAAGTTTGGGTAAAACTTGTTTGTTGTTTGGCAATCTTCCTTTAGATGAGATTTTTCTTGGTGCTAAAGGTTTCATTACAAAAAAAAATTGTTTCATTCATTATCCCTCCTTTCAAAAAAAGAAAATAAATTATAAGAGGTTTACTTTTCGTTTGACATTAGTGCTATAGAAATTGAAAGGTAGGTCCAAATATGCTTGCTTGAATTCAATTATGAATAAATAATTCATGTTACTATTATTGTTAACAACAAATATTGCTCTTTTTATTTATTGTGGAAAAAGAGAAAAAAATATATATTTTATATATGTTTTCTTGAAGGATAAGCTTGTTGTGTGGGAACCCATTGATTTCGTTAAACTGAGTTTCAATATTCCTTAAGGAAGAGTTTGATATAATACTAGCAATCAAGAGATATAATAATTTAAGACCCTCACTGATAATAAGGTAAGGGTTTTTAATTATTCAATGATATCACCTTATGGCTGAAAATAATCCATCATGTTTGTATGGGAATGATATGCATTGTGGTAGTTATATTACCACACAACTCTTAACAATGCCCGAATGAATCAAAGAAAGAAAATGAGAAACCAGGAGAGAGTGTTATTTGGAATAAATGAAAAACAAAATATAGGGGAACATATCAGAAGGAAAAGACCGACTGGAAGTGAACTCGAGAACAAAAAAAAAGAATTGGAGCCACTATGATTTCTAGGTCAATTTTGGGAGAAATTTGTTCATGAGTTAAGCTTAAAATATAGTTAAATATTAAAGTTCTATCTTATTTTGCTACATTTTGTTGGTTGTATGCTCTACTTATGTTTACAAACTATTCAACTAGTTCAAAATGGAGGAAAATATATTAAGTTTTCCACACTAATTAGAGATTGTGCAATTTAGTAAATTATCTAGTTTTGGACTCATGCTCTCTCAACAAAGATGTGATGTAGAGAAAGTTCTCTGTTATTTCTTGTTGTTTATCTTGAGAAATCATGGTTTAGAAATTCTCACTCTAAAAAAAGAATAGGATGGGGTAGAAACCACAAATTCATGACTATTGTATGAAACCAGTTGGCAACACAAAAAATGCTATGAATAAATTTTATCAGACCTAAATAAAATTATATTTAACCCAAGCTCTATATGTCATTTTATTTATCCAACTGGTGGCTATGGACAATTTTATATATAGATACTTGATTTACCATCTATAAAAGTAATATAGCGGGTTTATTTTTATAATGCATGCTTATATGTTTATGCCCATTTTGTATTCCTTGCTTTGAAATAATACTGATAAATTGTGCTTGTTGGTATAGCATGATGAATGAATAAATAAATGTGTCAATGATAATGGTTAAGTTTGTTATGTGTTTCCATTCGAACGTACATCGAACTCTTTATTGACACCAACGATTAGGCACACAACTCAAATAAGAGCTTATGGTCATTTGAATAGGGTAAAAAACAACTTGCATGTTCTTTACATTCCTTGGTGAATTGTCTTAGTACCTGGTGTATCTTTTTGGAAATACACATAAACTGGTAAATTAGATGAACGTCTGCATGTTACAGTTGAATCCTGAGAAGAGTAACTATGTAGGAGATAGGATTGAACTTACTTATAGTAATATCATCAATAGTTGAGAAGGATCTAAATAGGTATGACTTAGCACTATTATGGGAAGTGTTGATATTCTTTCGTAGTCCACCTACTATTACATGAGACCCTACATCGAAGTTATGCTTTAATGCAAATTGTTTAGGGTAAAATAATTTTGAAAAGTGTAGGTTGACATTAATAACCAAAACTCTTTGTATTAAGAATATTATAAGACATGTCATTCTTGTAGGAATATTTGTGTGTTTAGTTTAATTGAAATTACTTCAATGACATATCTAAATTTGTAGTGGAAGGATTATGGAATCCTTTGTAAAATAGAAATGTTTGCATTCCTTTAAATAAACACTATGATGTACAGATGCCACTATTGTAATGAATCTAATAGATCACTATGTACTTTAAACCCTTTTATCAAGATGGCATAATTATGATCGTGGTCTGAATTAAAGCACTAAAGGTTATGTTTTGGAATGTTGTGATACAATACATGAAATATAAAGAAAAGATATGCATATAGGTATGCATAATCATACTAACTCTATTTCTGATCCCTAACAAGAAGGCTTCTCTTCTCGATTGATTAAAAGAAGGATCAAAGACGATGTAGATCGTGGAATACAAGAGCTGAGAATATGAATATCTAATTTAGTCATACTTGATATGTAAAATGCCTTTACTAATGAATCATTGATTACAATGAGTGTGGGATGTATTCTTGTATTAGGAGAGATCAAACTCTCTTGGGAAAAAGAGATTATTCATTTGTAAAAGAAAGTATAATTAATTACTAAATTATTCATTGGTGCAATAACAATTTTGGTTCATTTAGAGGTGAGTCATTTGATAATTTTTGTTATGGTTTAAGTGTATTCAACACTATGGTATATGCAGATTATAATTTAAATATATTGTATTGTAAATATCACCTTTCTTTTGATCCGTGCAAGAATTTATGTTACCCAAAGGAAATACTTTAAATATTGATGAAATGCTTGTACAAATGGTTTTTGTAAATGAATATTGCATTTACTTCCTTTAAAATATTGTGTAAAATATAGTTTAAAACTTTTATAAAGGACCTTATTGTATTTATATTATGAAATTTAAAGTGTTACAAGGAAGAAAAAGACTTGTATTTTAAAAAGGTAATTTAATCTCTATGTTTCTTAGATTGAATCAAAATTTATAAACTTGGATTATGTTTTAGAATTTCCTTTAAAACAATCCTATGGTTCCATTTTCCTAAATAAGAGTTTGAATATAGATATATTTCTTAGGATGACACATATTGTACACTCCTTAGTGAATGTTTCACTTGATACGAATTGATATAGTAAAAATCATTGGTAAATGGTCAAGTAAGACCTAGTAAATGCAAGCCATGTTAGACTTAGACCTTTCATAAAATATTCAAACTGCTTAAAGGGAAGAGTGAGATCTTGTAAGTTTGTTGGATGTAAAATTGGAGATTATAATGGCATTTTATAGTGGATAGACTAGCTCATCATGGAGATGAGATGGATAGTCAACCCAAAGTGCTTACTGCATCGACATAGATAGACATACATATGGTGTAGAGATTTGCATTCCTCTTTAGATAATTGGAAAGGAGGTTATGCTAGCTCATTAGAAGAATGATACCAATATCCAATCATGTATAATACATCTAGTACTCTTACATAGATAAATGTATGTAAGAAGTAGTGATGGGTGTATCTCGTGTTGGGACTAGGTGATAAGATGACTCAACATCAAGATGGTGAATAATATAGTTAGGAGACCGTAATAACTTTAGTTGAATCTTAGGGGAAAAAAATCATGGTTATGATGGAATAAAATGGGTTGTGACAATAAGCCTCCCATAGTATCATCTTTTCATTTATCAAGTATTAGTTTCAATTGATAGAGATAAATCCAAAGGAGATAGTAATACCTTCATTAATGTTTTATCACTTAGTGAGTATCAATTGGCAATATAATTTTGTGTAGATATATCTAGATGCATGGTGATGATATCATAGGCATCAAGATTTCATAGCATCATCTTTCTATTCATCATGATGTTACTTATGTTAGCAATCCTATAGTTTCTTAGAATAATTTCAACATGTCACATATCTAAATTACTACTAAGGCCACTAGGAGATTTTATAGTGTACATCATATGCTCATCATTTTCAAATTCTGGTAGATTTTAATGAACAAGAATGAAAAATATAAATGAAGAACCAAGAACATGGATTGAAAATAATATTATATTATGTGTTATCCCCTATAGTATATTTTATTGCTTATCTTTGTCTTTTATAAATATGGCAATAGTTCCAATTATGATACCAAATCTATGAGCAATTGCAAAGTCATCTTGCATGTGTTTCTGTTCAAGTTGTTAGAGTCAAATAAGCTACTATATTACATGTATTTGAAATATTGCAAAGTACTTTATATCTCTTGTGTTAGGAGGATCTACCAACTATGTAATATTTCCAACTCAAAGTGTGCATAAGAAATATTTTTGAAAGAAAATGAATAAAGAAGTTTAATACCTAACAAACCAATCTTTTTAAAGGCCCTTATATAGAATTGTTTTATGATTTGTATAATTTTAAGATCTATAATTTATTAAAAATTCAAATCAATGAAATTATTATTGTTAACATTGAAGCTCATCAAAGATTATACCCAAAATATGGTAGTTAAAGTAAAGCTAATAAAAATATAGAATACACAAAATATGATTTGATCAAAGGGTCATTGAGGATGCATTAAATGTAATAGCATATGTGGAAGTCTCTAATTATTAGAAGCTATTTAAACTAATAGATTTTTTATTTTAATAGCATTAATAGGGTTCTATGATCAACATAAGTAATTTAAAAATGAAAAATAAATAATAATAATAATAATAATATGAAATATGCAGAGCTACAAGCTTATTGTAGTGGTAAGGGTTTTGGCTTCTCTTTGAGAGGTCCAAGTTCAAACACCACTCAGTATGAGGGGACCATGACCCCTCATAAAAACATGTGTAAACTCATTGAAAAAATATGAAATATACAAATGAAAATATATTCAATGAAGGTAGTTATGGGATTGCCTCATTTATGAAGGTCAAGTGTTATGTATGGTTTCTAAATTATTTATGTCACAAAAGTGACTAACAATACCCTCTAATTATTATTAAATAAATCAAATGAATTATATCTTCTTAGTTTGTTATTTTTACCAAAGTTAAAATAATGTTAGGTGTTAAGTGTGATGTGGCATTTTAAGATGTGAAAAAAGATTAAATTATCTTCTACTAAGCTCAACAAAAAAAATAGATATCATATTGGTATTAAATAGCAAGAATAGAACAATATGATTCATAGTCTTGTAAAATATAAGGTGTATATGTGTAATATTTTCTTGGTGACAAGGCTATGTAAAAAAAAGAAGAAAAACTAATAATTAATTTTGTAATCTATGGTAATTTTATTGTCATTTTTTCTATGTATTTAAATTAGTGTCATTTGGCATTGATTCCATATTATTTTTACATAGTGCTCTATTTTTTTCATAATACTTCTCCCTATAGCTTCTAGGCATCTACAAAATCAAAGAATGTTTCAATAGCATAACATGTTTTTTATTAGATTATATGGAGTTTGTTGGGACTGAACAAAAGGCATTATTTATTTACAAGTTATCTTACAATATATAAGCATCAAGCTTAGGAGGGAGATATGACAAGTGTCATAAGCTCCACTCCAAGTGTCTTTCAGAAGACACCACTCCAACTCAAACTGAAGACAGGGACAAGTGGCGGAAGACAAATGTCAACTCTGTCAATTATAGGCATAGTGCACATTATAACAATAATAATATTCTAACATTCCCCCTTAATGTGCACTATCCTAAAAAGATAAATCAACATTAGATAACATTCCCCCTTAATGTTGACTTCTTTTACATAGATATAGCAAATTGCTAAACTGAGAAAACTTGTCTTTCCCAAGTGACTTGGTGAAGATGTCTTCCACTTGATATTGAGTTGGTACATACTCCATGTGTATAATGTCTTCTTGGACCATTTCTCTAATGAAGTGATGATGGATCTCAATGTGCTTTGTTCTAGCATGGAAAATTGGATTCTTGGTCATCTTGATGGTACTTTGATTGTCACAATATATATATTTTGTTGGACCATGTATGAATAGCCCAATATCCTGAATTAATTGCCTCAACCATATTGCCTCCTTAGTTGCCTCAACTGCTGCTCTATATTCTGCTTCTGTTGAAGATAGTGAAACTGTGTTCTGCTTCTTTGTGCTCCATGAAATAGAGCCTTGGCCTAATTGAAAGCAATAACCTGATGTAGATCTTCTAGTTTCAGGACAACTGGCCCAATCTGAATCTATGTATCCAATCAAAGAAAAATTATCACTTGATTTATACTTAAGGCCATGATGAGGTGTGGCCTTTAGGAATCTCACAATCCTCTTAGCTGCTATCCAATGGCTCTTCTTAGGATCCTGCATGAATCTGGAAATAAGGCCAACTGAATAGCAAATACCTGGTCTAGTTGAAGTTAAGTAGATCAAACTTCCAACTAGTTGCCTGTAAAGTGTACCATCAACCCTTTCTTCTTCATCATTATTTACCAATTTCAATCTAGTTTCCATGGGAGTTAGAGAGGGCTTACACTCCTCCATGTGAAACCTCTCCAAAATAGACTGAATGTACTTAGCCCGTGAGATAAAAATCTTACCAGGTTGTTGCCATACCTCTATTCCTAAGCAATAGTGGAGGAGGCCTAAATCTGTCATCTCAAAGTTCTTGCATAAGTCCTCCTTGAGCAACCTTATTCCTTCTATGTCATCACCTGTAATGAGAAGATCATCCACATACAATGTAACCAAAATGATGCGGTTCCTCCAATGTTTCACATAGAGAGTAGATTCTTTTGCAGATCTAGTGAAACCAAGGTTGAGAAAATAGGAGTCAATATTTGCATACCAAGCTCGGGGTGCTTGCTTCAACCCATATAGAGCTTTCTTTAATCTGAGGACTTTGTTGTTTTGGCCTTCAACTGTGTATCCTGGTGGTTGTTTCACATACACTTCCTCCTTCAAATGACCATTGAGAAATGCACTCTTGACATCCATTTGATATATTGGCCAATGTTTTTGAGCTGCCATAGCAATAACTGTCCTAATTGTAGTCATCTTAGCCACAGGAGCAAAGGTCTCCTCATAATCAATTCCTTCTTGTTGCTTATAGCCTTGAGCTACTAGGCGAGCCTTGTAGCGATCTAGTGAGCCATCCGCTTTATATTTTGCTTTGTATACCCATTTTGTGCCTATGGTATATTTTCCTTTGGGTAAATCAACTAACTCCCAAGTGTGATTCCTTTCAATGGAATCCAATTCTTGATCCATGGCATGAACCCATTTAGGATCACCAAGTGCTTCTTTGACATTAGAAGGTTCAGGTTGGCTAAGGACTTTGGCCATTAGGGCATAATTCACTTGGTGTCTTAGGGCTGAAGGCCTTTTACCCGTATAGGTGGGCAAATGATTTTGGGCTTCATCTATTGTGGCTTGAACCCACTTGGGTAAAGGATTGGATGATGTTATTTGATCATTAGGAGGAGGAGATGGAGGACATGGATCATTTGTAGGAAGTTCTTCTTGTGGATGAGTTTCTTGATTTATGAGTGAAGGAGAAGGACTAGATGATATTGTATGCATGAATGGAGCAACTATTTCATTAGTTATTTCTAAAGTGGGGGCCTTAGGAGGATTAGATGGGGAATACTCATGAAAGGTAACATCCCTAGATAAAATGATTTTCTTGGAAATAGGTTCATATAATTTATATGCATTGGCACTATCACTATAGCCAACAAAGATGCATTTTTGGCTCTTATCATCAAACTTCTTCCTTTTCTTATGAGGAATATGAGCATAGGCATCACATCCAAATATTCTCAAATGGCCCACATAGGGCGTCCTTCCACTCCATGCTTCTTCAGGTGTTCTTTCATGTAAGGCCTTTGTGTATGACCTATTAGTCAAGTATGCAGCAGTAAGAACAACTTCTCCCCAAAATGAGTTAGGTAATATAGCAACATGTAACATTGATTTTGCCCTATTTGTGATTGTTTGATTCATCCTCTCTGCAACTCCATTTTGTTGCGGGGTATAAGGGGTTGTGAATTGCCTCCTTATCCCATGATACTTACAAAAATTAAAGAATTCATTGGAGACATATTCTCCACCATTATCCGATCTTAAGGTGGAGATTTGATAGCCACTTTCTCTTTCAACAAGTGCGATGAATTCTTTGAACTTATCAAGGGCTTGCCACTTATATTGAATTAGGTAGATCCATACCTTTCTGCTGTAATCATCAATGAAAGTGATGTAGTATTTAGCCCCAGTATAATATTGAACAGACATTGGCCCACAAATGTCTGAATGAATTAATTGCAAAGGTCTATTGGCTCTCCATGCCTTTCCTATTTCAAATGGTTGCCTGTGGTGTTTGGCTATTACACATGGCTCACAAAAACATTTTGACTCCTTAAGATGTGGAAGTCCTTTAACTAATCCTTTTGTAGCCATCATTTGAAGATTATTAAAATTTAAATGTCCCAATATTTCATGCCACATGTACTCCAAAGAGAAAGTAGTTGTTGTATGCAAAGATGTTTGTGTTACAGATTTTGTAAGGAGGTAGTAAACACCATCCTTTTTCACTCCCATGGCCTTGACATTGCCATTGGGTTCCTTAATGTAGCATTTGTCTTTTTCAAAATAGACATTATAGCCCTTATTTGTAAGTTGTCCAATAGAAAGAAGACTCCTTTTAAGACCAGGCACATACAAAACATCTGTTGCAGGAACATTATTACCATCATGCAAAGTAAGTGGTGCCTCCCCAACACCTTCAATGGGTAGAGCACTTTCATCACCAAAAGTAATGAATTGATTTGATGTAGGTTGAACCTTGGTCAACCAATCTTGCCTTCCTATCATGTGCTTTGTTGCTCCAGAATCAATATACCAACATTCTTTATCTTCAACATTAACTTGGTTGGCTGCATACAATGTGCTTAGATTATTATTTTGTGGTTCTCCCTGTTCTCTTTGCCTTTTATAGCAATTAGCAACATTATGATTCCATTTTCCACAATATTCACACCCTTGTTGATTGTTGTTTTGACCCCCTTGAGGTCTTGTTTGCCATCTTTGCTACTATTGGTATTGTTGTACTACTGATGTGGTTGTTGCTGGTACTATTGATTTGGCTATTGCTAGTACTGTGTGTATCTCTGATGTTGTCTACCCCTTTGATTCTGATTATGCTGATTTTGACCCTTGTTTTGTTTAGGCTGTAAAGTTGCCTTGGTGGCAAAAGCTGCTGATGTGGCTTCAATTTCTTCATCTTTGATTAGGGCTTGCTCATGCTTCTTAAGTAGGATCTCAATATCCTCAAGTGTTGAATTCATTGTTTTACCACTCAAGTCTAACATGGTAGCATAGGAGTGAAACTTTGAAGGAAGACCATGCAACATTATTGGAATTAACTCATTATCATCTAGGGTTTTACCAGCAGCTAAGAAATCATTTTTAATAGACTTCACTTCCATAAGATAATCGGTAAGTGAGCCTTTCATACATAGATTGTGCAATTTTTGTTTGAGATACAAAATATTATCTTGACTTGGCCTATCAAACAATCTATTGAGAGCATCCCATGCTTGTTTAGGTGTTTTTGTAGCCCTTACAATTTCTCTGCATTGAATTCCTGTAGCTAGCTTGATTAAACTTAAAGCTATGTTGGAATTCTTCTCAAATTGTGCTTTTTCTTTAGGGTCTAGAGGTGCAGTGAGTGGGTCTTCATTAGCCTCGCCTATCTCTCACAAAGTCCCACATGTCATTCATCATTAATATTGATTCCATCTCATACTTCCAATTTGCAAAAGTCTGTGCTCCTTCAAGTTTCTTTGTAAGTCCACTTAATAGATTTGTAGTAGCCATGATTTAGAAAAGGATCAAAAGAAAATGGGAGCTCAACAAAGGATGAAGTAAGAACGACAAATGCCAAATTAGAGCCCTCAAAAAAATCTAGGGTACACCATTGAAGATCCAGAGGAGGGTTCGCCTAGTTTTTCCACTCTGAATCTTCAAGAGATTCCAATAGTGGGAGGGTTAAGTTGAACATAAGTGCCTTTTTCTATCCAAAGAGAGTAAGAATTAGAATTTTGCTAGACCTTTATACCAAACTTCTCAATATACCCGCCCTTACGTGAGGGAGACTATAAGCATTTGAGCAGTTGATACGTGGAACATAGGCGATTCTGAAAGGGAATAACCTGCTAGGACCTTTATACCAAACTACTCAATATACCCGCCCTTACGTGAGGGAGACTATAAGTATTTGAGCAGTTGATACGTGGAACATAGGCGGTTTTAAAAATGTGATGCCTGCTTTTTGTAGAATTGTTACAATAGATGTGCCAATGTATTATTGCTTTATAAGAATTTTCTTGTATGTGTTTGCTTGCTTGTATATGGCTTAGTGTCAAGTGTGTATGAAATGGAACTACACTTGATTACAATTATAAAACCCAAAGTGATGCAAGGGTAATAGCAAGCATAAAATGTAGACAAAGCCCAAAATAGAAGATGCAAGCAACAAACACCTAGTGGCCAATAGAGTGCCACAAAATGAATCCACCGACACGGGACAAGGGGCCCTAAATCACCCCTTAAGTTGATGATTTGTATTGAAAACTTGGCTAAAACAAATTAGCCCCAAATGTGCCTCCAAAATATGAGACAATATCAATGCCTTCTTTTACAAGATTGCCCCCAAATTCAATATATGACTTGGCATAATGTCCTCCCTAAAGACTTAGAATTGTGCCTCTTACAAGCTTGTCAAACTTATCAACCAAGAGTGTCGGATGCAACCGAAAATGCACTCTTTTTACAATCTCATCTTTGACTTAAAATTTAGTTGAGTAAATGATCTCAAAACTGAAAAAATATTGCACCAATGGATCCCCCTCAAAATTCTCTTTCCAACGACTATAAATAAGCCTATAGTCGGATACAAGTTGATGCTTCAAAAAAGAAAATTAAAGTGCTTAATTTCTTAGATATCTCTGCACTCTTTTCTTGATGCATCTGCCTGAAAAATTGAGCGTTAACACATGCCAATAAACTAAAAAAGTTGTGCATCAACTATGGCTGATGCGGCTACCTCCACCATAGCCCATCAAGCACCAAAAATCTGGCCTCATTACTCCTTTCCTTTAGACGGAAAAAAATCAATAATGAGCCACCATAAGTCAAAAAACGGCACTCTGACCCCAGCAAAAGTAAATACCCAAACCCTAGTTATCCGAAATTCAATTGGGTACCAAAAAAAAACTTTATTTATCCGTTAATAAAAAAACTCATATCAACTCTGCCTAGTTTAGTTGGATTTTCCTGCAAGGGAGCTTTGCATAATTTGAAAATAAGTTTTCAGCAAACTCAATAAGGATTTTCTCTATAGGAGCAACAGCAGCGCCTCTAGGCACTCATATTTTCCAATCTGGCAAAGCAATCTTCAGAAAAATACAACTCCAAGAATCCTGAAACTCTAGTGAGCAAGTAGCCTAAAAACTCAAAAACCATCATCGTGTTGAAGAAGATGAATTCTGGCGCTGCCGCCCCTATTTCAAATTCTAACCACCACCCCTATTTCAGAGGAGGGCTTCGATGTATGCACATGAGCAAACAGGGTTCAGTGGGAGGAGCTAAGGTGGAAAACTTATCTTCTTGTAAGGCAGGGGCTTCTCAGCTCCAAGAGTTACACTATCATGAACGGATTCACCTGTTTCCTCATTTGCTTTGTTGTGTACATCCATACAGATCGAGTAGGTCTTAGTTCTAATCCTTCTAGACAAAGCAGTTTTGCAGATTGGATGAGGGCAAGGCCTGAGCTATACAGTATTTTGTGAAGATTTCTAAAGCGGGATCCAATGGGCGCCCTATGTTGTGGCACTCCAAAACCATTTCCCATGAAGAAAATTGATGGTTCTACTGATGGGCGGCCATTGGACATGGATACTGTGGCTTCCAAGAGAAATGGAGAGGTTATGGGTAGCAGACAGTCTAGCAGGAGCCGACCGTAGAGCCATCAAAGAAAATGGAAGCGACGTGGGGGCTTGAAGACCTTGAGAACCAAATGGATAAATTGTTGGTGTTGGGGGAATCCAGCGAAGAGGAGAGCGACGGTCGAGGTGATTCTAGTTCTGGTTATTTGCCTAAGAGTAACGATGGGGGTTCCAGTGATGTTTTTGAGTGCGTCGATTAAGCAAAGGATGTCGAAGCATTATCTACAGATTTCTTATGGTGGGAGCTACTCCTCTATCACCACGAACTGGATCTACCAGCGATTCTAGAAAAATAACTGGCCCCTCTCCTCTTTGGTGGCGTCGCCTCCGCTATGAAAGTTCCTCCACACTGTTCAAAGCGTAGTAAAATAACTGGCCCCTTTCCATCTAGTTTGCTTTACTAGAATGGAGAATTTAACACTATCGCGAAAGCCTCTTCAAATGGAGAACATTTCGACGTCGAAAATTTGGAAATCAATTGAAAAACGTCACTCCCCCGGTGATCGAGACCGAATCTGAGTCTGTGTGATGATCTTTCCCATTACATCAGACTTTCTAGAATCATTCGGTGATGTGCGTCTATTAATATCGATCCATCGCACAGGCATTTGCATTGACAATTTTCTCATCTACAATTATTCAATCACCGACAAATTATCCCTCGGGGGCAAACAATCGGTTCCAACGAACCTGCTTCAAAATTTTGAGGCTTGTCCTCGGATGGCGAGGATTGTCCTCTAAATTAGGGAAACTAAAAAAAATAGAAAATAAATAAAGAGCTTCTGGTTTCTGATCCACTCAACGAGTGGAGAGCATACTCCCTGACTCCATATTCCATAGGCAGATCTCACCGCTCTGATACCATATGTTGGGACTGAACAAAAGGCATTTGTTTATTTACAAGTTATCTTACAATATATAAGCATCAACCTTAGGAGGGAGATATGACAAGTGTCATAAGCTCCACTCCAAGTGTGAAGACACCACTCCAACTCAAACTGAAGACAAGGACAAGTGGCAGAAGACAAATGTCAACCTGTCAATTATAGGCATAGTGCACATTATAACAATAATAATATTCTAACAGATTTGTCATTTGATAATATGTTATTTTTATCTTTCTTCCTCCTTTTTGATCTCATTTAAAATAGTTGATATAATCCTACTTAGGTGCACCAATCCCATTAAGACATTTTTATTATAACTAATATCTCTATTTGAGCAAAACTATTTGGATTATAACTCTACTAAACTATTCATTTGATCATTACCTCTATTGATGTAATTGAACCATCAAGTAGAGGTGCCTTGGTTAGGAATTAATTGATTTTTATTAAAATAGTGTTGTCTCAAATAAGAGACATGAACTATTGATGGTAATTTATGGTGGAGCAATTATTTTTCCAAAATTCATAGTCATCTTTAACATTGGCTATAGATCCTACTCTCTTAGTCTCTTGTTAGTATATAGTGTTCCTAGCTATCTTATTTACACTATGTTAAAATTTGCATTATTCACTTTATTCCATCTATGGAATAATTTTTTTATCTTTTGCTATTTAATAGTTGTAGTCAAGCTAACCTTGTTAAGACTTTTGAGGTATTCCTTGTACATTTTCAGTTACATCCTAAGAGATTCTATATCTTGTGCCTCTTTTTATCTATGTATCATTCTATTTAATATTGTTATTTAATTTATCCATTCTTCTACTAGAATAATTTAATTGAGGGTTAATGACACATTTTAGAAAGATGATTGTATCATTAAGAAATTCAATTATTTTTTACTTTTCTATCACTTGACCAATTAATTTTCTATTTTCTTCTTGTAATAACTTGATTGTTTCTTTTAATTCTTAATTATTTCATGTAATTGACTAGCATACTCTATATGTTTATCCGATATTAAAAAGTTTGAATTTTTTATATCTATTTGTTCAAGTATATTACCCAACCTTTTTGCATCATCATCTAAAGATTGCTTTGGATCGAGATATTTTTTGGACTAATTTATAATATTAAGATCAACATTGTTCATTTCCTCATATTTTATTTCAAATGGAATAGTTTTTCTTTTTTGTGCATGGTTTAGATTGAAATTCTTCATCTCTTCAAATTTGACCTATCCTACCTATTTATTTTTCACTTTTTTTACTGATATAGTATACTATTATTTGCATGTACTAGAATATTTTACTTCAATATTCTTCCCTTGTTACCACCTAATAAAATTATAGTCTATTTCAAAGTGCATGGTTTTTGTTAGGCTAACTATTGCATTATCCTTACATTCAACCAACGGGCTCAAAATATCGGCAATCAAATATAAAGAATGAATTTTAAAATATAGTTTTACTCTAAATCTTACAAGTTCCTTCATTAGTGAATGAAGCTCTTCAATAGACACTCCTTTATTCCCTAACTATCTATTCCCCTCTTCATTTATTAAGAAATTTATGCATAACACTAAGAATATTTTTGAATCAAATGTCTTTTTCGAAGCACATAATATTTCATCAAGCACATTTAGTTGTAGGTATTTACAATACTTTTTAAAAATAAACAAAAGCAATCCATCCACTCATATCTTATACAAAAAATATAATATGGGAATAAACAAGAAATATATTGTGGGAACCTATATGCACCATAAATAATCACTATGTTATCCGTATATGAGATGCCAAACACTCCAATAATAAAATGAGAAGTGGTGGGGGTATTTCTACCAATACCAAAATTATAATTACATAAAAGAGTTTAACCTAATCCAACATAAAAAAAATAAGGTTAATTACAAGTTATAGAGTGGGTTTAACCATAACAAGGTTAACCGCAACTCATAAAGCTTACATAATAAAATATTATATTAAACTCAATATATTGTATAATGAATGCCCTTAGGCCTATCCAATATTACATCATATAATGTAATATTACACTTTCAACATCCCTTACCCCCTGCCCCATCATCTAAACTGAGGGGCCAAGGAGAGAAGACATTGTTAGCAATAATCCTAGAAAAAAATCTTGGCAACTCTATGGAAAAAGTTTTCTAAAAATGAATAGATTCAATCCATCCACTCAAATCTTATATGGAATTGATAAAAATGATGAAAGAGAGAAAGATATAGTGGGCACTCATAGGCATCATAAATAATCACTATATTATTCATTGATAATATACACAACACTCTGATAATAAAATGAGGAGTGATGTGGGGTATTTATACCAATACCAAAAACCTCAATTACATAAACCATTTAACCTAAGCAAATGTAACAAGAAGTATTAGAGTTAATTATAAATTATAAAGTGGCTTTAACAATAACAAGATTAATCATGATCCATAGGTACTACATAATAAAATATTATATTAAACTCAATACATTGTACAATTAATGCCCTTAGGCATGTCCAATATTATGTCATATAATGTTGGCCTTGGCCATGAATCAAACTACACTTTTAATATTAGTGCCTCTGCTATGATATTTATAATGATAAAACATGACACACCATTTAATTTTGTATGGTTTTCTTCATAATTCCTCATAAATTACTCTATAACATTAGGGTCATATTTAAATAGTTTGTGCATATATAATACAATCAAAATTTTCTCAATAATATTTTGAGTCCTTATTTTTTTGAATAACTCTATGTAGTATGCTTCATCCTTCATTCTAAAATTGGTTGGTTCTCATATTGAATATTGATGTTTGATCGCTTATTATTATTTAGTATTTAGTTTTTCCCCTATATTTTTGCTAAAACTTAAAACTTAAAAATTCAAAGAATAAAAGAACAACAATAAAAAAGAGTCACAAAATAATAGCTCATAAAGTATTCCATGAATTTATTCGTATGGTATACATAGCTAAAGCTCCTATGACATTATTTGTAGTCTTTTTTAGTTCCTTATAGTATCCTACTATGTATAAATCCAATGAAAACTATTTTTGATTCACCACATATTTTAGATTGGGTTTGTGTCTATGTTATGTAATCTTTCAAAGTGAATGTTCTTGTGCATAACATCCTAAGTTCATAAATTGGATGCATTTATTGGTTTCCCAAGTCTTTCATTAAATGTGTCACTTAGTCACCAAGGGTATATCTTAGGTGATATTTTTGAGGATTATTATTATGTTTTTATAGGATGGATAAAATTTTAGATTATTTGATTTAGTGATCGGGAGGATTTTGGCTCTCACGTTCTGCTAGGGTTTGCTTGCGAGAAAACCTAGTTTCGTCATGTTGTAGGGGGGGTCGGGTTAGGGCGAGGTGGCGCTTGGACGGGTTGGCTGCTATGGTGGATGTCTGCTGCACCAGCGAGCTTCGGTGCGGGGTGGCTGCTAGGCGGGGTGGTTCCTGTTCTGGCTGGCGGCTGTGCGGTTGGGGGTGCTGTGCTGGCTGTCTTCTTTGGCCGCTGCGCGGAGTGCTTCTGCGGGTGCTGGTAGCTGTTCATCATTGGTCCTTGTTCAGGCTGGACCCCGGGCGGGTTGCTGGCATGCGGGATGGCCCCTGGTCGGGGTGGTCCCCGTGCGGGCTGGCTCCTGGGGGGGCTAGTCCCTGGACTGGGTGGATCCTGTGCGCTTGGGCCCCGTTGCGGGGTGGTTCTTGTCCCTCTTCCCCTTCCCCTGCCCCCCTCCCCGGGCACTCTCTTGCCCTGCTTTTCCAGATCCCGTGTTTGCTCAGGGTTCCCGTTGCTTGGTTTGCTTTTGCTTGGCAGGGTCTACGGTTTCTGGGCCCGAGTTCCTTGGTTCGGCGGGTTTTCAGCTTGCCCAGGGGCGGCTGCTGAAAGAGGGTTGGTTCTGGTTTCCTGGTTGCCACTTGGGGATCTTCATGTGCTCTTTCTTGGCCTCGGGGGGGGCCTATTCCCGCATATGAGGCCCTTCCTCAGTTGCTCCAGGTTGCCTTTGCCTTCGGGATCTCCGTGTAGATCTGGGGTTTGTCTGGTCTTGAGGTGGACCCTCGATTTCTGTAGTCTGCCCTTTGGGCCCTGGGGGGGGCCAAACCTGCAGCTATGTCTCCTTGGCTTCTGTCTCCTCCAGGCATGGATGGGGCTGGTTGTTCTCTTGCTGGTCGTTTCAGTGGTCTTCCGCTACTTTCGTCTTGGCCAAGGTTCCCTTTCCAGCCCCGGGCGCTCGTGGGACATCTTCCCTGTCCCTCCCTTGTTTTTTGCTTCCCAGTTCCGGGCCTCCTGTTGGACAGGGGTTTGTTCCTTTGGCAGATTTCTCGCTGAGCAGGATCCTTCTCTTCCAGCTACTGTTGGTTTCCTTGCTGAGCGGGTTGTTCTGCTCCTACTATTTTTTCCCATGGGGCGGGTTTTCCAATCCTGCTGGTTTTCCCGTCGGGCGGGATTTTTCAATTATTCTGGTTTAGGGTTTGTTCCTTTTCCTACTAGTTGGGATTTTTCAAATAATTTTGTTTTTTCCCTGAGATGGGATTTTAGGGTTTACTGTTTTTTCCCGCTAAGACGGGATTTGTCAACTTCTTCCCTTTTTCGGATTTTCTCACTGGGTGGGATATGTCCTAGGGTTTGTTTTTGAACCTAGGTTTGATCTTTTGACCTGTTGTAAAAAGGTTTTGGGATCCTTTCAAAACCTGTTAAAAAAGGGAAAAAAAAAAAAAAGGGCCCCGGGCCCCGGACTCCGGCCCTGGGATTAGATTCAGGCGGTGGTACTTCCTTTAGCTTCGGCTTTTTCTGTAAATAAGGTTTTGGGTCCCTTCTCAAAAAACCCGCTGTAAATATAATGCTACTTATCAAAAAAAAAAAAAAATTAGATTATTATCTTTTTATATGGATGTGACTACAACTATAATAGATAAATTATTATTTACATGTATGGTATAATTTGTTTCAATAAATATAGCTCAATAATTTGATTCAAAATTATATAGGTTATAAAAAATGTATAGTTTTACACTTACATGTTTGTTAGTCTATAATATCATTTAACTTTACATGCATGAGTTTTTCACATCTAACAATTTATCCAAAATTTAGAAAATTACTAATTATTGATGACAATCCTAAAAAAATGGTGTTATACCAAAAAATATTTTTAGGTATAAATTACATAAGAAAACATGAAAAAAGTTGAGATAACAATGGCTAAGAAATTAGAGTTAAAGTTAGACAAGGGTGCTAGCTTGTCTTTTGGAATTAGATATTTAAGAATGGGTAAGAGAATCTAGGATTAATTTGATAAAATATGTAGTGGAATTAGCAAAATTTTGGCTAGGTACATTTCAAAAAATTTATACCCAACTCTAGAACTTGGATTTAGAAAACATTGTAAAATATAACTACCAACATAAAATTATTAAGTAGTAACCATCTATAAGAGATTATTTTTTCTAAAAATTATATTAGTTTTTAAGGTCATCAATGATTGCTTTACCTTTTATGTATCTAAAGTCTAAAAATAGAAAGGTGTCTAAAATATCAACATTTACTCTATTCATATTCTCAATCATGTGTTTTTTATTGATAAAAGAGGGTTTTGAAATAATCCCCAAACCTTTTACAATCCGAGATACAAAAGGAGGTGTTGAGGTATGATTTTGTCCAATTACAAAATCACCCTACAGTTAGGATCAAAATCCTCTCTTGCAAAAAAGTATACTTCTCCAAGGTTCTTTCACTTAATATATTTATGTATCATGAATATGTATTAAAATAATTGCTTGAACAACCTCAATGGTTTGCAAGTAACTGATAACAAGGGGCCTGGAATTAAGGTATTAATATTTAAATACATCATTTGTTATGCATCCTTTAATAAAATTATTTCTAATGAGAATTTAATAAATTTGCCTCTTGAGTTTAATCTGAATATTTGAAATTCAACTTAGGATTTAATAAATAAATTCAATGAACTTATAAATTTTATTGAATTAAAAATCAAAAGTTCATATGATTTCCTCCACTGTGAAATTTATTTACCCGAAATATCTATGGAATTAAATATTTGCGTGATAAATTCAACTTCAACCTAGTTATAAAATTGAAATCCTTTTATAAAATAAACTAGGTTTTATTTTAAATCTTAATATAAATAAAAAATGATTTAGGTAAAAAATTAAATTTAAATAAAACCTTCGGACAACTTGCTATAGTATAAAAGAATAGAACTTTTGAAAACCAAATTTAGGCAAACCAGCATTCACACAGTCCTACCATAAATTTGATGTTATCTTCTACGAAATTTATGATTTAAGATTATATCAAACAATTTATAAATCAAAACACCACAATAGTGCTTGTTTTAACAAAAATTGAATTGAATATAATTGGCAGATCTTACAAATAATACCCAAAGTCTTTGTATCCTTCAATAACAGTTGATTTACTTGCAGTTAAATCTCCTCTATGCTCCTTCTAATATTATTTTGGTGTCCTTTTTCCCTGCAAGTGTTCGACCCTCAATCCATGGAATACAATTTCATTTATAATTGAAAAGAACTTGTTATTTCCATTTCTAATTCTGTTTGTTCAGTTGCTTCTACCAGTTTCGCCCTCGCTGGATTAATTAATAACAACACTGTACCTAGTTACTTCCGTAACTTTTCTTCATGCCTTATTTCCTTTAATACCTTAATTTAAGGTAATAAGCTTTACACATGTTTAAATGATGAGAAATAATATATATCGTAACATAAACCCACTTTAGGGTCATCCTTTTAACAATGTGTAATTTATTTATCTAAATAAACCCAATTTTATGAAATATAACCCATGGTAAATCTGGTGATTACCAATCCCTGTCTTGTTCGTATATCATATTATATCGTTACTTTGCTATGCTCACTTTATTTCCACATTGTGTTTTCATTTCATTCAACACCAAGTCTCTCTGCATCATTGTATTCATTTCTTGTGTAATCCACGATCTCAACGTGAAACTAGGGCATACTATAATATAATTTCCAAATGTATATTTCACCACATTCTACATTACCTTGTCTCATCTGTGTATAGCTCCTTGAAGAGATTAGCATTCTGATGCTTACACCATACCATTTACATATCAAAATTTATTCGTTGCTCTTTTAGATGTATGATTTTTTATTGATATCATCATCATCGAGACATAAATCAGATATAAAACCTTTGTCTAAAATTCCACCACTAGGTCTATCCTCAACAGACTATGCTCTTTGGCCTGCACTCTCCAATGTCATGGCAACTACGTTCTTCGATATAATGGCAATCTGTGTAAGCCCAAGCCCAACTATCATTCAAAATGTTGGTGTCTACTTTAGAAACTCCTTGACCAATGCACCTGCCTATATCTACCTAGAAATCATGTGAATATTGCATCCATAATAAAAGTTACACCTGCATGCGCCCGCCTGGAAAACATGTGAACATAGCTTGTTCCCCATCTGCTACTCACGTCTTTGATATATGTTGAGTCCTTAATAATAACCAGCCCTGTCACTTAAATACTACCATTAAAAACTGCATCTTCAGCATAACTGATGATATCACATGAATACCATCCTACTATGATAACATTGTTAAGTATTGATTAATGATGTCATCACAATGTCTTTCATTGCAATATAATCTGTATGATCCCATATTCATCGAGCGTAAATTGAAAGATATTTTATTAACACCAAGGCTTCTAAGCATAATTGATTCTTCTCGAACCACCGGTGGTTATTCTCGTCTTGCCAAACTTTGTAAACTGCTTTGAAAACCATGCCCGAGCATCATTATTTTGTTCCTAGCACTTCGATCACGAGGCCCATATTGAATACAAAGCCTACCCCTTTGATCATGGGACCCGCTTTGATGATCCTGCCACTAACCTACAAACGAACGAACATTTTAAATTGATTTCAATATAATGTCCTTTCGAACATTTAGCATAAAGGACAAAATAAATTACACTAAATAAAAACAAAAACATAATTAAAAAAATAAAAATAATCTAAACATTATAAAATACAATAACATATTATAAATATACCCTACAACACATAAATTAAAACGAAACTTTAAATTAACTTAACGAAACTTACAACAAACATCTAAAAAATATAACCAAATAATTAACATGCAAACTAATAAAAGAGTTTTTAACATTATAAGCTAACACATAACATTCAATACAAAACATAACATCAACATACTAACCACCACAACATGACCATACTGAAACAAGTAACGAACAATTAGATTGTGAGCCAACATATGACCATGAAACTAATTTTTATGAAGATAGATATTTTGTTGACATCCAGATGATGACGACAATCAATAATAAGTGAAAACAAAATTTGGAATAATTTTCAAAATTTCAAGTGGGTCCCCAATTTTGGGGTCGTTGTGAAGGAGTCACAACAAATAGCAACTCTACTGGAAAATGTCTCTAGATATTTTGGACTTAAGAACCCAACTTCTGAAAACAACAAAACTCAAATATTAGAAATGGGACCATCAGTAATATCCAAAGAATTTGAATAGACCAATTCAACATGAAATAGTAGAATTATTAGCATTTTTTTGGTGTGTGTAAAGTGATTCGTTCTATATCCCTGAAACCGTTTAGATTTCCATTGTCAGTTTTGCATTTAGGTTATGAACATTTTCTCTTTGAAGTATACCTCTACCTTGCTCTCTTCAAACATTGCTCTACTACCGACCAGGCATTTATAGCCCCGATAGAGATTATCTGAATCTCCCATATATTAGGCAAATTTTTTATTTTGCATTTCCTTTTATTCTAGACATAGCTTCACTATCAGCCGAGCGTTTATAGCTCCAATTAAGGTTATCTAGTTTATGGTGATAGCTTTGAATTTACTTTTCTTTGTACTCATCATTTTATTTTCTCTTTTTTTTCTTTTCTTTTCTTCTCTTTTTATCCAGTAATATGGTACTTTGCAACAAATCCACCTGCCATTTGGGTTAGAGATCAGATAAGGCTGAAAGAGTATATAAAATTTTTTACCTTAATTTGCAAAACTGATAACTTCATACTTATAGAATTTTAAAAGATATTCCTTAATGTGTTTGTAGTACTTGTGAAGCTTTTGCAATATGATTCTAATATTTCATATTTCTTTAACTTAGTCCAAATTCATAAAAATATACACTAACATATCATTTTCCATTTTCTTTAGGTTTTACATGTTTTCAAAATAGGTAATTTTATCCTATATGACCCAGGACAAAATACCAAACAAAATCATCAAATGATTAGTGTCTCAGTAACAACTACCTTAATCAAGAAAACCTCACTAAAACTTTATCAAAACTCAACAAATAAGCAAATAACAAAATTTCATGAAACAACAAATTATGTACAAAATAAAACAAAAACACAAAAGCCCAAAATGTTATTTATAAAATATACACTATATACAAAATGATGCTAAATTTATGCTATCCCTTCCCTGGATCCCAAACTTTATTAGCACACCTTAAAAGACATATAACATGATTTGCATTCCAAGCTTTACATAAATCCAACCAAAACAATATTAAGTCAAACAATGGAACCTTCATTTTGCATTTCACACCCCACTGATTTGATTCAAATTTATAAGCAATTCCATGTTTAAAATTTAATTCATCCATGATTTTATGCTTATTCAACAAGATGGTAATTTCAAACCTTGATTCATCACTTTGACTTAATTTCTTATTTTCACAAGCATATAGATTTTCTTTCAAATTAGAAGCAACTTCTGAAAATTTTAAAGCAAAATCATCATCTATGTTTTTAGGTCAATCATATTCATGTAACAATCTACAAGAATCTAGGATACTTACAAAATAAGAATCATTATAGTTTTGTACCCTAAATTAAATTGTTAGTTGTTGATGAACTCGGTTCAATAATTCAAGCATATTTTATTTTTCATTTAGAAATGCAATCCTATTTGTAGTGGGAATAGAAATCCACTTTAATTCTTGATCAACGTCCAGTGGCATTTCATCATAAGCAATATTTAAATCCAATAAATGATTATGTAAACTTTTACCTGATTCTTGAATGTTTGAATACAAAGAATAAGATTCTACATTTTGTACATTTTCATTTACCACTACTTGATGAGCCATTGTAGTCTTTTCTTTTTCTTCATGATCTCTATTATCATCATCATCATTTCTTATTCCTTCATTAATGACCTATTTTTTAAAAGCATTAAAATTAGGCATCTAATCAAGAATATGTCCATATTTTTCAAACCATAAATCTTGTTGATCAAACAAATCCATAGTTTCTTTAGGATGAATAGGGAATTTTAATTCTTTTTTAGCCATACATGAAGTTTCTTCATTTGAATATTCAATACAATCATGAAAAGTTTCACTCAAATATTCAGTATTCGAGAATGAAAGAAAAGAATTTACCTTTTCTTCATCTAAAATAGATGAATCAGAAGAAACATTTACCATTTCTTCCCTTTCTATTGTAGAAATATGTTCTACAAACTCATGTTTAAAATGATCAAATTTTGGAAGCTTCTCTATTTTTGAAATTAGCATGTCATTTTCCAGTTGAATAGGAGTTGCAAGATCTTCATGTGAGATAAAAGTTTCAAAATCCTACATATCAAGTGAAATGGAAAATTCATCAGTAGGATAGTGAGAAAAAAATAATTCATCATATCTTCCCCAACCATTATAACAATCATCTTTCTGAAACATTTGATGAGATTTCATCCCTTCTTTCATTTCTTCTTGATCATTATTTTTAGGATACTGAAAATTTTGATCATCATTTTCAATGATCTCATCCAAATTTATGGAAGGTCTTGATTTATCATGTGTTTCAAAACTAGTCCACTCTAAGACCTCTCCACTTTCTAAAATAATATCACTTTTAGCATCTTCGATCTTTGTCTCGTGAGAATGATTTATATAATTATCAAGATATGCATCTTGATGGATTTGTCCCTATGCTTGATCACTATTTCTTTTAAGCTGTAGAATTAACTTTTGCAACTTATCCTGCATTTTAGGTGAAGCAAGTACTTCATTAGAAAGAGAGGCAAAATCCTTCCATTTATTCCACCAACAATAATCATCTTCTAAAATAAGGGAGTGATGTTCAACCACTTCTTCACACTTTGTAAATTCAACAATCGAATATTTTTCAAGTTCACCTTTATCACTTTCAAAAACTTTATCTTCAATAAAAAATTCATCTTCCTCAAGTAATAAACTTTTATGATCAGTCATAATGAAATTACCTCTAGAATATTTCAATTTTGGAGCTTTAATTGTTTCATTCAACTCTATGAAATATTCTATTCTATCATATGTTTCAAAACCAGTTAGATCTAAAACTCCTCCAATATATGATGACCCTTTCCTTTTTACATTTTGATAAACTCGATTACTATAATTCTTATATATGGATATTGGATTTGAAACTTTGATGGCAAGCCGGGATTCACACCACAAATTCACAGTAGAATTCACAGTAATTTTCATTAACTTTATTCAATAACAAACATACAAGAGTAACTTTTCCCGGCTCACAATCTCTCTTCCCCAATCCCGAACTTCACCATCCGTCCCTATTACAAAATTTTGGGTTTTATCGAGGCCCCGATCCTCTAGGCAATTAATGCCTGCCTAACAAGATTCAAATTCGAACTTTCCCCCCCCTTTCGGGGTTTTCAAAATTTTGATCATAAATGGGCCATCTGCCCGATCTACCAAGAGCCCTACATTAATGGTCTTCCTTACTCTGCAACCGCTGCCCTGGGTTAGACTGCTCTTCTGCACCGATGTTTTGTTCAAATCTCCATCCTTCGAACTGCTGTATTGATTGATTTTAACCTTACCATACGTGGCCGTCAACTCCACTTAAATTTACGCGACAGCTTTCGTGTCCCATTCTGGTCCCCTTTTCTTCACTGGCTGAGTTGTCTCATTACACGTGGCAGCCATGTGTCAAATCCGGCCTTGTATGGCCGTCTACGTGTTTGTCTCGGGCTGCCTTCCTTTGGCCGCGATATCGCGACATGTCACGATTTTGCGACATGTCGCGATTTCGACATGTCGCGATATCGCGACCCAACCACTGCTTCGCCTTCTTTCGATCCAAATTGTCACGATATCGCGACCTAACCACCTCCACAACTTGGTTCCATGGTGCCTTGCACTTTCTAACCACTTCCGCGCCTTAGACCCACTGTGCCACGTGGTGACTTCACATTAGCCGCGATATCGCGACAGGTCACCATATCGCGATAGAACCTTCCTCCTCTGCAAAGTTTAATAGAACGTCGCGATATCGCGACGTCACGATATCGCGACGAAAACCCACCAAGCCAAACTGCAGACTTTTGGGTCACGATTTCGCGACCCTTCCCCTCCTTGCCTTTTAAAACCATTCCAAACCAAAACTGCTTCACAAAACCTTCCCCACTTCGTAAAATCAACAAGTTAAAAGGTACTGAACATAAAAAGAAAATTGAAGATGCAAGATTGCTCTACCGCTTCTGGATGCTCCTGCATCAGACACCCGGGGTAATTAAAGAAAAGTGATCCTCACGTTTGGGTTGTTAGAGGAAGACCCAGGCGGTCAACCTCCGTTTTAGACAACCAAGTTGCATCTTCAATTGGTCTGCCCCTCCACTTGATCAAATACTCAGTGTACTATCTATTCCTGGTCCTTCTGCCTTCATGGGTATCCAATACTGCTTCGGCTTCATTTGTGCTTGGAGTAGATGTCTGAAACTCGCCATAATTTTGAACTTTGCACTTCCGTACCTTCTCCCTCATGATATTCCACTAAATCTGAAATATTAAAAATAGGTGAAATATCAAGCCAACTCGGCAATTCTACTTCATATGCATTTCCCGATTCTCGCTTTCCCAAGTATCTTACATGGCCCAAACTTTTTCATCTTCAATTTATTATAAGTCTTGGCAGGAAATCTCTCTTTCCCGAGATGCACCATAACCTCATCTCCAACTTTGAAGTCCTTGTACCGCCGCTTCCGGTCTCGCCTTTGTCTTATATTGACTGTTCATTTTTGTAATTTGTCTTCTTACTTCCTCATGCAGACTTTTCATATGCTCTGCAAATTCCTCTGCCTCGGCACTACATTTTTCTTTTCTGTCCAACTTTCTTAGTTCAAACACATTCCTGGGTCGTTTCCATATACTATCTCGGAACGGAGATTTATTTGTGCTTTTATTAACCGAACTCGTTATATGCAAACTCTGCCCGTGGTAAGACCAAATCCCATCCCTTGGGTTGATCCACTATCAAACATCTCAAGAAATTGCCCGAGCTCCTATTGACCACCTCCGTTTGCCCATCTCGTTTGTGGATGGTATGCTCGAATCGAATTTCAGGTCCTGTCTTCAATTTCTTCCACAGAGTTCTCCATAAATACCCAACGAACTTGGTATCTCTATCTCGAAACTATACTTCTTGGTAGACCGTGAAGTCGTACCACTTCCTTGAAGAACAACCCAAAGAATGTGAACCGCATCACTTGTCTTTTGGCAGGGAATGAAATGTGCCATTTTGGAGAACCGATCAACCACCACAAATACCGAGTCATTTCCCTCTCGTGTTCTCGGCAATCCAAGGATAAAATCCATGCTTATGTCCTCCCATGGTCTCTCAGCACGGTAATGGCCGGTACAGCCTCGTATTTTGTTTTACACCCTTTGCCATCTGGCATATTCTACAACCTTGTACAAACTTCCGCACATCTTGCTGAAGTTGTGGCCAGTAGTAATTTTTCTCAACCAAGGCAATGGTCTTATCCCGACCAAAATGCCCAGCCAATCCTCCGCTGTGCTTCTCTTTGATTAAATTCTCCCGCATGGAACTTCTGGGAATGCACAACTTACTACCCTTGAACAAGATTCCGTCTTGGATTAAGAAATCCAACCATTTTGTTCTATCCATAGTAATAGGTATCGAGCAAGCCTTCCAGGCTTCTGCAAAATCCGGATCTCGCAGGTACATGACCCTTCGCTTCTTCAAATCCCACTACTTCTACCGTCAATCTAGTCGCAGAGTTTGCCTTCTCGCTTAAGGCATCCGCAACTCTGTTTGCCTTCCCACTTCTATGTTTCAACACAAAGGTATAACTTTGGAGGAACTCCACCCATTTCATGTGCCTTTGGTTTAGTTTTTTCTGAATGTTAATGTATTGCAAATCCTGATGGTCAGTAAAAAGTACAAACTCCTTTGGTAATAAATAATGTCTCCACTTCTTCAGGGCCTGAACTATAGCATAAAATTCTTGATCATAGACTAAATACTTTTTCCGAGCATCATTTAACTTCTCACTGAAATAAGCAATTGGCTTGCCTCCTTGACTCAAGCATCGCCCCTATTGCACCGCCACCGGCATCACAATCCACCCGAAATACCTTGTTGAAGTCCTGGAAGTGCCAAAATAGGTTGTTCTATAACTTTTCTCTTCAATGTGTCAAAGCTCCTTTCAGCCCCTGATGTCCATTTGAACTCCTTTTTATCTCCCCTCATTGTCTCCGTGAGAGGTGCACAAATACCGCTGAAGTTCTTTATGAACTTCCTATAAAACCGGCCGGACCATGGAATGACCTCACTTATGTTGTGCTCCTTGGAGTAGGCCATTCAATGATGGCTCTCACCTTTTCGGGGTCCATCTTCGGGCCTTCCGCTGAGATTACAAACCCCAAGTATACCAATTCCTTCTTGACAAAATTACACTTTTTCAAATTTATTAATAACTCGTTCTTCTTGCAACTTTTCAAAGACCCTCCCGATATGCATCGTGTGTTCCTCCAGGGTCCCGCTGAATATCAATATATCATCTAAATAAACAATAACAAACTTTCCCAGAAATTCTTTCAAGACTTCATTCATCGACCGCATGAAGGTACTTGGTGCATTGGACAATCCAAAGGGCATGACCAACCACTCAAACAGGCCTTCTCTTGTTTTGAAGGTTGTCTTCCATTCATCTCCCTCTCGGATACGGATTTGATGATAGCCACTTTTCAGGTCAATCTTTGTGAAGTACTCAGCTCCACTTAAACAGTCCATGATATCATCCATTCTTGGTAACGGGAATCAGTACTTAATAGTAATTTTGTTGATGGCCCGTGAATCCGTACACATCCTCCATTCCCCATCCTTCTTTGGCGCCAAGACTCGCAGGACCGTGCATGGGCTCAAGCTTTCCCGAATTAATCCCTTTTCTAATAATTCTTGGACCTCGTCTATTTAATTCCTCAGACTCTACAGGTGTCATCCCGTGTGCAGCTTTATTTGGCAGGCTTGATCCTGGTATTAAATCTATATGATGGCTAATTTTTCTCACAGGGGGTAAGCCCTCGGCACATTGTCAGACACAATGTCTGGAAATTCCTCCAGCAGATTTAGAATTTCTGCTGGGGTATCCTGGCATTCCTTCCCCCTAACTCTAGGGATTATTGCATAACATAAATGTTCATCGCTTTAACCCGTTCGTAAACTCTCTCCCCTCAACTAAACAGACTCGGAAATATGACATACCTTTTCATCTCGCATCCTTCAAGGGCTTTAGTTTATGGCGTACACCATTCTTTGTCAATGAGTAGGTGTTGGCTCGGCCATCATGTACCGCACTTCGGTCAAACCGCCAGTGGTCTCCCCAAGAACATGTGGCAAGCATCCATGGGCAAGATGTCACACAGACCTCATCACAATAATTTCCAATGTTAAATTTAACGGAACACCGCTCATTGACCAAAGCTCGTGGTCCTTTTGCAACCATGCGACCCGGTATGGGTGTGGGTGCTTCTTCCTTTCTAGTCGTAACTTGGTAACCATTTCCTCGTAAACCAGGTTATCCGTGCTACCATTATCAATAATGATATTGCAAACCTTGCCCGCACATTTACATCTAGTGCGGAATAAGCTTTTCCTCTGGTCTGTGTCCTTCTCCCCGTTCAACAGGACTCTTCTTACAATCATTGTTTCTCCCCTCTCTCGCTTCTTCGAAATGCTCGGATTCAGCATCCTCCTCCGCCACAACCAGCTCCGGTCGGACCCTCAGGCCTCTTGTTTGTTCTTTCTCGGTGTTGTGGACATTCAAATGCCCGGTGTCCTTCTTCACCACAATGGAAACACGTTCCACGAAATACTCCTCTTCCAAATCCTCATCCAAATCCACCCCGTCCTCTTGGGTAGTTGTTCTGATCTCGAGGCTGATAAACATCCTCTTCCTTTTGGTCCTGGTTACTACTGGCTTCACCAGTCTTCTTCGGATCCTTGTACTTTTCCCCACCGGTTCTCCCACCAGCTCCTTCCACCTCGGCCTCTTCCTCTTTGCTTGCCTTCAAACCGCCTCGTTCAGCCTTTTCTTCTACCTTCAAGGCAAATTGGTAAGCATCCTCAATGGTGTTTAATCGAACCAGGCTCGCTTCTTCCTGGATACCAAGCCTCAACCCATTAATGTAACGGGCTACCTTCTCTTTGTTTGCCTCTAAATGCCCTGTTCTAATAGAAATTTTGTAAAACTCTTCAGTGTACTCTTGGACAGTTTTGTTTGTCCGCCTCAAGCTCCGCATTTTTCTTAGCAGATCCAACTCGTAATCTGCCGAGATGAACTGTCTTTTAAGCTTCTCCACCATTCTATCCCATCTCGTTATTCTCTCCTTCCCTCTCCTCGTTCCTCTCCAACTCGTATTCCTCTCCACCAAATGCCGGCATGGCCCTTCAACTTCGTCTTAGCAAATCCGACCCGGTTAGGGTCTTCAACTTCCTCATACTCGAAATATTCCTCCAAATCATTTATCCAACTCAATCACTTCTTCCGGATTTAGGTTTCCCGAGTATGTAGAAACCTCCATTTTAGGCTCGCTTTCCAATCCGAGAGATGGCCTTATACAACCGGGCTCGAGCCGGATCCACAGCCTTCGTCTTCTTCCTCGACCGTTCTTCCTCTTCAACTTCATCTTCACTTTCCTCTTCCCCTCCGGGTTCGCGCCTTCTACGTAACTTCGCTTGCAAGGCTTGAACTTGCCTTTGCAAGGCCCGAAAGTCTTCGGCCGGCACCACACCTCCTCCTCCGCCTCGGTTCCTTCGTGGAGGCATTATATATATATATATTTTTTTTTTTTTTTTTTTTTTAAATCTTCCCACAGATCCTGGTGTAACTGCCTCTTTCTCCGGCGATCTGTTACACGCTCAGGAGCTCCTGCTCTGATACCACTTGATGGCAAGCCGGGATTCACACCACAAATTCACAGTAGAATTCATAGAAATTTTCATTAATTCATTCAATAACAAAATACAGTAGTAACTTTTCCCCGACACAACACTTCTTCCCCAATCCCGAACTTCACCACCCGTCCCTATTACAAAATTTCGGGTTTTATCGAGGCCCCGATCCTCTAGGCAATTAATGCCTGCCTAACAAGATTCAAATTCGAACTTTCCCCCCCTTTTCGGGGTTTTCAAAATTTTGATCATAAATGGGCCATCTGCCCGATCTACCAAGAGCCCTACATTAATGGTCTTCCTTACTCTGCAACCGCTGCCCTGGGTTAGACTGCTCTTCTGCACCGATGTTTTGTTCAAATATCCATCCTTCGAACTGTTGTATTGATTGATTTTAACCTTACCATACGTGGCCGTCAACTCCACTTAAATTTACGTGACAACTTTCGTGTCCCATTCTGGTCCCCTTTTCTTCACTGGCTGAGTTGTCTCATTACACGTGGCAGCCATGTGTCAAATCCGGCCTTGTATGGCCGTCTACGTGTTTGTCTCGGGCTGCCTTCCTTTGGCCGCGATATCGCGACATGTCGCGATTTCGCGACATGTCGCGATATCGCGACCCAACCACTGCTTCGCCTTCTTTCGATCCAAATTGTCGCGATATCGCGACCTAACCACCTCCACAACTTGGTTCCACGGTGCCTTGCACTTTCTAACCACTTCCGCGCCTTAGACCCACTGTGCCACGTGGCGACTTCACATTAGCCGCGATATCATGACCTGTCGCGATATCGCGACAGAACCTTCCTCCTTTGCAAAGTTTAATAGAACATCGCGATATCGCGACGAAAACCCACCAAGCCAAACTGCAGACTTTTGGGTCGCGATTTCGCGACCCTTCCCCTCCTTGCCTTTTAAAACCATTCCAAACCAAAACTGCTTCACAAAACCTTCCCCACTTCGTAAAATCAACAAGTTAAAAGGTACTGAACATAAAAAGAAAATTGAAGATGCAAGATTGCTCTACCGCTTCCGGATGCTCCTGCATCAAACTTGCACTTCTTGGATAATATCAAAAGTGGTTGAAAAACTAGGACATTCAATTTCATTCGATAGTGTCGAAAAATATGTATCATGACTCATAGGTGATAATTGATTTGAAACCTTAGGATTAAGTAATGATAATTTACCCACATCAATTCCTCCTAAAATCAACCATTGTTCTACAACTATTGCCCCACCATAGGCATTAGACAAGGATAAATATTTAAGAAGCTTTACGAGCAACTTAACAGTAAAAGGATCTAAGGCTTCCAAGTATATTTGAATAACTTCTTCTGAAATGATGAAATGTGTCTCTATTTTAGTATACAACTTATGAAATCTATCATTAAACTGACTCATGGATTGATCAGGTTTTTTATAGATAGAGGTAAATTGATTCGATAACATATCTGTGTCAACCGATTTTTCAAAATTTTCAAGAAACATTGCTTCTAGTTGATCCCAAGAAGCGGTAGAACATGCAGGTAAATTGATAAACCAGTCTTTAGAAAATTCATCCAAATTGTATGGAAACATTCTACAGAGAACATCTTCCTGCATAATTTGAAAATAAAACATAATGTTTTTATATGCATGAATATGTTCTTCTGTCGTAATTGTTCCATCATTCTTAAAATGGGTAAATCATTTTTTTTCATTGAACCAGTTTTAATATGCAAGGCTATGTATAAAAAATTCACACAAATTGAATCATAACCTAATTTTTGAATTTATGACATATTAACATTAATGCAGTATAAATCGAAAATTTTCAATTTTTTTTTAAATAATTAATTTGAATGACTACAAATGAAAATCAAATATTTACCTTTCAGGCCCTCCTTCTAGCGCTAATTCTGTTGAGGTATGATTTTGTCCAATTACAAAATCACCCTACAGTTAGGATCAAAATCCTCTCTTGGAAAGAAATGTACTTCTCCAAGGTTCTTTCACTTAATATATTTATGTGTCATGAATATGTATTAAAATAATTTCTTGAATAACCTCAATGGTTTGCAAGTAACTGATAACAAGGGACCTGGAATTCAGGTATTAATCTTTAAATACATCATTTTTTATGCATCCTTTAATAAAATTTTATTTCTAATGAGAATTTAATAAATTTGCCTCTTGAGTTTAATCTGAATCTTTGAAATTCAACTTAGGGCTTTAATAAATAAATTCAATGAACTTATAAATTTTATGAAATTTAAAATCAAAATTTCATATGATTTCCTCCACTGTGAAATTTATTTACCCGAAATATCTATGGAATTAAATATTTGGGTGATAAATTCAACTTCAACCTAGTTATAAAATTGAAATCCTTTTATAAAATAAACTAGGTTTTATTTTAAATCTTAATGCCTCAAATAAATTAAAAATATTTAGGTAAAGAAATAAATTTACATAAAACCTTTGGACAACTTGCTATAGTATAAAAGAATAGAACTTTTGAAAACCAAATTTAGGCAAACCAGCATTCACACAGTCCTACCATAAATTTGATGCTATCTTCTACGGAATTTATGATTTAAGATTGTATCAAACAATTTATAAATCAAAACACCACAATAGTGCTTGTTTTAACAAAAATTGAATTGAATATAATTGGCAGATCTTACAAATAATACCCAAAGTATTTGTATCCTTCAATAATAGTTGATTTACTTGTATTTAAATCTCCTCTATGCTCCTTCCAATATTCTTTTGGCATCTATTTTCTCTACAAGTGTTCGACCCTCGTTGTTGCGGGCCAAACAAGGTTAACTTTTTCCTACTTTTGTCACATGCCCGTGCATTTAATTATCAACCCAGGGAGCTTCGTAAACTTGCGAAGGGTCTGAATAAGATTGCTTACAATACCACTTGAGATGAATCCGCTAATCCTACTATTGGGGGGTGTTTTCAAAATGGTTGTCAATCATTCATGCACTCCTCAATAATTTACGTAAGAAGAAAATAATTAAATCTACGGAAATGAAACATTCACACATTCCTGAAAATGAATCTACTGCAAATACTGGAAATAGTAATGAGGTAAACGACCTTACAAAAGCAATAGACTAATCTAGAAAATAGAAGAAAAGTGGGGAAGAAATACTGGCTTGGAGTGGGCCCAAGCTCCAGCAGCTTCCTCCCAGCTGAACACGCGCTTAGAACTCTTAGAACTGTAATATATTTATCAAAGTGTTACAATATCTATCTATCTCTGTATCTCTATATGAATCTATATCAATCTATATATCTCTCAGAACGGTCTGCATGTGTTTATATAACACACCCATAGAACTTCTGTTACAAAGAGGTTACAACAGTCGATTCATCCCAGACTAAATTAAGACAGTCTGGTGAATGCAATCGACGTCTGCTTAAAACTGGCATTTGGTTCTAACGGTGGCGTGTTCGCTGATTGGTTCGTGCTTCGCCTGGCATTGGTAAGACATTTTCATACGTTGGTGCGATCTCCAATTTAGCTCTACATGACGTAGAGTTGGAACTGCACCAGCCACTGCTGTCCACGTCATGCAAATCTGGTCAACGGGCGAAGAACAGAGGTGCCTTCCTTATGAGGAAGGCGCCTAAGTATATCGGGCGCCTTCCCTATACGGAAGGTATCTTATTGCCATGGCGCCTTCCTGGAAGAGGAAGGCGCTTACCTTCTGTTGGCGCCTTCCTGTGGGAGGAAGGCGCTTGCCTTCTAGTGGCACCTTCCTTATGGGAGGAAGGCGCGTCTTCTAGTGGCGCCTTCCTTATGGGAGGAAGGCGCTTTGCCTATCGTGGTGCCTTCCCGTCGGTGCCTTCCTTATGAGAGGAAGGCGCTTCCTTCCCTTTGGCACCTTCCTGGAGGAGGAAGGCACTTTTCTTTCCTTGGCGCCTTCCTGGAAGAGGAAGGTGGGCTCCTGGAAGAGGAAGGCGCCTACGTTCTCTTGGCGCCTTCCTGGAAGAGGAAGGCGCCTACTTTCTCTTGGCGCCTTCCTGGAAGAGGAAGGCGCCTATGTTCTCTGCATTGACCCCCAAAGAAACAAAGTGCTAGGTCCATCAAAAAGACCTCGACTGATCCAAATCTAACTAAACCAACTGCAATTCCACAAAACACACTGAAAACACACAAATTAGATAACACACATAATTTCATCAAATATCTATATAATCATTTATAAAAGTATGCAATCCTTATTATACAACCGCATAATGATCAAGAAAATGTGTACAAAATATGAGCATTTTTGGTGCTCATCATCCCCCCATGCCTAACATATGCCACGCCCTCATGGCATCCAAACTGTAGGTAGCCCTGTTGACCCTTCATCATTGCCATTTCTTGGAGGGTTCGGCTGCCCCTACGGCCCGAGTCTGTCTCCTCTACGCGCTGGCATCTGAAGGTGTGGCTCACCTTTTCCTACGTAGAACTGAGGGTGCGGCTATCGATTGTCCCTTTCTCATTCTGGCCGCTACTAGCGGTGATCTAGCCAGCGTCATCTCTGCTGACTGGAATGCAGCTTCGATAGCTTGCCAGAGGTCAACGTCTGGAGGTCTGACCGCTGCCAGAGGGATATCTAAATTATCCCCCCTGGAAGGTACTACTTGGGCCTTGTATAATCTGGCCGCTTCAGGAGTAAGCCTTGCGTTCTCCTTTGCAATGGCAGCGACCTCCAATTGGGGGCCATATACCCCCCATCATTCCAAATACCTCCTCATCATGGAGGGTCATCCCCGGGATGAACCGTAAATATCCCAGAATTGGTTGTCCTCTGTCGGATTAACGTAGATGCCAGAGTCTCCTCTCATCCTCGAGGCTACCTTCCTGGCCTCTTTGGCTGCTTTCATCTCCTTGAGCAGTCGTTCGAACTATTTTTGCCTTTCGACGAATGGCTGCATATCCCACTCGTCCTCTTCTGGCTCGACGAAGGTCACCTTCACCTTCTTTCGAGCCATCCTAGGCCTTTTTCCTCTGGCCTCTATGGAAAATGTGGTGGCTCGAATAGGGGTCTTCTCTTTCTCCCTAGGGGACGTCTCCTCACTCCGAGGGGCCTGCTCTGGAGCGTTCTCTTCATTCTGTGCTGCTATCTCTAGGGGTGATCCTTCGTTCTCCTGTCTGTCCGGTGTCGACCCCTCAGGCTCTTCTCCTTCTTCAGGTCTGGGGAGTTCCTCCTTATCCTCTGGTCCTGTCTACTATTGGAGGCCCTCGTCCTACTCTGTATCACTTAGGACGATGACAGGGGGTATTGTGGGACTTCTCTCCCCTTCACTCCCAAAAATAGAGGAATTCTCCCCTGCCTTCGGGCTGCTCTATCGGGCGTCCGATCGAATTTCCCCGAAGAGAATACTCATTCGATAGATGTGGGAGAATTCATCGGGACTTCTTTCACCCAATCAGTTTGAGTGTACGCATCCCTTCTTTCCGTTCCCCTATCCTGAAGCAGCTGGTTTTCCTCCCGCAACTATCGGACCAGCTGCTCGAGCTGGGCGATCCATCTGTCTCATTCCTTCAACTCCCCTGCATGCTTGTTCTGGCAGTCCTCCAAAATTTGTTGGGTCATCCAGCAATTGGTTTGCCATTCGAGCACCTCCTCCAAGGCCGCATCGACCTGGTCATTGTTCCCGAAAGTCCCTACATCTTGTGGGCTCCAGTTCATCAATTCCTAGAGGGTTTGGGCTGCAACGTCTACTTTCGGGTCACTCTATTCTTCCTCTATCGAGAGGAGTCATCATAGACGTTTCCTCCTAGGGATTGGTTCTATCAAGCGAAACTCATCCTCACCGCTAACAAGTGGTGCTCCTTCTTCCTCATGCTCGGCACTAGGGAATGCCCTCTTCCCTCCTTCTTTCCTCTATGTTTTTGGGCACTGGTGACTGCCCTCTTTCCTCTATGAAATAGGGCAATGCCAATTTCTCGATACTCACTATTTCCTCTATAGGGCATCCCTCATCTTGCCCTACTTTGGCAATAACATCGTGTCACCTTTCTTGGCCACCATCTCCCTCTGCATCGGGGTTCTGCCTCTACGCTTCTGCATGGCGGGCCAGTGTCGATATCAGCCCATGGTGGGCTAAGGCGGACGGTGCCCCCTTCTGGTACCGAGCCGCTTCATCCTTTAGAGCATTCACCAAGTAGAAGGGCACGTTTAACTTCCTTCCATGCACCAGGTGATTGAGAAACTGCACATGATTAGCGTGCAGATGGGTATATTTCTTGGTGCATGTGAAGAATCGAGCAACCTGCTCGAATATCTTCCATAGATTCATGGGGAGGCTATTTTTGGGTAACCCCTCCTTGTCTATCTGCACATTCTCTCCTGGCAATAGCACCTCGACGTATGGCTTTAATAGTCCACCCTTATATACACATTCCCCTATGAGGGGCAATCCAGTTGCCTGTGAGATGAACTCAGGGGTGACTAGAATTTCTACCCCTCGTACTTGGGCCACATCGCCCCTCAAGGAGGCAGCAAACTCCTTGGCTGCCTCCATGTCCTAGCCCTGACTGACTAGGGTACAGTATTCGAGCCATCCCTCGGCCTCGAACTATGTTTTCACCGCTCCTCTGATTCCGTCCGTATCACCCGGTTCATTCTTCTTCACTACGTGATTCTTAGACCTTCCTCCCATGGCGCCTTCCCTTACTACTGCTATTTTTTTTGTCCTTCCTTCCTCAGGAAGGCACCTTCTTATAGGGAAGGTGCCTAACCCTAGTAGTTATGGAAGGTACCATATCATTGGCACGCGGTTTCGGCTATGGGGGGATATGATCTTTATGATGATGGTATCTTTTTTGGTACTGCATATTTTATAAATAATTATATAAAAATTTGAATTAACATGCACGTACCTGATTCGATGTTTCAGGCATCGTGAAGGCCATTGATTCACCGATTTGTGACATGAGGGAGGGGTATGGTCATCTGGTGCCACTCATTCGTGTGATGCTTCATTCCGCTCGAGGCATCCGAGAGGCGTGAGTGCTGGTTGTACGTGGAAGGCATTCTTTGGTACCTTCCCCATGTGGAAGGCGCTGATGTGGCACCTTCTCGATGTTGTCAATGCTTTCTGAATGGATGCACCTTTCGATGATGGAAGGTGCCTCTGATTGGATGTGTCATCCGATGGTGGAAGGCACCTTCTTGATGATGGTGCCTTCCTGCTATGGAAGGTGCTCCTGATTGGGTGCACCTTTTCGATGTGGAAGGCGCCTCGTTGCATGCGCCTTCTCGATGATGGAAGGTGCTTCGGTCTGCATGCGCCTTCCTGATGTGGAAGGCGCCTCTGGCTGGATGCGCCTTCCTAATGTGGAAGGCGCCTTGGTTTTTTTTTTTATGGTGCCTTCCACCATGGAAGGCGCCTATATATATTTTTTTTTTATTTGAAGGCATCTTCTTGGGGCACCTTCTTATAAGGAAGGTGCCTTCTTCTGGTTGGGTGCCTTCTGGATGTAGGAAGGCGCCTTCTTCTTGGGCACCTTCTGGATGTGGAAGGCGCCTTCTTCTGGTGGGTGCCTTCTTTATAAGGAAGGCGCCTTCTTCGTTGGGCACCTTCTGGATGTGGAAGGTGCCTTCTTCTGGTGGGGCACCTTCTGGATGTGGAAGGCACCTTCTTCTGGCTGGGTACCTTCTTTATAAGGAAGGTGCCTTATTCTCGGCAATCATGTTGTGATTGACTGGGAAAGGGTGATCAAGCCTTCCTAGTCTTGCTTCATGCTGCCTCAGCTTCTACCTACGAGCCGGTGTCGGAATGCTGAGCCGAATCAGGCCTGGTTTCCCAGATACCTATCCCTCGTGCTGTCAGGTCCTCCACCTACAAAAAGCAACCAAAAAAAAGGAAAATAAAGGCAGTTAGATGCATTCCATGCCTGTTAGGCCCTGGGTTAGGATGCCTGCAGCTTGCATGCGGGCGTCGTCCCTACAAAAACACACTATATATAAAAAACTACATTAACTAATTTTGGGTGAGCACTTCCATGCCCACCATTTCACCTGTGAGAGTTCGGTCCAGATCTAGCAAGATGGGGTCTCCCCCATGCCTATTCTGGATTCTACCTGTAATGTTTCGGACGTATTATAGGGGCGTAGTCGGTGGCCATTGACTGTGAACATGGTGTTGCTATCGTCAATTGTCTTAACGTGCACCGCCCCATTCTTGATGAGCTCTACCACCTCATACGGCCCCATCCATCTCTCGCATTAATTTGCCCTTCCTCTCCTGGAATCGAGAATCGTACAACAATACCCATTCCCCTTCTTGGAACCGCTTCAGCTTAATGTGGCTATCATGCCACCGCTTTCTTTGCTTCTGTATAATTTTCGTCCTCTACAAAGCATCTAATCGGATTTCGTCCAGCTGATCTAGCTGTCGAATCCTTTGTTTTTGAGCTTCATCCAAGCTCAAGTTCAATTCTGAAGCCGTTCTCAGCGTCTTGATTTCAAATTCGATGGGCATCATCGCATTTTTCCCATAGACCAGTTGGAAAGGTGTAAATCCTATGGTGGATTTCCACGTGGTGTTATATGCCCAGACTTCCTCCGGCAACTGTGTAGCCCAATATTTCTTGTGTTGCTGCATGGTCTTCGTCAGGATGTTCTCTATTTCTCTGTTTGTCACTTCCACTTGCCCGTTTGCCTACGGATGGTAGGGCATAGTTTTATTGTGCCAAACTCTGTATTGCTCCATCAGCTCCTCGATCAACTTGGAGGTAAATTGAGGCCCTTGGTCTATTGTTATCTCCCGAGGGACCCCAAATCATGTAAAAATATGGGCAAATAAGAAATCGATGACCGTTCTTTCCTTTGAATCCCTCAATGCCTCGTACTTCAACCCATTTGGTAACGTAATCCGTATAGACCAAAATAAACCTCCTCCCCATCGAAGGTGGATTAAACGGTCCCACGAAGTCCATGCCCCACTTATCGAAAGGTTCCAGGTGTACCTAAGGCTGGAGGGGCATTTCATCTCGATGGGTTGGTCTACCCATCCTTTGGCATTCATCACACTTGTTGGCATACGCAGCCGCATCCTTAAATAGAGTGGGCCAAAAGTACCCAGCCTATAGGATTTTGTAGGCAGTTCATTTCCCTGCAAAGTGTCCTCCGCATGGCTCATCGTGACATGCTTTGAGTACTTCTGAGAACTCCTGTTCTGCTACGCATCTTCTTATAATTTGGTCACATCCTATTTTAAATAGGAGACCATCCATCCATAGGAATGATGCACTTTTCTCTATGACCGCCTACTTTTCTTGATAAGAGAGAGTAGGTGAGGTCCTTCCGATGGCCAAGTAATTGGCTATATCTGCATACCACGGGGTTTGCTCACTAATAGTGAACAAATGTTCATCCAAAAACTGGTCTTCCACTGCTTGATGGTCTGCTGGTATCAATCTGGATAGAAAATCTGCCACGACGTTATCCTTGCCTGGTTTGTCGACTATGGTGATGTCGAATTCCTGTAGTAGCAACAACCATCTGATAATTCTTCCGCCAATGGCCGGCTTGCTCATTAGGTATCTGATAGCCGCATGGTCCGTATGGACAAATACCTTATATCCGATGATATAGTGGCAGAATTTGTTTATAGCATGGACAACTGCAAGGAACTCCTTCTCTGTCACCGTGTAGTTGAGCTCTGCTCCCGCCAAGTTTTTACTGACATAATAAATGGCATAAAATTCTTCGCCATATTTTTGTCCGAGGACTGCTCCAATCGCACCGTTGGATGCATCACAGTAGATATGGAATGGTATGGCCCAATTTGGTCCTCTTAAAACTGGTGCAGATATCAGTTTCTCCTTAAGCAATTGGAACGCTTCTTCGCAGTCTTCCATCCAATTGAACTCCACATCCTTAGATAATAGAGTGTGCAGTGGTTTGGCAATTTTGCTAAATTCGACGATAAATCACCGATAGTACCCGACTGATCCAAGAAAACTCCTTACCTCCTTCTACGTTCTAGGGCTGGGTAGGTCTCTGATGACCTCAATCTTCCTTTTATCAACTTTTATTCCTTCTACAGAGAGGTGGTGCCCCAGTACGATGCCTTCTTGCATCATCATAAAGCATTTTTCATTACTTAGGGACAAATTATTTTCCTTGCTTCTATCGAGCACTCTTTCCAAATTCGTCATTGCCTCCTCGAAGGTTTCTCCATAGATGGTGAAGTCATCCATGTATACCTCGACCCCGTCTCCCATCATGTCTGAGAATATGCTAAGCACCGCCCTTTGAAAGGTGGCAGGTGCGTTGCACAGTCCGAAAGGCAATACCCTATAGGCAAACGTTCCCCATGGGCAGGTGAACGTTGTCTTATCCTGATCTTCTTCTCCTATCTGGATCTGGTTGTATCCATTGAATCCATCCAGAAAGGAGAAGTACTTCCTCCCCGAGAGTGTGTCCAAGACCTGATCAATGAACGGGAGCGGGAAGTGGTCTTTCTTGGTTGCTTTGTTCAATGCTCTGTAGTCCACATAGATTCACCACTTCCCATTCTTTTTAGGGACCACCACTAACGGTGATACCCACTCACTATCAAAAATTGGATATATGAATCCGACAGCCAAGAGTTTGTGCAGTTCTTCCTTGACAATGTCTTTCATTGTCGGGTTCATTCTTCTCTGTGGTTGTCGGCTTGGAGTTGCCTGATCATCTAGATAAATCCGATGGGTACAGATCTCTGGGCTGATGCCCTGCATATCTGAGTAATCCCATGCAAATGCTTGTTGGTGCCTTACCAGGAGCTCTTCTAATTTTGTCAGTTGTGTGGGCGTCAACCTACTACTGACATTTAATGTTCTTCCTGGCCCAACGTGTATCTATCGGACGTGGTGATCTTGGGCGCCAATCAACGGCGATCCAGGTGCAGAGATGGAGGGTTCTCCATGGAGAAACTCCACAATAGCACCATCTTCGTCCTCTTCTATCAACTCCTCCAATGTCATCATCGACTGGATTATGGACAGCTCCGGATTTCCATGCTCGGTGATCATGGGTTCTCCTACTGAGTCGACAGACTGTGCTGGAGGTGAAATGGTCAACCTTTTAACATTTCACCCATCGAAGATGGTCATCAACCCATCCCGATAGCTGATGTAAGCATCAGCTATTGCCAGCCATGGCCTCCCCAAGATGAGCGGGTAACCACCCAACCTAGTTTTGGATTGCAAAACTAAAAAGTCGACTGGGTATTCCCATGCACTGACCATTACTATCACGTCTTCCAACATCCCTTTCGGCGATACGGTCGATCGATCGGCTAGCTGCAGCACTATCATGGTGGGTTTCAGGTTCATGAGCTGTAGCCTCTGCATGGTCTCCTGAGGCATTACGTTGATGGCTGCTCCGAGATCGACCAACGTATTGGACAGGGAATGTCCCTCAATTTTTATAGTCAGCATCGGGCTTCCTGGGTCTGCATACTTCGGATGGCATGTTCTGCCCATCATCAAATCTGCCAGTTTACCCATGACGTTGATAGTCTGGGTTGCTTTTCATCCCGGCTTCCTTAGACACATCTCTCTGATTGCCTTGGTATATATTGGAACATCTCGGATTGCTTGAAATAATGGAATTGTCACTGTGAGGTTCTTCAAGCTTGACAAGATGTCGAATTCTGGCTGTGTTACTTTTCTCTGTTCTTGCAGCCGACTAGGAAATGGAGCCTTCGCTCTCTCAAGTGTTTCTTCCTCCTCTACCAAAGGTGTTTCTTCTACCTCTTCCTCCTCTTATACCAATGGAGGTGTTCCTACTCCTAGCTGCCTACCTGACCTAAGCTGAATATTGTACATAGGATACATCTCACCCTCCACGTTGTATGCTGGCTGGTTCACTCTGTTATTCGGATTTGTCATCGGTTGTGTGGGTAGCTACGCAGGTCTCACTACTGGCAATGCCGATAAATTCTGTTGGGGGTGAGCAGGTGCTACGTTCTGTGGAGCCTGATTCCACGTAGTGTGGCCTCTCCACTGCTGCCCAGGATATGGATATGGCATCCATGGCTGCTGGTTCGGGAATGCTGTTGGGGGTGCGTTAGACCAGGGTGATGGCCCCCACCACCCCATGTTAGGTGGTTGAGGTGGTCCTTGGTGCATGTATGGCCCTCCCCCATATGGCGGCATTTCGGTTGGCATATTCCCCATAGGGGGCTATGGCCAACTCTTCCGATTGCCTATGAAATAGGCATCCGTGCTTTCAGCCTCCTCCTGATTACTGGGCAGTTGTGGGCACAATCGAGTTTTATGATTCAGCCTACAAACTGCGCATACTCTAACTTTGTTCTTCGGGCATGCATTCTTTGCATGCCTCCCTCTACATTTTGGATAGAAATAAGCTAATGCTGCATCATTCTCTTGCTTCTTTTTCTCTAACAACAACGTATCCATCTGCAATGCTAGAGATGAGAGCATTTCGCTCTTTAAATCCTCCAACATGTTACCTATTTCTATCTTTGTGACTGAAGCAGTCGCTTTCATGGTTCTGGAGGTGGCCTTGCCTCGCCTTCTTGAGTAGTTTCGGCATAGTTTTCGGATGTCTTCCATAGCATGCTGGTAGACATCACCTCCGGAGATCATGTTAAGAGCCTCCAGTGATTCATTGGTAAGTCCTCTCAAGAAGATGCTTTTGAGGGACTTATCAGATAGTCTCGCGTGAGGAGATCATTGAAGATTAAAGTTGAATCTCTCCCAGTACTCCTCGAGAGACTCATCTTCTTTCTGTGTCATGCTCAGGACCTCCTCCCTGGAGTCTCTTGCTCTCCCAAAATCTTGGTATTGCTCTAAAAAGAGCCTCTTCATCTGGTCCCAAGTGGCAATGTGTTTGTCTCCCAGACCGATGAACCACCGTAGAGCTGCATCGTCTAATGTAGAAGGAAAGAGTTTCAGCTTCTGCGTATCGGATTTGTAGTCCACAGACCTGCATAAGACATCAAACTTAAATAAAAATAGGTCAGGGTCCTCAGTCGGGTATCCTCTGAAGGACGAAAGGTGAGCAGGGGATATGTTTTTCATTTTGGCATCTCCTACTCCTTCCTCTATCGAGAAACTAAAGCCAGATGAGACTTCATCGTTATCAGCCATTTTTTTAGGAAATGTGGTTTCTAATGCAGTGCTTATGGCCTTACGGTCGTTTAAGACTTTCTGAGTCAAAGCTCTAAGGTTGTCTGGTGAGATCGTCCGATCTTCTACAGCCTTCCACAATAGGGCTTCCTCTAAGGGAGTCCTATTAAACAGGGGATTTATGATGATTCGTTCTTCCCCACGTTGATGGGATGAGGAGGCACTTTGCACAAAGTGTGGTTCCTCACTCCAATGGATTGCTGGTGGGTCGGGCGAGTCTAATTCAAATTCAGAATGCTCGACTGACTCTGGTTCTGATGGATTGGTTCTTATAAACCGACCGTCCGGTCCTCTTCTTCTCGAAGAACTCATACAAGGTCAGATGGAAGGTTTTAGGGTATTGTAAATAATCTAGTTGAGACGCTTCCCCAACAATGGCGCCAAAATGTTGCGGGCCAAACAAGGTTAACTTTTTCCTACTTTTGTCACATGCCCGTGCATTTAATTATCAACCCAGGGAGCTTCATAAACTTGCGAAGGGTCTGAATAAGATTGCTTACAATACCACTTGAGATGAATCCGCTAATCCTACTATTGGGGGGTGTTTTCAAAATGGTTGTCAATCATTCATGCACTCCTCAATAATTTACGTAAGAAGAAAATAATTAAATCTATAGAAATGAAACATTCACACATTCCTGAAAATGAATCTACTACAAATACTGGAAATAGCAATGTGGTAAACGACCTTACAAAAGCAATAAACTAATCTAGAAAATAGAAGAAAAGTGGGGAAGAAATACTGGCTTGGAGTGGGCCCAGGCTCCAACAGCTTCCTCCCAGCTGAACACGCGCTTAGAACTCTTAGAACTGTAATATATTTATCAAAGTGTTACAATATCTATCTATCTCTGTATCTCTATATGAATCTATATCAATCTATATATCTCTTAGAACGGTCTACGCATGTTTATATAACACACCCATAGAACTTCTGTTACAAAGAGGTTACAATAGTCGATTCATCCCAGACTAAATTAAGATAGTCTGGTGAATGCAATCGACGTCTGCTTAAAATTGGCATTTGGTTCTAATAGCGGCGTGTTCACTGATTGGTTCGTGCTTCACCTGGCATTGGTAAGACATTTTCATACATTGGTGCGATCTCCAATTTAGCTCTACATGACGTAGAGTTGGAACTGCACCAGCCGCTGCTATCCACATCATGCAAATCTGGTCAACGGGCGAAGAATAGAGGTGCCTTCCTTATGAGGAAGGCGCCTAAGTATATCAGGTGCCTTCCCTATATGAAAGGTATCTTATTGCCATGGCGCCTTCCTAGAAGAGGAAGGCGCTTACCTTCTGTTGGCGCCTTCCTGTGGGAGGAAGGCGCTTGCCTTCTAGTGGCACCTTCCTTATGGGAGGAAGGCGCTCGCCTTCTATGAGGAAGGCACGTCTTCTAGTGGCGCCTTCCTTATGGGAGGAAGGCACTTTGCCTATCGTGGTGCCTTCCCGTCGGTGCCTTCCTTATGAGAGGAAGGCGCTTCTCTTTCCTTGGCACCTTCCTGGAGGAGGAAGGCGCTTCTTCTTTCCTGGCGCCTTCCCGGAAGAGGAAGGCGCCTACGTTCTCTTGGCGCCTTCCTAGAAGAGGAAGGTGCCTACTTTCTCTTGGCGCCTTCCTGGAAGAGGAAGGCGCCTATGTTCTCTGCATTGACCCCCAAAGAAACAAAGTGCTAGGTCCATCAAAAAGACCTCGACTGATCCAAATCTAACTAAACCAACTGCAATTCCACAAAACACACTGAAAACACACAAATTAGATAACACGCATAATTTCATCAAATATCTATATAATCATTTATAAAAGTACGCAATCCTTATTATACAACCGCATAATGATCAAGAAAATGTGTACAAAATATGAGCATTTCTGGTGCTCATCACTCAGTCCATGGAATACAATTCCATTTATAATTGAAAAGAATTTGTTATTTTTGTTTCTAATTTCATTTGTTCAGTTGCTTCTACCAGTTTTACCCTTGCTATAATAATTAATAACAACACTATACCTAGTTACTTTTGTAACTTTTCTTCATGTCATATTTCCTTTAATACCTTAATTTAAGGTAATAAGCTTTACACATGTTTTAAGGATGAGAAATAATATATATCGTAACATAAACCCACTTTAGGGTTATCCTTTTAACAATGTGTAATTTATTTATCTAAATAAAACCAATTTTATGAAAGATAACCCATGGTAAATCTGGTGATTACCAATCCCTGTCTTGTTCGCATATCATATTATGTCGTTACTTTACTATACTCGTTGTATTTCCACACTGTGTTGTCATTCCATTCAACACCAAGTCTCTCTGCATCATCGTATTCATTTCTTGCTCAATCCATGATCTCAACGTGAAACCAGGGTATACTATAATATAATTTCCAAATATATATTTAACCACATTCTACATTGCCCTGTCTCATCTGTGTATAGCTCCCTAAAGATATTAATGTTCTAATGCTTACACCATAAAATTTACATATCAAAATTTATTTGCTGCTCTTTTGAATGTATGATTTTTTATTGATATCATCATCATCGGGATATAAATTGGATATAAAATCTTTGTCTAAAATTCCACCACCATGTCTATCCTCAGTAGACTGCGCTCTTTGCCTGCACTCTTTGACATTATGGCAACTATGTTATTTGGCATCATGGCAATCTGCACAAGCTACAACCATCATTCGAAATGCTGGTGTCTACTTTAGAAACCCCTAGACCAATGTGCCTACCTATATCCACTTGGATATCACACGAATATTGCATCCATACTGAAAGTTACACCTGCCTGCGCCTGTCTGGAAAACATGTGAACACAGCTTGTCCTCCAATTTGCTACCCGTGTCTTTGATATATATTTAGTCCTTAAGAATAACCAGCCCTGTCACTTAAATACTACCATTAAAAACTGCATCTTCAACATAACTTATGATATCACGCGAATACCATCCTACTATGATAACATTGTTAAGTATTGATTAATGATATCGTCATAACGTCTTTCATTGCAATGTCATCCACCTAATCTCATATTCATCGAGCATAAATTAAAAGATATTTTATTAACACCAAGGCTTCTAAGCATAATTGATTCTACCCGAACCATCTATGGTTATTCTCGTCTTGCCAAACTTTGTAAACTACTTTGAAAACCATGTCTGAGCATCATTATTTTGTTCCTAGCACTTCGATCGTGGGGCCCATATTGAAGACAAATCCTATCCCTTTGATTGCGGGACCTGCCTTGACGATCCTGCCACTGACCTATGAATGAACGAACATTTTAAATTGATTTCAATATAATGTCCTTTCAAACATTTAGCATAAAGGACAAAATAAATTATACTAAATAAAAACAAAAACATAATTAAAACAAGAAAAATAATCTAAGCATTATAAAATACAATAACATATTATAAATATACCCTACAACACATAAATTAAAATGAAACTTTAAATTAACTTAACGAAACTTACAACAAAATCTAAACAATATAACCAAATAAAAAACATGCAAATAAACTAACAAAAAAAAATTTAACATTATAAGCTAACTAATACATAGCATTCAATACAAAACTAACATCAACATACTAACCACCACAACATGACCATACTGAAACAAGTAATGAACAATTCGATCGTGAGCCAACATATGACCATGAAACTAATTTTTATGAATATGGATCTTTTTTGATATCCAGATGATGACGACAATCAATAACAAGCGAAAAAAAAAATTGGAACAATCTTCAAAATTTCAAGTGGGTCCTCAATTTTGGGGTCGTTTTGAAGGAGTCACAATAGGAGGGATCCAAAGACAGAAAAACCTTAGTATATAGACATAACAAAGGAGTCAAAAATACCTAAATAATGGTAAGTTATCAACCCAAAAGGAGACACAACAACAACAACAAAAAAGGAAGATCCGACAATGGGATCACCCTGAGGCAGCGAGATGGTCCTGTTCATCAATCATGTGTTACTAATTAAGGTTATCCACATTTAATGGTGGTTAGACAAGTAAAAGTCCATAAAAGAAGGCAAATTTATGTTTTATATCCTTCATACCTAAAAGTGGCAAAGGATCTAGATTTCAACTCATCTAAGATCCATGTTTGGTCCATGTGCTATCTAGGTTAAGGTTCTTAATAATGATTCAAGTTACATAACACAAGGAAAATTGGCTATAGTTAGTAGTGCTTGTTTTTCTCTATGTGATAATAAAAAAATTTAATAGCTAGTTGTCACTACCACTTTTTATGAACACCAATGGCATTTGTTAGAGATATTACTAGAAAAATGAAAAGGAATATCCATTACAATTTTTTAGCATATTTCTAACATTAGATGTGGAAAATTTTGTATAGGATATCATTATACATGACAACAAAACTTATTAATAGCCAAAAATATGAGTTATTAAAAATTTCCACCTACGTATAGGAATTGGGTTCAAAAACATTTTGAAATATGATTACCCAAATAAAATTTGTAAGAAATAACTAATCCATAGGAGTTTAGGTCATTGAAGGTTAGGTGATCATGTCTAAAGTTAGCATTGGTTACTTTATATTTTAATAATTTGAAGTATGAAAGTAGCAACTTGTTAGATTTTTCCCTTGGTTGAGTTTTACTTCTAAATAATATGTTAGCTAGTTTTGGGCTCCATAATATAAGTTGGATAAGTTAATTAACTATAATGAAGATTAGTTATTAACATTGATTGTTAACCTTAGCTACAAAAATATGCTAAATGGTATCATATACCAAAAGTGAATAAAGTAAGAGTTAGATGGCATTGTCACTCCTTATTAGCAATAATGCCATGTGATTGAATTTAACATCATACATCAAAAAGAAAAATATTTATATGTAAAAATTAATTTGATTAAATAATTTTAATGTTCAATGTTAGTTTTGGTATGAATTTTGAAAGTAAAAATATGTCTAAAGTGCTAAAGTGGAAAGGAGTTCCAACATTTCCTTAGCAAAGTTCCACTTCTAAACAAAATTTTAACTAGATTCAAGTTATCAATCACATGTAAAAATTAGTGTGTTATGTTATATGTGTCCTAAGTACAAAAGTGACACAAAGGAAAAATTAACCCAAGCCAAATTTGGTTTTAATTGATACGTTAACTAGCTTCAAGTTCTTAATAAACAGTTATCTAAATTACACCATCATGGTTAGAGTAATTAGTTTAGTGGGGATTATTCACCCTAGCTATAAGAATATGTTAAATGATGTCATGTGCCAAAAGTAAACATAGTAAGATCCACTTGGAATCACCACTTCTTATAAATAAAAATATATTATATTGCAATTTAATATCCATAAACCCAAATAGTGAAACATGCAAAGTCTATAAATAATATTCTTAAATATTTTTAGTTTTTAATGTTAAGAGTGGTATGAATTTTTATAGTGTTGTCTTCTCTGATTGTTCCTATCATTAGATGCAGGTACTAGATGGTCGGGATAATCACACCTCATGTAGAGTAACACGATAGGAAAACTCTAAGAGCATGGGGTTTGGCTCAATTGAGTGCTTCCAGGGTTTTTTAGAAGGTTGAAACCTTTTAAGATGTGATCTTGAGTGCACAATCTTAATCTACCAACTTCAAGGGGAAAAGGGTTAGAGAAACTGCAAAAAACAAAGACAACGAAAAGGAAAAAAAACCTAAGCTAAAAGGGGTGATGTGCCAAGATCAAGATAAGATTCCTTTGTAAAACAACCCTAAGTGTAATACATTGATATCCCTAATATGAAAACTTCCTCCTCTAAGCATATTAAACACAGGTTTGTGTATAAATAAAATAAGTTAGAGATTTGTTAATCACAACCTCAAGTATACACACATAAATGCATACACATACATGAAACATGATAGAAAACAAATAGTCATGGCCTCAAGAATATATATGAATATGAAATATTACAAAATATGCCAAAAGTGAGGTCTTGAAAGCATGTCTATAAGACCACTCAAGAATCCAAGTATTGCTATACAAAGAAAAATGAAGGGAAAAACAACTCATCAATCCTTTACAATGATAAAACTACTATTATTTATAGATTACAAGGGGAATATTTTCCCTTAAAAACTATATAGAGATTTCAAGAATGACTGCTCTTCTGTGTATCGGGTCATATATTTATTCAAGTCACTAGTTCCTTCAAGATATATGGATCTATGTTCATTAACATTGAATGACTCTAGGCCTTTGGATGTGCAATTGTTACTATTCTTGCCATCTACTCTTTCTTAGGATTTTTTAAGTCTAGATGTAAGTGATATTCTATAATTGATGCTCCAAATTAAAAAATATATATATATATATCTTTGTTTTAGCTCCCATGTTCTTGCTTTTAATATGTCAACTATTTTCCTAGTTTGTTAAGTTTAAGACATGCAAGTAGGTGGGCTTGAGTATTTTTCCAGCACCATTGTCTTTATGAGCTCAACTACCACCTTTGGGATATGTGTTCAATACTTTTAGACATTTTACAGTTGTCAAAGAAATTATTCTTTCTTTTGCTTTGGAACTTTCAAAAAAAATTATCTTTAGACTTTTGTTCTTCTTGCACCCTTTAGAATTTTTTCCATATTCCAACTTTTGGGACTCCAAATATCACAGGTTGAAAAAACTTTTATTTTCCCCTTCTTGTAAGAACTTTAAAAAAGTAGTGCTAGCATTTGATCAGAACTTTTATTATCTAAGGAGAATCGTTCCTCAAAACTTTTCTTTGCCTTTTACCTTTTCAAAATTTTGATTGGAACTCTAGCCTACACTTGTCTGCTACTTAATTTTTTGCTTCTTGGCTTTTACTTTGTTTAGGCCATCTTTTAAAATTTTCTTATGGAAACATTTTTTAGTGTAGTTAGAATTTACTATAGTAGTAAGGTGTATAATGTGATATAGTGATAAGATGTCTCAATTTCACCTTAAGTAAGTTTCTATTATAAATGATATGTTAAGTACCATCAAGTTATTAATAATAAGTTAGTTAAGTTAGATAACCATTGGTGATTTTAGCATTTAGTAGAAAATGGTGGACATTCGGATGATGCCAAATGCTAAATGTAGTGCCCACCATTTTGACCTTTAAAATGTTTAAACCATTAAAATATTATTTGCATAACAAAGTTAGTAGTGTATTATATATTTTTATTAAATATTGGTTATGGAATAGTGAATGCTATGTGATGTGCCATGTCTTATGATATTATGATAGATTAAATTTGGTGTTGTTTATCTTATGAACTGTATGCAATAGTTATAAATCTTGATTTTTGAATAACTAGAGTATAGTTGATGAAATAGATGTTTTTAATGAATTGTAGTAATGATATGAAAAGGACAAGTGCATGTGCCATGCAAGTGAAGACCATAATTGAAGGTAAGATAAAGTAATTCAAGTCCCCAAGGCTTATATGTTACCATTACCTTGTTATATTATTGCTTGAAATCTAGAAATAGGAATGTGTAGTCAAACTTGAAGGTATTGGATATCCAATAGAAATGTGTATATCTATTAATGCAAGAGGAGACAATTACAATATTATTGAATTAACAATTAAAATACCACTTTATTTACATGATTGAAATAACAAATGTAACTAGTTTCTAATAAACTTCAACTAAATAAGAAACTAACAAAAATAATGGAAAAATATAATTAACCCCACCTTTGACACAAAAATTTGAAAAACCATGTAAAAGGTGGTGTGGGTGGAGGAGAGAGAAAATATTCAATAAAGTAAAAATGAGAGAGGAAAATTAAAAGAGATGAAGAACGCAATCAAAAAAAGGGAGAGATGAGGAAAATAATATGCAACTATTGTTTTAAAAAAGGTAAGCCTCCATGAAATATATGTTTTTTAAATCTTAAATATTATTTTTTCTAAAATTAAAAAGAAACAACCCATCTACTTGACTAGATTCTCTATGAAATATATACATATTTTTTTTCGATGGTTTTGGTGTTTGATCAAATTAAATATCTACATGCAATTGTAGTTTATACCTATGCTTAGAATTAGACTAGTAAATATGTTAGATAACTAAGTGATTTTATAATTATTAGTAATTATTAAATAAGAGTTGCAAACAAGGGTGAGGTCGAAGCTAGCCTAGGGCTACCAAATATTATTTGCATTGGGAAATATAAGGTAGCTTTTTCACATTAGATATGAGAAGAGGGGAATTGCAATATCCTCATGTAAATAAATACTAGAGAAAGTTGGTTTTATCTAAGGTAGCATAAGGAGGATGACATTGGAGTTTATTCTCTAAAGATAGGTATATACCATATACCAACCTAATCTAGTGAGGGCATCAATAGCTCAAATATGGATAGAATAAATGTACACATCCATATTGCACTTTATGTATTTTTATGAGTTGGTAAATATACAAGCCCTATGAATATCTTTATGTTTTAAATTATTTAGATAACCTATCATTGTATGATTTATATTATTTCCTATTATTATTTTAATGATGAATAGTAACTAAAATCCTTATGTTATGTGGTTTTGGAAATATTGTGGGGATTGAAGGGAGATAGGGTGGTTAAGCCATACTCTCAATTATGGATTTCCAAGTTGGTTGAATCTAATAGAAGAGCCATGTAGCCTTGTAAATAGAAAATTGAGAATAGCTTAATTAAGAGGGGATAAAAACTATTGTCTATTTAATGTATGGATTATAAGTTAACCTATAAATTTGTGAGATAAATTGTCATATTTCTGTTGGATATGAATTTCTATAATGTTAAATGTTTGTATTTTATAATAACAAAATCTATACAAGGTGCCCTATAGAAATTACTTTAAGAAATCCACTATATTTTGTATCTTATAAATGCAGTGTTATCCTCTCCAATTGTCCTGATTTGTCAAACAAGGTTTGGACTAGATGGTCTAAGCTATCATGCCTTGTGCGGAGTGACACAACAAGGCCAATCCTAATATCATAGGGTTTAGCTCCATCGACGATATCCAAGGTTTTTTACATGGTTGGCTCCTTTTAATATTTGACCTTGAGCACACAGTCTTAATCTAATAGCTTGAGGAAAAAAGGGCTAGAGAAATATGAGAAATAAAACAATAGAAAAGTATAACCTAAGCTAACCAAGGTAATGCACCAAGATCAAGATAATATCTCCCTACATAACAACCCTGAGTGTATTGCATCAACATAGTGAACATTTACTCTTCTAGACATATATAAGAACACATGCACAAATGAAATGGGACAAGGAGAATCAAACACTTGGAACCAAATAGGCACAGGCCTCCAATATACATATATGAATATAAAACATGTTGGACTTTAGAAGCATACTTTAAAGTCTTCCCTAGGTAACTAGCAATAGTTTAATTATCATTTGATTAAGTATTTTGTTAAAGCTAATGATTTGTATTAGCTATGATAAATTAGAGGTAAGTTAGACTAGAGAGCATATAGGGTTAAGTTAGAGTTTGCTATTTACATGGGTTAGTCATCTACCTAAATGAGTATGATGTTATACGAATAGGTTAGCTTCAACTATTTTAGCTATTATCTAGTTCTTTCAAGAGCTATAAAGTGTAACCTCTTTTTCAAGCAATATAGATTCTATGAATTAGAATTCTCAATTGGTATCAGAGCATCATGAGGAGTGAGAGAAGAAGGATCTGCCCATCACGAATTTCATGAGTTCAAATATGCAACTCTTGTGGATAGTGCTCCCTGTCATGAAGATGTGTTTGAAACACGTAGAGCTGAGGAACCTCTGAGAATACAATGTGTTGTGCAAGTTGAGCGAGGAGAAGACATAGTATAAATTTTTTGGTGGTGACCATCGCGAAGGTAATTTACGCATGGAAAAAAGGCCATGATTGCACTGTGATTAACAGTTTAAATCACATGATTGAGAGAGACATTTGTAAAGATAACTTTGTGCATGTTGAGAGATGTTGTAAAGATAACTTATTCGTGGGTATTCTAAAGGTGGTTGTTGGCCGGTGGTTAAAATGTGAGTGAACCATCAACAAGCATAGACCAGATTCACTTAATCGCATCTCAGAGGTAGATCAGACCTGCAAAAAAATAGATCGTGTGCTGTAACAAGATCTCTGGAAGCCGAAAGTTTTCTGTTTTGGTATATGCTGAAGAGATCGCATACCAAGACGTGTTGTTAGTATCGCTGAGATAGATAGGCGAAGGTAAAAAAATATAAAGAGAAGTCAATTATTACGTTTGCCTTACTGATTTTGGATTACCTGCAACCATTAAGCATGCTGAGATTTTCTAATGTTGATCGCTAGAGAGCACAACGTTAAGCGCGCTGGAAAGCCATGAGAAGTGTGTTGTTATTTGGATATGAGGAGGCAAACACAATGAATTGACGTGATTGACATCGTGACAAGAAGCTTCATTTAGATCCAGGAACATAGTGTATTGATGATAGTTGTTGTGACATGAGAAGACATAGCGTGTGGCTTGTATATATCCGTGTGAGAGGAGGCATGAGATTTTGTCTAGAAGGGCCAGAAGAAATTATCACAATTTAAAAAAATGACACATAGATTTATCGCTAACACTGAGCTGAGGGAATACCTTGACGTAGAAGATGCGTAGAGCCACACTGCTTGAGGGAAGACGTAATTAACTACGCATTGTATGCTACAAATCTGCTAAGATCGCCTGTCAAGGAGTCCAATGTGCTGAGACAATGTGTTGTGAATTATAAATTTCATGTGGTAGAGGTAGATCATGGAAATTCATTTGGTTCATTTCCAGTGACGTTTTTTGGAGACCTACCATTGGAGGACCAGCATGCGTAAATATTTTTTTGCAATGAGCAAAGAGAGTTGTTGAGTGGATAATGTTCATTTGGATTTGTTGTGTGCGTGGTGATCTAAAGGAGGATCGCATGGAGGAGGAGCTGGTTTTTTTCGTCTGAAGAAGCAAAATATTGGGATAATTAAAGCTACGAGTGCATCGAGGACAATTTAGATAGAAATCCTTCACATTCCTACGATGCGGTCCTCACCAATTTTCTAAATTTGTCATGTTGATAGGTGCATCAGTAAAGCACTCTAGAGATCATCAAACGATCTCACAATAGAGCCACCAAAAATAGAAGCCTGCAAATATGTTCGATATAATACTAGAGTTTCAGTTGTGACACTTGCAGATCGTCAACAAAGTAAGAGACATCCTGAGAAGGCTGTAGTGAATAACATGAGAGGATTTATTTGATGCGGCATTGGTATTTGTTTAAAAATATTTTTGCAAGTTCATGTTTGATTTGATCTAGATACGTTCTATGAGATTGAGTGCAGAATGACAAGCGGTGTGATTGCTTTCTTTGGTGATTACAATTCATTGGAGGAACACGAAGGAACTTTATTGGAGGAATAAAGGTGGTGTTGAGCCCATGATTAGCTAAGAATTATTTCTATGTAGACATCTATTTCCTTGTTGTGTAAGGAAGAACTCACTGAATATGGAGAGAAGCCCGCGTAAAGGAGTATGTAAGGCAGGATTAAATAGAGATTTGATTCCTATCCATGTAAGATTGTTGCTCATTTTATGAATGATATTCAATGATAGCATTACGTTGAGGAGCGCTAGTAAATAAATAAAGTGTGCATTGCGTTCAACTGCCCGTGTGAGCACAGTTGGTGCATGGAACTGGAGACTGACAAGTGGAGTGTTGAAGATCACTACTATTTGGTGACCTAAATTATCACATTCCAAGAGAAGACGGCTAGTTCAATCACACAAGCTACTATTTTTTTGTGCAAAAAACAATTCTAGGAGATTCAAAGGAGGAGTTCATTGGCATACGTTGCTAGTGAGAAGACTGTGCGTGGAAATATTATGATAAGGTCACAAGGATGTTACCTTGCTCTTCATTCTCTTCTAGTCAGTGAGACTCCTGAAGAATTTGATGAAAAAGTGCATGTGTATGGTCTTAATACAGTCTTTAGTCAACTCCAAAATTATGTAATTGAGAACCAGCTAGTACCTGACACTGATTACGATGGTGATTCTGAAGATAACGACTCTTTTGATAGCGGACCCACTCCAAGTGATAGTGAGGATAAATATTACGAACCTGAGGAGTTTGAATCTAACCAGTTTGTATCTATTGAGTTTGCACCATAGGTACCTGAAATCATTTGTATCAGTGACAGTGATTCTGTTGAGCTAGTGGAGCTAGAACCACATACTCCTGAAATCATAATTGTTAGTGATGACAGTGATTCAGTAGCTGACAATTTTGTCATTGAAGAAATAGGTGAACCTATGGAAGTAGAGCAAGATCTCCATGAGAGAATTGATAGAATGAGGTTCGATCTAAATCTGTAATCTTCTTTGTTTGTAAGCATCTTGCCTTGTTTGTGGAGTTGAACGTTATTGAAGAATAAAATATTTGTTGCCAAGAACCAGCTAGAGTTTTGTAGAGATTATAGATATTTTTTACAAAGAAAGTATTGTGATGGAAAACATGTACGAAGACTTGAAGGTGCCAAGTTTCAATGGAGAAAATTATGCTTATTGGAGCATAAGGATGAAAACTTTGTTGATGGCCAAAGACCTTTGGAGCATTGTAGAAAAAGGATATGAGGAACCCACTTGGAGCAAGCTACAAGGAGAGGAGAGAAAAGAGAAGAAAGGGAAGCAATATGAAAATTTCTTAGCCCTTATGGATTTGAGGAGAGGAATGGAAAAGAGTGTTTTCCCTCTCATAGCCAATTGTAGATCAGCTACAATGGCATGGCAAGTGTTGAAGGATGCTTATGGGTTTGATGAGGACACCCATAAAGCCATATGTGACAATCATGAAGATTGTTTAAGCAAGGAGGAGCCTTGCTTCCTTGAAGAAGTTTTTGAATTAGATCCTTTTGAAGGAGTTTTTGAAGAGTCTTGTAAAGACTCATATGAAGACATGCTTTGTAATGGAGAATTCTTCCTTGAAGAGGAAGACATATTTGAAGAAGAGCCTTGTGTGGAAGAGAGTAAAGAATCCCTTCATGGAGAAGAGGATGAGAAGGAGCCTTGTACAATTCTCATTGAAGAGAGTTATGATGAAGATTGTTTCAAGAGGGAACCTTGTTCCCTAGAAGATCCTTTTGGAGAGTCTTATGAAGACTCATCTGAAGATTGTTTTGAGCAACCATGGGAGACTCTCATTGATGAAGACATTACTTGTGAAGGCATGGAAACTTGTAAGTATCAATTCTCTCTTTTAGAGGGAGAATATGATGATGAAAAGTAAAATTGTGTTGATGAATCCCTTGTAGGAATGGCATGCTTAGAAAGCATTCCCATTGATGAAAAAGAGGATGAATGTCTCATTGAAGAGACAATTGTTGAAAGATCATTCTATGGGAATGATGTTTATTGTGAAGACCACTCCAAAGTGGATGATGGCTTGCTTGAAGAACCAACCCAAGAAGAAGGAAGAGAAACACTCACATTGAAGTGTTCCTTGCTTAAAGATCACCTAGATGAGGTGGTGTATGATGAAGAATGTCTCATGGAGGAGACAAATGGAGAGTGTATTTTGGAGAATGCACCTACAATTCTCATGGAGGAGAATAAAGAAGTTTTGTGGGATGATGATGGAGAAGCAATGTTCATGGAAGACCATTGGCTCACTTATCTTGAAGACCATTCACTTGGAATGGATGTGTGCTCTCTTGAAAGAGAAAATGAAGTTATGTGGGATGATTACCCAAGTGTAGAAGAGGAAGAAGAGATGAAGGGAATAAGTTTCATGCTCCATAATGAAGATTATCTCATGGATGAGATAATAAAAGGAAAAGAAAATTATGAGAAAGACTATCTCAAGGAGGAGATAGAAAATAGTGAGATAGTCATTAATGGACTTCATGGTGTAAAGGAGGCATCATCAAAGGAGATTGAGAATTGTCTTGAAGAGGCAATTGTGGATGAAGATCACTCACTTGGAGTGACTACATTGAAGAAAGTTGTCTTGAAAAGGCAACAATGTATGATTGTTTGAATGAATGGTGTTTCAACACACCAACATGGATTGAACAAAGGAGGAGAACTCTTAGTGAAGAGTTGATGGTTGATTTTGAAGCAACATACTATGAAAGAATTGTGCCACAAAATAACTTTATGGGAAGCACCAAATCTAATCATACTAAAGGTAATGTTTTTATGATTAATGATTTGTTTCTTGTGAGCAGGAATGAAAATAAAGGAGAATGTCTTCCAAAGGTATTATTGAGAGGAGATTGTCTCATAGAGACAACTTTTACAAAGAGTCTTCTTGGAGAGAAGACAATGATGGAGAACTTGGGTCACATGGATCCAAATGATGTGTTCAAAATTCCTTGGGAGAAGGAATATTGTAAAGCCATTGTTTTGAGAGAACATTTGTGTGAGGAGCAACTTTATGTTGCATATGTAGTTGGTCATTATATGGCCATATTTGTTGTGATCTTTTGTGTGGAAATATGTGAAAGAGTTGTATGGTATAATCATCTATGTGAGATGATTAATTGTAAATACTCATGTGGAGTATTGTTTAGTGTTGAAGATGTAAAAGAAGATCAAAATGTGAGAGCATGGTTTAAATACCATAATGATAAAGATGTAAGAGAGTGGTTGCTGAAAACCACAAGAGGAGATACTTTTGTTGAAGGGGGAGCTAATCAACAAAATAAGGCACTCAAGCATTTGCGTTATGGAGGAGCAACATCAAATATGAAGGAGATCCCACATGAAGAGTGGAAGGAGTGCCACCACAAGTATTTTGCAAATTTTGATTTCTTGATTCAATATTGGAGGAAACGTAAGAGAAATGTTTTCTTCCAACTTTGTGATGCTTAAAGAACTCTTGCATGAGTGTCTTTAGCATCAAGGGGGAGAATGTTGGACTTTAGAAGCATACTTTAAAGTCTTCCCTAGGTAACTAGCAATAGTTTAATTAGCATTTTATTAAGTATTTTGTTAAAGCTAATGATTTGTATTAGCTATGCTAAATTAGAGGTAAGTTAGACTAGAGAGCATATAGGGTTAAGTTGAGTTTGCTATTTAAATGGGTTAGTCATCTACCTAAATTAGGATGGTGTTCTACGAATAGGTTAGCTTCAACTATTTTTGCTATTATCTAGTTCTTTCAAGAGCTATAAAGTGTAACCTCTTTTTCAAGCAATATAGATTCTATGAATTAGAATTCTCAAAACCATTACAAAATTATGCTAGAAGTGGGGGCTTAAGGGTGTGCCTACAAGACCACCAAGGAATACAAGTACCATTATATAAAGGAAAATGAAGGAAAAGCTATATGGAATGTATAACTCGTTGATTATTTATAATGATTTTCCTACTACTCTTTATAGATTACAAAGAGGAGGATTTCCCTCCAAACTCATGCAGAGATCTTGAGATGACCGATATTTTAAGTGTTAGGTCATATATTCATTTAAGTTGTTGGTTCCTTTAAGGTCTTTGGATTTGGAATCATATATGCCAAATGGTTTTGGACCTTTTGATGAGAAAATACCACCATTATTTCCATCTACCCTTTCTAGGGAATCTTGTAATTTGGGTGTAGGATATTTTTGCACTTAATGCTCCAAATTTGGGGTTGTTTTCATTGTGGCTCAAATGTTTCTACATTTATGAATTCAATTCATCCTTTCTAAGAGATACACCATGATATTTTGTAGTAAATTACTATACTTCCTAAAATATTGTACTCCTCAACACAATTGGTTCTCTAAATTTTTGGTGCATAGGTGTGTTTTTCCATTAGAACATTTATCACCATCTAAGATTGGAGATTTTATCATCTTTCAACCTTGGAACTTTTCTCACTGTATGACCTTATAATATTATACATCATAATTTTTTATTTTTACCTTCAATCAAAACTTTTATAAACTTTCAACTTTTAGACACTTAGCTTTCTTACACTTTTTTGGACTTCTTTCCTTTTTATCCTTAGAACTTGTTGATCAAATTTTTTGTTGCACTTTGTCCAATGCTTCATTTTTTGCTTGTTACCCATTCTTCCTTCATTGAGGCTACCTTGAAAATTATTGCTTAGACCCTCTTCTTTTGAGTGTAGTAATAATTCACTACATTTTTGGTTACTCACAAGGAATCTTCAACTTGATGAAGATAAAGAACCCATAGAAGTTGGTGCCTTGTCCATTGGGTGAAGAGTCAAAAGGAACCAAAATTGGAAAGGAAGCGGAGGGGTAATTTTAGCAGTCAATTTGCAACTTCACATCTATAGCTTTTTAAATCTGAATGGTCTCATAAAATTAGGATGTATCCACAAGATATGGTACCTAAAACCTATAACAAACTAAAACATATGTTACATATAAATATATATACAAGGGTTTTTTTGGTGGTCTTATCCATTGGGAATAGAGTAAAAAGATGCCCTCCAAAAGTTGCTTGCATCCTTCACTTTTTCCTTCTTTTCCAATTATTTTGACGAAATGCCTTCACCCACATTGAAGTGGGAATTTCTAGCAACCCTCTTAACAAAAATAGGTAGACACCAACAATGATCCTTCTTTTGCTCTTGACACCATTAAAGTATGGTCCCAATATTTCCACTACTTTTATGACCTTGTGGATGAAGAGGCTATTTCCTTGGATTAGGTAATCATCCTTGCATGTTAGATCAATGACTCCATAGGGATTGACATCCCAAATTCCTTCTACACACTTATACATCTAGTCATCGAGAAGGTAGAATGGGACCATTCTCGACTATTCTTCTTCTATAACATACGACCGATAAACACCTAATTTGGATGAAGACTCATATTCCCCTTGATGGGCATGGAGAGGCTCCATTGAAATTAGTTATTTCTATTTATGAGCCTCATAGACATCCTCCATTGTGCCCACCAAGATGTTCTACATCTCCTGGTCAAGTGTGGCCATAGAGTGAGTGCTTGGTTTAGGATCCATTAGATTACTTTGGGTACCAAGGCCCACTTTATTGGTATCCCCTTGCTCCTCTAGAAGAGATAGTTTATTTTCCATCTCTTCAAATATATTCATGAATAGGAAAACATGCTAGTCATGATCAATAATCAAGTGCAAGGGAGTAAATTCATACCTTTGGCAATATTTGCCCTTCGATGAAGATACTAGTAGTCTAAGAGCCACATCATATTTTATAATATTATATACTTGATATAAGAAGAGTGTTTCCTATAGGTGATTCAATAGGGTTGTTGGACCTTCACTAGTTTAGTTTAGAAGGGTCTCTAGGGTTGACTCTAGAAGCTTTACCCATATGGTTGGTGGATTTATGGGTCATATAGAGCTTCTATAGTTCTAGGAAGGGGATAATATAAGTGGAAAGTAGCAATGTTTAGGACTTTGGTTTCTGTGGTTGGAGCAGAGTCAAGTGAATCAACTTGTGCTCTAATAGTCGATAATTAAGCTCTTTATTGAAACCTCATTTTGTTGCCTTCAGTGTAGCTTCCTTTGGATATTCATTTTAAGTGGAGTCTTTAGGTGAGTTTTGTAGTGCTTCAATAAGAAAAATAGAAAAAAATTTCATTAGATTCAAAGCCTAACTTGTTCTTGACTATGGAACCAAAGATAAGCCAATGGGATCCCATCGAGCATACCATTGAATTGTTGTAATATTTGATTATCCTTTGATTATCATAGGCTATCAAATAAGGTTTATACCAAATGGTCAAAGCTATATCACCTCGCATGGAGTGACATAGTAGGACCAATATCAAGAGCATGAGGTTTGGCTCTATCAAGGGTCTTTAGGACTTTTTACAACACCAAATCCTTTTAAGAATTGACCTTGAGCACACATTCCTAATCTAACAACTTAGGGGAAAAGATTAGCCAAATGTAGAAAATAAAACAACAAAAAATTAAAATCTAAGCTAACAAAGTTGATGTGTGAAGATCAAGATAATATCACTGCACACAACATCCCTAAGTGTAATGCACTAACATAGTGAACACTTTCTCTCCTTGACATATATAAGCATAGATAAACACACATGCATAAAGGAAATGGGATAGGGAGAACCAAACACTTGGAACCAAATAGTCATAGGCCTCTAGTATGCATATATGAATATAAAATCATTACAATATTATGCTAGAACCAAGGGCTCAATGGCATGCCTGCAAGACCACTCAAGAATACAAGTACTACTATACAAGGGAAAATGAAAGAAAGACTATATGGAATGTATAACTCACTAATATTTTACAATGCCTATCCTAAAACTATTTATAGATTACATAAAGGAGGGTTTCCCTCTAAAATCATGTAGATATCTTGATATGACTACTCTTCTAAGTTTTAAGTTATATCTTCATTTAATTTGTTAGTTCCTTTGAGGTCTTTCAATATAGAATCATAAAATCCAAATGGTTTTGGGACTTTGGATGAGAATTTACTAGCATTATTTCTATCTACCCTTGTTGAGTATTCCTTTAATCTAGGTTCAAATATTTTTGTACTTAATGCTCTAACTTTGGGTTTATTCCCATTGTGTCTCAGATGTTATTGCCTTTATGAATTCAATTTTTCCTTTCTGATAGATATGGCATGATCTTTTGCAAGAAAGGACTATAATTCCTAGTACTCCTCAGCACAATTGGTTCTCTAAAATTTTGGAGCATGAATGTCTTTAGACTTCAAAACTTTTATCACCATATAACATCAGATATTTTATCATCTTCCAACCTTGGAACTTTTCTCACCATCTAACTTCAAAATTTTATGCGTCTAAACTTTTGCTTTTTTCCTTTTGTCAAAACTTTTATAAACTTTCAACTTTTGAACACTTAGCTTTCTTACACTTTTTCAGAATTCTTTCCTTTTGATCCTCAAAACTTGTTGATCAAAACTTTTGTCTACACTTTGTTTGATGCTTCATTATCCACTTCCTTTATATTCTTTCTTTGCCAAGGTTGCCTTGAAAATTCTTGCTTATATCCTCTCCTTTTGAGTGTAGTAAGAACTCACTACACATAGAAAAGGATTATAAGTCAGGTGTTTACCATGCCTTATATAATTGGTATGTTCTATTATTTATTATAACAATTTATTTAGAACTCCACAAAAACATGATTGAATGCTTTAACTTATGGAATGCATGGTGTAAACTTGATAATATTTTATTTAAATTGAAATAACTACTTGACTTTGTCTACATGCAAAGAACTTGACCACTAAAGAAACTCCATCCAACCATTAAGTATTCCCTGGTGAATTATTCTTTTGATAAAATTTTGAATATTTGTGACTGCATTGATAAGGAAGTACCTTCTTCTTGGGAAGCTTAGATCCTTTGCCAACTTTTGACCTCCAAATTATTATTGTTAGGTCATGAAGCTCTCTAAGTTTAAGTTATGTGTTTGACCTTAGAAAGAATTTGAAAACACTTGTGTAAATTATCAAGTTGATTTTTGAGTTTCGATATCCACTTTAAATTTTCCACCCTTAGTCATGAATTTTATTTTTCACCTTTTCTAAGTTAGGTATGAAACCTAATTTGTGCCCCATTCAAAACCTTAGGTGGCTTTAAATGAATTATCTTGTTATAGATCTAAACCTACGAATCAATTTATGTTCTTTGGCATTTAGGCTTTGGAGTTGGAGGGCCACATGTGTTTAAAAGTGTGTTATCTATATATTTGAGATGTTTAAATAGGTTAATACATTTAGTCTTTTCAATGATAGGTTACCTAGATATTGGTGAGTTTATGCTAGTGAGTTAAGTGATTAGATAGAACCTATATTTTTCTATATATGTAGAATTAATATATGCCTTGATAACTTACCAATCATTGAATAGATAAAAATTAGATTGCATGTTTAAATATAACTACACTAATCTTATGTTATATCCTTTCCACATCTACCTTATATGACCAAAATTTAGAATTTAGACTTTATAAGATAGTCACTTAGACATGGATCCTTAGGCCTTCAAAGCTTTAGACTCTAGAGTTTAGATTTTGATTTTATAGTAATGCCAACTCAACTTCTATTGTTATACCTTAAATGACATATCTTGAAACTCAAGCTTTTGGATTTTGTACTCTAAGGGTTGAGCTTTAGAAATTGAACCTTCAGTTTCCACCATAAAAGTAAAATGATGTCTTGTTGTTAAGATGTTATTATTTAGGTTGGGGCATCTATGTAAGAGACTCAATTAGCATAAGTATTTTATGTGTGACTACTCTCTAGTTTCATGTGGCCTAATCTTGAGCATCCACCTTAGGATTTGGAATAACGTCACCTAAAATTTAAACTTGATAGATATTATTTTTAATGAAAACTAAACCCTTGTATAGATTCAACTTCAGTTTACTATTTTTAGAAGTAACTAAAACTATTTTGAACCTACAAGTGATGAAATTAATGATGATTCATCAAATAAATTTAATAAGTGCATACGATTAATGAACTTGGATCTAGTTGATGTAATAGTGTGAATGAAACATTTTTAAGCCTGCATAACTTTAGTAGATAACTTTAATTTGAGCAAGTTTGGTATTTTTGAGTCAATTTAATTGTTAGTGTTATTAGTGCCAAAAATCAAAAATTGGGTGAGAGACCAAACATTTATTTTTTAAATAAACCTAAAATTAAAACTTTGGTAGCATTTAAATTGTTCTATTGTAGGAAAGCCATAACACAACTAAAGAAAAATGTATTCCCTTATAATGTTTGCCTCATTATACCATAAGTCAATAGAAATTCATTGTTGCATCACATGTCTAGTTCTTTGTATGTATTATAAATCTTTTTCATTGGTTTATGTTATCAAACTATTCATTTTATCAGGTTTTAAAATAAGATATTTTAGTAGTTTTTTTTGTGTTGTTATCCTTTTTTATTGTCATTGTCACCATATGCAGGGATCATATGATCAAACTATCATGTCTCACATGGAGCAACATAGTAAGGCAACTTTGAGAGCATAGGGATTGGCTCTATCAAACTGCCTTCAAAGTAAATATGTGATCTTTAGTGCTCTTTTTAATCTATCCTAATATAACTACATTTAGAGAGAAAATAAAAATATAAAATGAAGTTAGTTTAACCTAAACTAATAGGGGTGATGTGCCAATATTAGAATAATATTTCCCTACATAACAATAAGACACATGAAAATGTGAGCTTAATACGTTGATAGCTCAAAGATAAGCATTTCCTCCTCTCAACTTGTTAAGCACAAATTGTATATAAATTAATAAGACAAAAATTAGTTAGTCATAGCCTCCAATATACACACATAATCATACATACATATATAAACACACACACACACACACACACACACACACACACACACACACACACACACACATACACACACACACACACACACACACACACATATATATATATATATATATATATATATATATATATATATATATATATATATATATATATATATGTGTGTGTGTGTGTGTGTGTGAGAATTATAGATTATGCTAGAAGTGGGGGCTCAAAAGCTTACCCACAAGACCACTTAGGATTCAGGTACTACTATACAAAATAAAATTAAGGGAAAGTTATACAACTTGCCAATCCTTTACAATGCTAAAAAACTACTATTTATAGATACAAAGGGGATATTTTCCCTCCAAAAACATGTGCAGGATTTTTGAAATGATTGCTTCTACATGTTGGGTTACTTATTCATTTAAATCATTGATTTCTTTGAGGACTAACTATTTGGGCTTATTAATACCAAATGGTTCTAGTCCTTTGGATGTGCAACTATTGTTTTTGTTTCCATCTACATTTTTTGGGATTCCCAAAGTCTAAGCATGGAAATTTTGTATAATTCATACTCTATTTTTGGGGTTATTCTTGTTGTGGCTCTACTTTAATGCATCAACCATTTCTTTGTACTATTAATTTTAAGTGGTATAGATAGGTATACTTTGAGGTTTTTTACCATTATTACCTTTTTGAGCTCAACTGCCATCTTTGAGAGATATATTGTATTTTTTGCAGGAAATGACTTTACACCTTAGGAGACTCTACACCTTAGTACAATATGTGTGACTAGATTTTAGCCTATTGTATTCTAATACTTGTAATTCTATAACTTCCCCTTTTATTATATGGTTGATCCTTTCTATTTTCCATCATTAGACCCCTTTTTGAAGCCTCTATGTCCTAGCTAGAATTTTGTCAAAAGGTCCACAAAAAAATTTGTTGGACTCTTTTGGATAGTCCAAATTTCAAAAAAATTTACTTCATTTGTCCTTCAAATTTTCCTTGATCTATTCCTTAGAAATTTTCTTCTATTACCTTCGTTAAAACTTCTATAACTTTTGACCTTCAAACATTTTTCTCTCTTTGCACCTTTCAAGACCTTTTTCCTTCAGACATTTGGAACTTAATATGCTTCATGGACTACCAAAACTTTTGCTTTCCACCCTTGGTTGAAATTTTTTAAAAAGTGGAGACTTTGATCAAAAAATTTATTTATCTGAGAAGACTTATCCCTTGGAACGTTTCTTTTCCTATTGAATTTTGCAACTTTTAATCAAAAAAAAAATCGCAATTTTCCAAAACTTTATAATTCATTTTTTGCTTCTTTTCCCTCTGCTAATGTTGCCTTGCAAAAATTTTGCTAAGGATTTATCCTTTTAGGTATGGTGAGAATTCATTATAGATGATTTAGAAGGTGCATTGCATGTGGAATTACATCTTGGAATGAAACACTAAAATATTAAATAAATGGGCTTACCTATGATTAAGTGTTTAATATATGATATTATAATTGTAGAATGCCACACAAGAAGAGAGGACATATATCTACTCATCATGGTTACATGGATAATGTTGGAAGAGGGAAAAAGAGACAACAAATAGAAAATCCAATAAGCACCCTCTCTATGGAATAGCAATGAGAATCAAAATAATAAGACTTTGGGATAAACCATTATTAGAAAATTTTAGGTAGTGAAATGCCTAGCTAAATGGAACAAATCTTGGAAGTTATTCATAATATGATTACCATTATGATGAACCAATTTCTAGAATACCCAAATTTGGGTGAATAAGAATAAGGTGGATGGACAAAAGTTCAACAAGGGTAGATTCATAAAATTCAAAGTGATAAAAGAGTTATCCATAGAGATGTTTTCAAGCGTCTAGTTACAATTGAGCAACCAAATTTATTAGGATCAACTAATGGAAATATCTTTAAGGATTGACTTATTAGGATGTAATTTTGATTTAAAGTGGATAATTATACTAGCCACAAAATACACCTTTTAGTTCAAAATATCTACAACCATGTGGTGGCATGATGAAGAATTTATCGTGGGGTATCATAATATTGAGATAAACTAGGAGCAATTTGATTAAAGGTTTAAAAAACATTATTTACCTCAAATGTATTTCTAATAAAATATTCAAGATTTTTATAATCTCGAGTAAGGAAATTTTTCAATCATGGAGTACGAATAAATTTTTTGAACAACTCCTAACTCAATACCTATTTGAAATAAAGAGATGCAAGTAAATCAATTTCTGATGGGATAATGGTATACATTAGCATAAATAGTTAGGAGAGGTAATTAATTGACCTATAAAGAGTGTTACATGTATGACTTATGGAATATGGCCTTGGAGGTCCATTTGAAGGCATATAACTATTGTCATCTATGATTGTCCCTAGTAGGTCAATCACACCTTATGACGAGCAACACAATGGGGCCCATGTCAAGAGCATGGGGTTTGGCTCAATCAGGAGCCTTTGGGATTTTTATAAGGTTGGATCCTTGTTATAATGTGATACTCAAGGTGCACTTGGTCTCAACAAAGGTAAAAGAGATGCAAGAGATAAAAATTAAACAACTCAACAAAATAAAAAATGTGGTGATGCACCAAGATATCTACTAATATCTTCTTATAAAAATAGGCCTAAACACTATGTACCAATGATGAAAATTTCCTCTTCTTGACACAGTTTAGCAAAAATGAGATCTACCAGTTGTATGCAAGCATGAGCAAGTTGGTCTTCCAAGAGAGCCAAACAAGTGACTAGTCCAAAAATAGGTGCAGACCCCTCACACATACATATACTTAATAAAACTTAAAGAATAGATAAAATACCACAAACAAGTACATACATATAAAAACGGGTCAACAAGAGGCCATAGATGGCTATACCAAAAATTTAACATAGGTTCTCATGTATATATGAAAGCGATATCTTACAAATATTGTACCAAAATTATGGGTTCAAGATTGCCCACAAGCCTCTTAAGAAATGATTGTTTTTACAAAAATAAATGAAGAGAAAACCTACAAAAGGATACAATTACAAACTTCCTATAGTCTAAATTATTGCTATTTATAGATTACAATAGGGAAATTTTCCCTCCAAAATTTGCAAGATGATCTGACTTTCTATATACCCTTTCCTTTGGGATTCTAAATATTGAATGAGGTTTCCCTCAAAAAAAAACTTGTTAGTCTATAATTTTCATGGTTGTAATCCATATTTCTTCATATTTAATAGCTCACTTGTAGAGCCGAAATGTTTTTGGTAGATAGCCCATATTTTCTTAATAATAGTGCATTATCTTCTTTTATTCATATTTCTAGAAATTCATGTGCTTACCTAACTCCCACTTGGTATAGGTGTGTTTGCTTTTCCTTAAGAGTTATCTACATTTTTGGGATTTCTTCTCACATTTCCTATTTGAAACATTGGAGTTTTATATATGCCAATGGGACTTTGAATTCCACCCTTTTTTGAGACTCTTATAAGTATTGATGAGTTATTCCATCAAACTTTCTTATGGGACTTTCATTTTTTTATGAGTCTTCTAAAAACTATTGATCATCTCTCTTTCATGTCTTCAAGATTTTCCCTTCATTCTACCTTACAATTTCTTCCTCTCTTTCTTATATCAATCTTTGCTTCATGGCCAAAGATCCTTTTCCTAGGATGTATCCACTGTGCACCACCTTGTCAGTGACTAAATTATTTTTTTGTAGGCATAGAGAGGTTATTATCTTTTGTAGCCTTTTTATGAATGAGAGGAAGTATATTTCCTCTAATATCTTTTGACATAAAATTATCATGAGTATTCATCTCCTTCCCCTAGTTGTTGTCTCCCTTCCCCTTGTATTCCACCATTGAGCGTATCCTTAGATATCTGGTGGAGAGATGATACATGGGGTGCTAAAGGTCATTAACCCAAAAAAATATAAATAATTAAGAGTCCTTTTGACTTTGTTGTAGATAATTCTTGGGTTAGTCCTCCTCTTATGATAGAGCCATTTTTAGTTATCACTAAAAAGGCTCATTAACTATCATCATGAGTGAGGGCTCAAATTTCTTTGAAAAGGTTTTGAGCTGCTCACTATGGGTTATTTCCTTAGGAGGTTTATGTGATAATTTTATCTACATAGTGTGATGGTTTTCAGACCCATCCTCACCCTCTAAAGATATTTTTTGGTGAGATTTGACATGGAATCTTCTTTGGTTTGGATGGACTATGGTCCTCTAGCTTCTTCATCCTCTTCCAAGGTGCAATCTAACTATATTATAGTGATTTATCACTATATTTTTTGTGGTTGTTGAGGGGACTTCTACTTGCAAAAGGAGATAAACTTAGAAGCTAAGAATAATTTATCCATTGGGCATGGATTTGCTATCATATATCCTTTTGAGGGGTGATGGTATTCCTTTATAACTCCCTTTTTGGGGTTGGGGCACTATTTCTCTATTTCACCTCGTTTGCATTAGTACTTTTCTCTTGTTCCTCCTATATTTTCATTGGGATGGGCTCTTATTTTATGCCCAAGATGACATGGTAAAATATTTGGCTTACCTTCATCTTATGCATAATTATTTTGGCTAATTAAAACCTACCAACCCTCTTATTTTAATCATTATTTAATTTGGAACTAATTCCAAGAATGGCACCATTGATGGCTTTTGTGGCTAATTATATATATATACATGATCCAAGAGTTGGGTTTCTTTTAAAACTTTCCCAATCCCATGTCTTTTTTTTTATATACTTTTAGGGGATTGGGATCCCAATTTTTTATTGTCCCTTATCTCATCATATCTTCTAGAGTAGTTGGACATAATTCCTTGTTTATTTCATAATATTTTGGCCATTCCTCTTTGGCTACCAAGACTTGATCATTGCTTCATTCATATGGTGGCAATGTTTCTATATGATGAGGATGCAACAATTTGCTCAAAAATTTCATTATGATCACATATATTGTCCTTAATACCATAAAAGGCCAATGCAAATACATGTACCCTCCAATTTTTGTAGTGAAATCTATCGATAAACAAATGCAAAAAGGAGGAAGATCAATTATCAACACATCCTGCATAACTATTTTATTTGGGTAAGCATATGGGAAAAACAAAAGTTTTTCTACAACCCCTAGTATTTGAACTAGGTTATCATCTAATCCTAATGCATCCACTATTTCTTTTGGTATAACGGATGTGCTGGCCCCAAAGCCTATAATAAAATTATGGAATAATTTATCTTGGTAGACAAGGGTTATATAGAATGTGGGATTTAATTTTGTTAGGTCCTAGGGATGAGAGTACTATCATAGTTGTAGTTTACAACTGCTTCCTTCCTTTTTCTTCTTCTTTTAGAGCTTTTCACAAATGCTCTTTCTATCCTGGAATGGCTAACATTTCTCAAACTAGAACTAGTATAGTGGAATTTTCCAAGTGATCCATTATGTTGAAATATCCCAAATATATCGCCCTTTGAGGAATAAAGTGTGGTCTCTCTTGTATTGGTTGAATATCCCTGGTTGGTTCTGGTGTTATTGATTGTTGCCTTGGGATTATTAGGGTATTTTTCTTGGTAATAACTAGAACTTTTGATGGTATAGCTGCTAATTATCTAGAGCCATATTTGGCTACTCTAATTTGGCTTCTTGGGGACCTTAGGCCATTTGGTTATGGGATGGTAGGAGGCACAAGTGTCCTTAACCATTGAGGTATTATGGTCAAAGGTTGTTGTTCTACTTGGGTCAACTTGTACTGATTACCAAGAGTTGGTGGACTATTCATATCCCTTTCCCCATTGCTTAATTTTTAGACCTTGTCAAATAGTGTAATTCAACCTAAGGTCTTTTAGTCATTAGATTACCCATCTAATCAGATACTGCATAAATTTCTCCTTCATCCCACATTGCTAATATTCAGTCTTGGGAAACATAGCCAAGGTCTATGGTTGAAGACAAAGAAATATGCTCTAGCACCTTCGTTTTAATCTTTTGAATATGAATCGGATGACATCACTTCATGTATTGAAGTAGCGAAGAGTTGTGATGTTTCCCCTATGTTGACTTGGCTAAGGGAACTTTTAGAAGGTGGGTAGTACCATGTGGTAGCCTCCTCTATATAATTATTTTTAATATGGACTATTCCCTAGCATGATTAGGAACTTCTATTTGTAGAAGGATGACCATTAAGACTATTTGTTGATGATAAGCTTGAGATTGACCATTCTTCCAAATATTTTAGAACTAGGGCCTAGGATATCTAGTGGATGGGTTTCTCTATCCCTGGTTTCCTTATAAAAATGAAGGTTTATAGTAGTTCTTATAGGGATATCTTGGGGAACTTTTCTCTCTTCTCATACTAACACTTCATTAGCTATAAAGATAAGCCATTTGTGGAATGAATCATTTTTTGGGTTTATGGGGATGGAGCATGTAGATACATCAATTGAGAATGAATGAGAGGGTAACTAAGAGGTTGTTTCCTAAGTAATTAGAGTTGGGGGTTACAAATTAGGGTATAGAGGCATAGGAATCCTAGGGGTCAGTATTCTAATTTAAATCAAATCATGTTCTACTTGAATGGCAAAATCGTATGCTTATAGGGATTTTCCCTCTCTAGCTTTAATCATAATTGATATCTTAGAATCCAAAGCTTTCAAATAGTATATAAGTACCATACCTAGTGGGGGACACATTTCTTCAAGTATTCTATGCCATGGCTTATGAAATCTAAGGCTAATTTCCTCTACTATCTCCACGGAAGCTCTTTTGATTGTTGTCAATTATTGTAGAAGTGATACCCCTTCAATTTTTTCTCTACATCTCTCTACAAAATGTTACCTAGTTGGTACCAACATGTAATCAATCTAGGTTAGAGTGTAATATACCATTCTTGGGATTTTACTTGAAGGATGTGGCTAGCAACCTTAGAGCCATGTTTTGTTCTGATATTTGTGGATGGTACAAAGGATCACCACATAGTTGAGGTGCTCAATAGGGGTGGTCAGATCTTCCATGGTAATATAAGTGAGATACTTCAAATTATATTGAGGTATCTCTTCCCACACCTCATTTGGTGTTGGTGGTTCCAATGGACCTTTATTGTTCTAATTAGAGAATGCTCTAGGAAGTGGTAGTGGAGGTAGGGCAACCATATTATGGACTATGACATTCCTTCTTTGTGGAATGGTTGTGGGTGGTGATAACAGACTGCAATTTAACTAGAGATTCTCCAATATGCTTATGCATGAAACAGAATGTACAACGTAAGATCATTTTGTACACCAAAAACAACCCAAATTCATAGAACCATGCTCTGATACCAATGATATGGAAACAAACTCTAAAACTAATTATTTTATTCATATGCAAGAATTTATAGACATCAAGCATTCCCAAATTACAATGAACTAAATATCATCTGGATTGTATCAAAATTGCAAAAAGGGGCTGGCATGCTAACACAAGGTGGAGATAAACAATATACTAACTCAATATATATCTGGAATGTAACGTATTAGATACTAATAACTAACAAACTTCTAGAAAACTTAATTTGTGTTTTAAACTCTCATGTATGACATAACAATAAAATAAAATAATATACCTAAGCTAGTAGACGTCCTCATTAGGTCATCTTATATGGCCTATGGTCTCATGGATGTTAAAAAATATTTAATTTTTACCCTATATATAATGATGTCTCTCGGTGCTTTATATTCTCTTTAAATTTGGTGAAAATATCTCTTTTCCCTTTTTTAATTTTCGATTGCAATTCTAATTTTATCCTGTTTTGATTTATCTTATTCTTGTCCTTTTCTATTTTATGTCTTATTCTTGTCGTAGTCTACTTTTTTGTCTCATTCTTATCTTGTTCTACTTTCTGTTTCATTCAATATCACAATTTTTAACATTATCTCCTTGATTCTAATAGATAAAATTTACATTCTATATTTGATTGAATGAAACTAATTATTTGCCACTATCTTTGTAAAAATGGTTGTGTATTGTTCTTTCAAATGGCAATGATTTAATTCAACTTCTTTTTATTGAATTGTCTTATCATAGTCGATGCTAGTTTGTTGTGCATACCTCTTTTCCACTAACCTTGTTTTATGTCCTTCAGTTGATCCATCACTATTGTACTTGGTTTTGAACACCCATTTCACTTCAACCACCTTCTTGTTCTTTGGAAGTTCACAACTTCCAAATAATATTATTTTCAATTGCACACATTTCTTCTTTCATGGCTTTGGTTCATCCCTTGCTTTGGGTTGCTTATTCAAAACTTGAGGGCTCCACTTCAATCTTGGATAATAGTGCATAGTTCACTATATTATCTTCTTGTTTCTTTGTGCTTCAATTCTTGTAAATATCCTATCAAAATTTCCATCAAATATTTGGCAGCTTCGATGTGATTCTAATGTTCTCTTTCCTTTTATGATTGTCTTTGAAGAAATGCTTATGCCTCCACTTGATGTCTTTGATATACCAAAATATTCAATTATTCTTGTCTTCTTAGTGTTTTGTGCTTCTTGTCCATGTACCACCTCTTCATCCAAAATCACATAAATAGACATAATGCATTGTCTATATTTGGCATCATCACATGTATATGTCTTTCTTTCTTTATAATAACCAACAAAAATGCATACTTGACTCTTTGGATCTAACTTCTTCCTTTCTTATCTTCATGAACATAACCTAAACAACTAAACACTCCCAAGTGACTTATCAAAGGCTTCTTTCCATACCATACCTCATGAGGAGTCATATTCTTTATTGCAATTGTGTGATTTCTATTAAGGATATCTACTATTGCAACTATTTTAACCCATAAATGATTACCTAAACCTTTTTCTAGTAACATGCTTCTAACCATCTCAATGATTGTCCTATTCTTCCCTTTTGCCACTCCATTTTGCTAAGGTGTATAGGTTGTTATCATTTGTCTTCTTATCCCATGATTGATTGAATTTCTTAGAATAAAGTCATCCAAAAAATGAAATCCTTAATATTTCTATTCTATATCCATTTTAATTCTCTACTATATTTGAAGCTATTTAATTCAAAAGTGTCACTCTTATTCTTCAAAAACATGCCCAATATTTTCTAGTATGATCATCAATGAATGTTATAAATTAGAAGGATTTACCAACACTTGATGTATGTATTGGACCATAAATATTTGAATAAATCAAATGCAATAGATACGATGCTCTCCATGCTTTTTCTTAAGTAAAGCTAGCTCTATAATGTTTTTCCTTTTTGCAACCTTTATGCACTTCACTTCTTGCTTCTACACAAGGAAAACCATAGACCATTACTTTTAAATTCAACAAATATAGACTTCAAAAATTTACTTGATTATACCTTTGGTACCAAAACCAACGATTGTTCTCAATTGTTGTATGACACAAATTGCTCTTTTCTCCTCCAAGCTTCAAAGGAAACATTTTGTTCTTTCTCATAGGTACAACTACTACTACTTAGTTTCCATTTTATTTGTCATAGATAATGCACTTATTATTCTAAAACATTGCAATATAGTTTTTCTCTACAAGCTATCCCGCATTCAACAAGTTGTGGCTCAAGACTGGTATGAACTAAATATTGTGGATATTTTTTTTCCATATTTTATATCAATTTTTAAGGTTCGTTTTCCTTCAACTCTACAAACAACTCCTCATTATCGATCATATGATTTGAAATTTTGGAATCAAAGTGCTAAGTCTCTTTAGTTGAAACTCCTACCATATCACATGACAAGAACATGGTTTTTGAGATTTCACCTTCTTTATAAAAAAATCGCACCTTTTTCCTCCTTTATCGCTTGCCCTTATTCTAGATCCTCTTATCCACACATTTACCTCTACCTCTTCCACTATAACCTCCTCTTCTACCATGGCCTCTTAATGTTGCTTCCCTCTTTAACCTTGGGAATTAGATCTTGATCTAGCCCCATTATTGTTTGACACTTTTTCCTTGGAAGAAAAATCTTGCTTCAAGTTTTCTTGTTTTTTATTCTTCAATATTTATTCATGGGACAAGTAATCCCATCATTTCATCAAATCCCAACTTATTCAAATATTTACTTTCTTTAATAATCAATACATAATTGTTCCACTTTAGTGTCAATGTTTTCAAAACCTTTTTGACATCTCCTTGTGTTGGTTCTTCACCATACATACTTATTTTGTGCACAATGGCAAGCACCTTACATAATAATCTTCTACATTCTCATTATGCATCATTCTCATCTTATCATGTTCTCTCATCAATGTCTATAACTTCAATAATTTCACTTGAGAAAATCTTTGATAGGTTGTCTTCAAGGTGTCACAAGCTTCTTTTGTAGTCTTGATACTTACAATCCTTGGGAAAATGTTTGTATCAAAATATGCTTATTTGTGATACAAAGCTAAGGTGTCTTTTCTTTGTGCTTCCTCCATATTCTCCTTTTTTTTATGGTTGGTAAAATATTCTAATATATAGGTTCCTTGTGTCCATTTTCCACAACACTCCACACTTTCTTGGAAATTAGCAAATTCCTTATACCTTTACACCAATAATCATAAATTTCTCCTTTATATTTTAGGATCGGCAATGAAGCATTACCATAATCCATAACAACTACAACAATATCATATGAATTTTTCCTCCACAAACTCGAATTCTAAGTTCTTTGGTTAAATAAAATCAAACCCTCAAGCTCTCCACTTCTATAATCTCCAAGCTCAAATACTAGTATTAATACATGGTGGTACTTTAAAACAAATATTTTCACAATATAGAAGAAATAAAATGAACAAAAAAATGAAATTGCATAGAAGCCCTCCAATAAATACTTAATCAATATTCAAATTAATACATATTGCATAAATCCAATGCCATACACACACACACATATCTTGGATGTCTCAAGGATCTCTTGATGCTTCACATACTCTCCAAATTTGGGTGATTATTTCTTTCTTCTTTTTTAATTTTTGCTTGCAATATCAATTTTGACTTTCTCTAATTTTTTTCTTATTTTTATCTTGTTTTAGACTTTTGTCTTATTCTCTTTTTTGGCTCATTCAATATCACAATTTCTAGTAGTAACTTGTATACACTAATCAAGTCATCATATAATTTTGGTATTAGATGTTGTCATGTAGGACAATTTAACATCACATGTTTTTCCTCATCAACTATAACCTTAGTAGCATCACAGTGGAGATTTTGGAACTCTAAGTAAAGGTCCAAAGTTCAAATCCTACAATAGTTAGGTTTTACATCATGCTTCAATAACTATAATATAGTTGGATAACCATATATTGGATAAAACAAGGATTATATTATATGGCCTATGGCCTCACAAATGTTGGAAACTAGTTTATCCTTTATTTTTTGCTTTCAAAGTAAACATAGACATCCTTCTTGGTTAATATTTTCCATCTTCTTATTTCAATTGAGCTATGATGAGATCATAGTTTAAATTAGCTAATAATATACGATCTCTTATAAGTGATGTTGCTCTTTGTAAGTGACCATTGGATTGCTATTAAATTTACAAAATCTCATTTTTCTCACGAAGGCATTTTCAAATAATATTTATTTTTTTATTAGGTAGAAGAAACAAGGGATTTTGAAATAATCCCAAACCTTTTACATAGAGATACGCAACAGAGGTACTAAACAAGCCAACAGCACAACCCCCCCATGAAACTAGGGGATAGAACAAAACTGCCTACAAAAGGTAAACTGGGGAGAAGGCCATAAATATGGAGAACAAAAGAAGCAAGACTTGCAAAATAGAAAAAAAATAAGCCAAAGAGCCAACCAAAACACAAGGATGGCCCCCATCGTAGTAAAAGAGACTTTACTAGGAGTGGAATTCGTCACTTTTTCCTGGAATTATTTCAAATGATTGGCAACCTCCTCCATAAGCATCGTAGTCATCTTGTTCATTCTACATAGAGGCTTCATAATATATTGAATAACAACCAAGTTACTTCTAGGAATGACCTTGAATAGATAATCTAGGGGGGACACCCTGAATAGAGAATCTAGGGGGGGCACCCAAGATCTTCACTAAAAAATCACCTCTTCTATCATCAATGATGGACTTCTTTTTCCCCCTCGCACGAGAAAAGGACATGGTTGCCTACGACATGAGAATCATGTCCTACATAGACTTAAAGTCATCATATGAAATAAATAGGAAAGGAACAAGGGAGTTCCATTTCTCCAATAGTTTCTTCAACCTAGCCAAACACCTAGTTTCCTTTGCCTAAGAATTAAGGCTAGTCTTCTTGAAAGGGTTATTTTTGAACTGGCCTAGGAATTTTCTCTTGCCCTTTTCAAATTCCTCAAACAAGGAATGAGAAGAAGACCCCACATTATTCTCCAAAGTTGAAGAAATAAGACATTTTTCTTTTCCCTTGAACCCTCAAGATTTTCAATTGAAGTAGTGGGGTTGCCATAATCCAACCTCAAATTTGGGATATTTCTTTGGTCCAATTTTCCCACTACATGATGAAACAAAATTTTAAGGAGTCCTTGATGGAAGGGAATGTTTGAATTTCCATGTTTCACTTCTTCAATTGTCTTCTCAAGGGATGTCAATAGGAAGGCCAACACATTCAATTTTTCCTCGATGAATATGGTTTAAAAAAGCAAAATGAAAGTTGTGTATAGGACTGAACTTACAATATAAAGTGAAATATCTCATAATGGGCAACACCACTCTATCCGAAGGAGAAGGGAGAGAGTCCCTAAGATTTTTACTATACAACTTCTTAATATTTTTGTCTTTATCCAAAAATTTATCTAGCTCTTTAGCAAGAGAATGCTTCTCTCTATGTATGACTATTCCTTCAATTACTAGAGCCATGGCTTCAGCTATGAAATACAAGTTGATTGTGAACTCACTCTCAACCTTCACATGCCCATTAGTCTAGGAATGTGCCACTTACAACGAGATCAACTCATCATAACCATCGAATTTTTGTGCATGCATTTGAGAAGACCTCCTTTGCTAAGGATTTCACTGACATCAGTATCAATTACCAATTTAATGGTTCCACAAGTAAAAATTCATTCCCCATAGCAAACTTAGATAGCAGAACACCATCATTTATTTTATCACTACTCTCCATCTTCATGGAGGCAACATAAGGGATATATGAAAAAGCAAAAAAATAATGTTCAGACCAAAAGCTCTTCGAGAAATGAATACCTCTATGATCATGTAAAATGATGATGACAACACTCATATAATCAATTTAAAATCTATAATTATCAACTAATTCATCACAGGGAGTGTCTTGGGGAAAGCAAATGAAAAAACAATAAGCATATTTATTATGTGAATCAGTCGTCAACTCACCACGAGGATGGCGAAGGGCCTAATGTGGAACGAATAAGGCAGAGGATATGAAATAATACACAAGCGCATGTAGACCCTAGTCAAATGGTAAAATAGCAAATTGGACTCCAAGGACCGCCACAAGGGCGTACTACAAATCTCAAAAAAATGCAAGGACAAAAACACTCTACCCTCAAGCTCTCAAACAAAACAAAACTTGACCAAAAAGATGCACCAAATACAATATGAGGAGTAACCTCTCTGATGATTTCCATCTCAATAGTGCCATGAAAAATATGATGCATATAATAAAAGAGAATAATGACAAAGTAGAGGGACCCACCAAAAAAAACAATGAAAACATCGCTTCCCATGAAAGGAGGGTATGAGCTTCTAAAAAATAATGAGCTTTTGAGATCTAGAGGCATGAAAGAATCACACTAGTAAAACAAAATCCATCGACCAGAGAGGAAGTCCCTCTCATCATCTATTATTGTTTTCATTTTGAAAGGTCAAATAGTTGAAGAAATTTTCCATCCAAACTTGAAGAGCATCCTGTGTGACCCTTGTTGACCAACAGGTCAGCTTCCTTATTTCATTCTCTCAAAATTTGCATGAATTGGACATCTTCCAAATTCCTAATATGGTGGAAAAATTTATTCTATCATGTTTGTAATGGTCCAATGATGGGGGTGATACCTTTAGCAACGTTAATAATAGATAGAGAATCACCTTAGATCATCACCTTTTTAGCATTCAACTTTTCCAGAACTATAACCCCTTGATAAAGTGCCCTTGCTACATCAAAAAAGCTGGATTGGACTCCTAAAAAATTAGAGATGGCTAGCAAAATGGACCCTGATAATTTCTTCGACCCTTGTGACACTTAGGTTGCCTTTACCCGCCCCATAGAAATTCAATTTGATCCAACCTTGAAACGATGGCTTCCATTTGACAAGAGCTTGGAGATTCGAGGAAGAGGTTGGTAGGGACCTTCCAAATTTGAAAAGCCTAATTGTTTGGCAATATAAATGATTAAAATTTTTACCCTTGTTTCAACTATGGCTTATATCTATTATTTTATTTTGTATAGAGTCTTGAATTTTTTTATGATTCCTTTAATAAATCACTTTCATCAATTCCCCATTTTTTAATTAATTTCATTTCCTCTACATATTAAAACAATGCTTCTTATAATGGTGACATATTTCTTTTCAACTAATATCATAGGGTAAGGAGTTTGAATATTATTCTTGATTCTTTTAGTGAAAATAAATTTTGTAGACAATATTTTTCCAAGACTCATGATAGGCAATGACCTCAAACATGATAACCATATAAAAGTATTGTTTGTACTCTTGTTTTCTATTTCCAATTCTATAATCAAACTTGTCTTTCCATAAAGAGCTTTAAAACCATTACACATGTTTTGCTTTAACTTGCATTTCAAAGCAATTGCAAAATTCACCTTATATACCTTTTGTAATCTATCTTTATGTTTTTATAATAGCACATCATATGTAAAATCAACAATAATAAAGCATACGGAGTGTTTTTTATTTCAATGAGTTTGTAAACCAAGCAGAACTTCGTGACATAGATCTCAAAGGTGTTAAATTTACCTGGAGTAATCGTAGGGGATGAAAGTCTTATTCTTTGTAGGCTTGATAGGATATTTGTCTTGAATTTCTTTGTTGATATTTTTGGTGATGCCTCCTTATCCACCCTTCCCAGAATCGAATCGGATCATAATCCTTTATGGTTGGAAATTCCTGAGGGTCTCCCGTTTCTTCCCCGGCCCTTCCGATTTGAAGTGATGTGGTGTTCTCACCCCAATTTTGAAGCCAAAGTTGCTAAGTGGTGGAAGGACCCAGATAGGTATGTTCAAACTGTTGAATAAGTTGAAGAAGCTTAGATCGCACCTTAAGATCTGGAATAAGTTTTCATTTGGGAATATTTTTTGGGAAAAAGACCGCTTGAAGTCGAATCTGATCTCGATTGAAGCACAGATTGATTCCCAAGGGTATTCTGACCATCTGCTCATGGAGGAAAGAGATACTCTTTGTGCCCTTCATAACATTCAGGCTAAGGAAGAATTTCTCTGGAAATAGAAATCTAGAGAGATATGGTTGAAATAAGGGATCATAATTCTCATTTTTCCCACTCTTCTACTTTGAGCCATAGGGGTCGAAATAGAATTAGGTAAATTGATAAGTTTGATGGCATTCATACTTTGGATATTATGGAGATTAGGAAAGAGGCAGTGGAATTCTTTGGCTCATTATTATGTTCTTCGTCGGATCATGATAGAGTAGCAAAAAATATTTTGTTGGAGGCAATTTCGTGCTTGGTCTCTGATGAGATGAATGTTTCTCTCCTTGCTCTCTTTTCTGATGAAGAGATCCTATCAGCGATCAAGTCTATGGGTCCTCTTAAGGCCCCAGGCACAGATGGCTTCCCTCCTATTTTTTTCCAAAAATTTTGGCATATATGTGGGGAGGATGTTTGTAATGCTATTCGCCATTCCCAGAGTTTGTTGGTCTTCCCTAAGGCTTTGAATTCGACCTTCCTTGCTCTCATCCCTAAGAAGGACTTTGTGTCTTCGTTCAGTGACTTCAGGCCAATTAGCTTATGTAATATAGTCTATAATTTTTTTTCAAAAGCTATGGCCAATATATTAAAGTCCATTCTCCCTATCCTTATTGACTCTGCTCATAGTGGTTTTGTGTTGGGGAGACAAATTTTGGATGGTGCCATCATTATCCATGAACTCCTACATTCGGTGCAGAAGAGTGGTAGGGCGGCCTTCTTTCTTAAACTGGATGTTAACAAAGCTTATGACAGGGTGTCTTGGCCATTCTTGTTTATGGTTTTGAGGAAGTTTGGTTTCAGTGATTCTTGGGTCAAATTGATGGAGACCTCGATTTCTTTGGCTTGGTTCTCTGTGTTGATTAACGGATCCCTTATTGGTTTCTTTAACTCATGTAGGGGGATTCGTCAGGGAGATCCTATCTCCCCCTTTCTCTTTATCCTCATGGTTGAGGCTCTTGGTCATTCTATTAAAAGGTGAAGTGATGATTTCGGTCTAAGGTCGGCCCTGCAGATTAACCTGATTTCTCACCAGTAGTTTGTCGATGATACTCTGCTATCTTGTATGGCATCGGTCTTTCATGCGCATGATGTTAAAACAATCCTAGATTGTTATGGGAGAGCAACCGACCAGTTAATTAACTTTCTCAAAAGCAGTGTCCTTTTCATCAATACCCCAAAGGTTCGTCAATAGAAGATAGCCTCTATTATGGGATGTAGGATTGCCTCTCTCTCGACTACCTACCTTGGCCTTTCACTGTTTGTAGGTCACTTGAAGGAAGCATTTTGGACTCCGATTTTGGAGAGGATTCAGAGGAAACTATCCTCCTAAAAAGGTGCCCTCCTTAGTCAAGCAGGGAAGGCATTTTTGGTTCAGAGCACGCTTCAAAGTATACACATATACTTTTTATCTCTTTTCAATATTTCGCTAAGGTGGCATCCAAGTTTGGCAGTATTTGTAAGGCCTTTCTTTGGGCTGGCCCAAAATTGAAGGGAAAGTTCCATCTCATTTCATGGGAGCAAATTTGTAAAAGGAAAAGAGATGGGGGTTTGAATCTTAAGAATGTAGTGATTATGAACAAGGCGTTGGTTTCAAAAATTTCTTGGAAGGTTGCTTCCATTTTTTATCGCCTCTGATGTCGTATTCTTAAAGCTAAATATAATTTCCAGTAGTTCTTATCGGATCATCTCTCTTCTGGAGGTTCTACGTTTTGGAACAACTTGATTAAATCTAGGGACTTTATCAGAGACAATTGTTGTTGGGTGATTGGCAATGGTAGGTCCATTTCTTTTTGGGATGATCCTTGGCTCATATATTGTCCCCTTGCGGAGGATCCTCGCTTCAGAGATGTGTGTTTGCTCTCCAAGGAGGCGAGATTTGTCAAGGTGGCTGATTTTGTCCTTCTTCAGAATGATCATAAAATTTGGTCTCCTTCTCCCCCCTTCCTAAGAACAGCCCAAGATCGTACTAAGTGGGATTCTCTTCTAGCTGAGATGCGGTGGTATGTTGTTCGGTAAGAGGAGGTGGCAGATCGGTTGGTTTGGGATGGAGATAGCAAGGGCTCATTTTCGGTAAAGTCTGCTTATTCCCTTCTTTGCCCCCGTGGAGTTGGTGATTTCACCTGGTCGAAGATTTGGATTAAGAATTTGACCCCAAAGATAAATATTTTTTTCTGGCTGGCAGTGCAGAATAAAGTTCTTACAATAGAAAACTTGCACAAGAGGGGTTTCAATTTATTAAATCATTATTTTTTATGTAAAAAAGACTGGGAATCTACCTCTCATTTGTTTCTTAAATGCAAAGTTTTCCAGGATATTTTTTGTTTTTCCCTTCAGTATGTTGGGGTTGCTTGGACGTTGCTAGATTCTATTTACGACCTTGTCCAACAATGGGCGTCACCCTTTTCTTCTCCTCATATAAAATGCTTCTAGATATTTTTGCTTCCCCACCTCCTTTGGGGCGTGTGGAAGGAGCGAAATGCGAGGGTGTTTAAAAATTCTAAGGGTGACGTTTCTCATTTAAGTCAAAAAATAATTTGGAAGGTGGAAGAGAACGTGTTGGCGGCGCTGAAGGACTCTCTCCCCTTTGTTCCTAGGGACCACCCTAATTATACTGTTGAACAAATTCTTGGTTTTCGCCTGGATTTAAGACCCCCACCAGCTTCGAATATTCAAGCCTCTATTCATTGGTCCCCGTCCCCTCCTGGCTGGTTTAAGCTAAATTTTGATGGTGCGTCGAAAGGCAATCCAAGCCAAGTTGGTTTTGGGGTGTAATCCATGATAATATTGGTCCAACAATGGGCATCACCCTTTTTTTCTCCTCGTCTAAAATGTTTCTGGAGATTTTTGCTTCCCCACCTCCTTTGGGGCGTGTGGAAGGAACGAAATGTGAGGGTGTTTAAAAATTCTGAGGGTGACATTTCTCATTTAAGTCAGAAAATAATTTGGAAGGTGGGAGAGAACGTGTTGGCGGTGCTGAAGGATTCTCTCCCCTCTGTTCCTAGGGACCATCCTCATTATGTTTTTGAGTGAATTCTTGGTTTCTGCCCGGAGTTAAGACCCCCACAAACTCTGAATCTTCGAACCTCTATTTGTTGGTCCCCACCCCTCCTGGCTGGTTTAAGCTAAATTTTGATGGTCCATCAAAAGCAATCTGAGCCAAGCTGGTGTTGGGGGTGTAATCCGTGACAATATTGGCAATGTTATTTTGGCCTTTGCGAAGGATATCGATGTCCAATCTTCGCACTTTGTTGAAACACATGCTTCCTTTTTTGGAATTAAAATTCTTAAAGATCTTGGCATCCGTAGGGCAGTTATTAATGGGGATTCATTGAATGTTATTAATATGCTCAAAGGAGACTGTCGTCCCAGCTGGCGTATCTCGAATTTAATTGATGAATCCAGAGCCCACTTATTGTCTTTGGAGGAAACGATTATCAATCATGAGTACAGAGAAGGGAATGTGGTAGCCGACTCCCTTGCAAATCTGGGCGTATCTCATCAGTGCCTAACGATTTGGCGTACATATTTTCTACCTAAGATCATTCGCCTTGTTGATGAAGATAAACCTTAATTTTTGTCATATGTTGCCTTGTTTTACATTGCATTTCTCTATTCTCGGTTCGTGCTCGACTTTGATTATCGCTGACATGATGACGGAGTGCCTTTATTTCAGGTTGTTGCAACATCCTCTTGGGCCTTCTTGGTTTGTTGTTCATTTAAGATGGTTTTAGGAAACCCTTTTCCCCCTTCAATTTTTAATTTTCAAATTTTGAAATTCCCCATCCCAATGTTCCCCCGTTTTCTCGGGTGGTGGGCCTTTCTGGCTTTTCATCAATCTCTCAAACCTTCTCTGGGTGTGCCTATGTCAGAAAGCCTCTTCCTTAGTACCTTTTTGCTTCTCCTTGGGAAGTTGACCTTGATTTTGTTCAATGGATGGTCGAGTTCTGACATTTTCTACCTCGAGGGAGTTGGGGTCCTCTTTCGTGTCGTCCTTTCTACTATGACAAGGCGCCTTCGTGGCAGTTTTTTGGCTAGTGTGTTTTGGTTGTTTTCTACACCTGTTGGAGATCCACTTGAGTTGACGACATCTGGTCTATATGGGGGGAGCCTTTTTGTGCTTGCTTATGTGGATTTCGGGTTAATTCCCCCATTTCCCAAGAGTTTTCTCGATCGTTTTAGTTGTATGCCCTTGTTATCTACGTTGTCCTTCCCCGTGATGGGGATTTTTTTGCTGGCCATCGCATTGCTTTCTATTTTATATCCTGAGGACAGTCTATTTTTCTTCATGTTAATTCCTAGGATTCATAGGTTTCCCTCGTCAGTGAGTCCCAACTCCTTTTTTGGTGTTCGACTTTTGACTTTGGTGGCGAAGAATTTTTATTTTTACCTTGGTTTGCCATGGGGTATTCTCCGATAGAGTTTTAAAGCTGGTTCCAATGCGGTTGGTTGGGTTTTCCCCCTCCTACCTGTGTTTGGAAGAATCTAGTTTTTTGCTCTTATGGGTAAGGCAAAGGTCTTATCGTCTAAGCAAAAGCTGAGTAAGCCTCGGTTGGAGCCCGTGTCCATCTCCATTGATGACGAAGTTAAAGCTATTCTAGCGAAAGAGGGTCTTCTAGAGTGCATTCAAAAGTTTCATGGACATATCTCGGTGCTTACTAATTGGATGGTTAAAACATGGAATGATGGATGGGTCAAGATTGGATCTTGATCGTTCCAAGTCACGACAAACCTTATTAGCAAGACCACTGTATTGACCCTAGACGGTGTCTATCACAATTGTGATAGACACTTTGTTGCAGGAGATTAGTCTTTTCTTGGATAAAAAGGAATTTTTGCCTAGTGTTCAAAATGGCTTTAGTGCTTTGGCCTTCGCCCCCCCTTGTAACTGTGTTGCTAATATTTACCAAGTCCTATGGTGGGTGGCGCTAGGATGGCGACGGATCTTCCTAGTCCTACTGGTGGTGGCTCTAAGGCGGTTTCGGAGGCTGACTCTGAGTGTAGTGAATATATTTATTTGTTTACCTTTGAAATGGGTCATGAGAAGGTTTCTAGACAATTACAGGTTTTTGCCAAATGGGTTCGGGGTAAGGCCTCTGATGATGGTAATTGTACTCCCTCAGCTAACCCCATTGTTAAATTTGATGTGCCTCCTACAAAGGTTAAGGAGGAGATTGTGAAGGTGGACTTGAAGTCCACTCACGTCGCTATGGGCAGTGGCTTACGTAAATCCAAATGCCTACGTAGTAAATGTGGTGAGTATGACGACTCCTCCCCTCTTTCTTCCCATCCTGATTTTTACGTCTTTTCGCGTGACTGCCATAGAGATAAATCGGTTGAGGAGGTCTATGCCCCGAAGGTCTCCGAGGAGATTAAACACTCGATCTTTCACAATTTGAAGCTCATCGATATTAATAAAAGGAAAATTTGGAGTTCGCTGAGATCGACGATAGATCATTCTAAAAATGTTTCTCATCTGGTTGCTTATGTTGCTCATGGGATGAGTAGGTTGGGGTAGAACTATCTCAGTTCTCCTCTTCTTATGTGTCCTAGGGTTTTGGTCCTTGCAGTTTTTTTTTGGTTTGCCTCATGTTTTCTGGTGAGGTTTTGTTTTGGTCTTTCTCGCCCTAGTGGCGTTTTTATTGTTATGGTTGTGGGATTCCTTTAAAACCCTCTTTGTTCTTAATATTACAGAAAAAACAATAATAAAGCATACTTTAAAACATATACACCTCCTTCCCTATCTTTTCTTATCCATTCTTTTAATTCATCATGAATAAACCAAATATTTTGGACAAGAGAGGGCAACCTTGCTTTACACCAATATTACTAATGATAGTGGTCGCCTTGGTTTCATTGTTGTAATTTATTGGTATTGTCTACTCTAGCAAAATGTTTTCATATAACCACAATGTTGTTTGTCTCCACTCAATTGAGATATTTCATTCTCATTCTTTCATGTAATCTTATACTTGACAATGTATCAAATACCTTAACAAAATCCATTAAGCAAAGATATGTGATATTATTCCTACATTTTTATCCGCACTAGCTCTAGGAGAGATCAAATGGTCAATCATTGCATGTTAAAAACCAACTTGAGAAGGAGCACTTACTTTTTTCCTTCTATATATTTACTAATTTTCTTACCTAATACGACACCAAATAGTTTGGAAGTAAAATGTTACAATGTCATTCTATTAACTCCTATATTGTTTGTCATCATTTTTATAGAAAGGTGCAACTTTGTTGACTTACCAATCTGGAGGAAACCCATTTCAAGTTGCTTGATTATACATATCCTTTAGAAATAAGGACAATCCCATTTAATCATCTTAGCTATCAAACACTATGGATCAAGTACTTTTCCATTAACAAGATGCTTGATACTTGTCTTGACATTATTTTTTTGAAATAGCTTTTAGGTTAATGATTTGGAAAATTATCTTTTGATTATTACCAACATTATTTTGCAGAGTTCATGGACATTTGCAATCATTTCTTTCTCTTTCATTTCCTCTAATTCCATGGTTCGTAAGTGGAATTGCTTCCAAAACTTTTGAGGATTTTGTTTGTAGTTTTTAATGAGATAATCTTGTTTTTTATTAAAATAATATTTTCTTTTTGGATAGAAGTTTCTTTGCATTCTTTCCTTCAATGTAAGATATCATCTATATTTACATTTAATAATTTTTTTCGAATTAATTTGCATCCACCATCAAGCCATTTGTTACGTAGCCTTTGATTGGTTTTCAATCATTGAGAGTATAAACTATAATAACTTAATGTTGTAATGCAACAAAAGGCTACTAATATATGATCCGTGAGGGATATTATAGTGGTAAATCCTTGGATTTTCATTCAAGAGATCCAAGTTCAAACCACGGTAAGAGGGGACTAGGACCCCTCATAAAAGCTTGTGTAAACTTAATTTTTTTTACTCGTTGAAAAAAACAAAAGGTTACTAATATATGGAGTTTCACATGAGATTCGCAAGAGCCCAAGTCGAGGCTTGGTATGTTGCAAGGGGGGTGATTCCCACGAAGGAAAATAAAAAATAAAATAAAATATTTACTAGGAAATTAGATAGCATCATAGATAGAATGATTATAATTGTTACACAAACAATATTCTAAATCCTATTGAAGGTCAATTTAATAACTTTGATCAAATTTAATTGATGAATTTAGTTAAATTTGAATTCAAATCTATAAGTCACATATGATCTATGAATTTGCTAGGACCTCATGTCCTAACCCTTTTTATTTTATTATAATAGTTTAGTTAATAATGAGTGGGCACCCCCTTTTGAATATAACAAAAACCCTCAATCATTAGAGTTAAGGTTATATAGCTCATATAGTTATTTTATATTTGATCTAATTTTGCATTGTAAGTTATTTTGCTCAAAGTTATCTTTATATATTGCATTGTAAGAAAGGGAAGGTAACTTGGAGCATTTATCTTCTTAAATGAGTTGCCCCTTCGAAGTGGTCTGCGATAATAGTAACTCTTCAGTCCAATCAATAAAATAATTGTTATTCTATGTTCAATGTAAATTTATTTTTGGTTCTATTTTATTTATGTATGCGATACTAGTAACTCTTCAGTCCAATCAATAAAATAATTGTTATTCTATGTTCTATGCAAATTTATTTTTGGTTCTATTTTATTTATGTAAGCGGAATCATTATATCTGGTATCGAGTTTAATCCAATGATGGTTCCCTTACGACAATGAGACTTATACTCCTCCACCCAAAAAAAAACATTTCGATAATTTTTCTCTCGTATTTTCCTTCACTCAATATTTTTATTTTCCATAATTTGTTTTACAGTTAGTCAAATCAATTTAATATTTTTGCCTTCCTTAGATTCATTAGGTTAGAAATGTTAGAGTAGGTTGTTTACCTTAGCTCATGTTCACCTAGGTAATTTATTTTCCTTTTATTTAGTTATTCCATGTATTTTCCCCACCCACTTATGTGTGGATATTTCATTTATCTTATTTAGATATTATGAGATGTTACATATTTATTTCTTAGATATTATGGGGATATTTTTAGGTTTGACTATTCCTAGGAGTTATGGGGATATCTTTAGGTATATTTGGAGGGTTGATATTCTTTCTCCCCATAGCGGTTACAGATCTATGGACCATATCACTTATTCCTTTTGTACGGTGGATATTTGTCCTTAGCTTGATCCTACCGCTATGGTTGATCATCCTTGCCTATATAAGCAAGGCACCTTCATTGTACTCATTGAGAAGAGAGGAAGTTCATTATTCATGTATAATATATGATATTGTTGCTCATTGTTTTGCATATCCATTTGTAAGCTTATGCTATCAATTTGCTTTCAGATTCTTGTTTTGGTTGAATGTGGTGTTTTGTTAACACTTGAGATCCTTGCAGCTTGGAATGATCTGATTATCATTCCTTTCATGGCATCAGAGTGATAGGTGTTGCAGTCATCCATTTGTGAGTGTTGTGCAGTTGTTTCTCTTGCAGGTTCGAAGAATGGTGTGGAAGCTTCGATTTTTGTGATCGGGTCCTTGGTGGAGTATTTTGGCCAGTTTGTGTCACTCCTTCCATTGTAATATCATCACCAGCCTCCTAAAATCTCTTCTTCCCATACTACAATAGCCTCATTCCCTTGGATCTGTCCTAAGCATTTTTTTCTTGAGCATTTCCCTTTTTAGCAGGGTCACCAACCCAGCCCATTTTTATATTTTGCATGTATCTCCTGATAGAAATGCCATTTTTCCATGAAATTTTTTGGAGGTCTGTAGATGCATTCATTTGAGTTGTGCCCAAAATTTCAGCTCATTTGGATCAGTATTCTTCAAGATATCTTGATTTTACGAAAACCTACAATTTTTTAGTAATCTGCATATATCTTCATCAAAACTTATGAGTTTTTGCATATTTTTTTACAGAATGTGTAAAATAATATTATAGACCGTCCCATAAAATTTCAGAGAATTTGGAGCTGTATTCTGACAGTTACAATGATTTTACTATTTTTAGTAAAATCGTCATTTCAGGAGAAATATTGGGAGTTGCTCAACGAAATTTTTACCAGGCCTGTAAAATCATTTTTCTGATATGCCTATAAAATTTCAGATTTTTTGGATCTGTATTTAGACATTTACAATGATTTTATGACTGCACTCTCAATATTGCATTGTGAAAAAGGTTTTTGCACTTGAACCGGTATATGGACTACTGTTATAAAGTCCCATCTTCCTTCATTTGATGTTTGTCCACTTAGTTTGAAACTTTGTGATCAGCTTACTTGGTGTTAAGTATTGGTGGAGCCTACACATTGTTGTTCTTGAGGAGTCCTTTGTCTTTGACTTCCCTTGCTTTGTTGTGGTGCATCCTCTTGTGCTAATCTTCCTCATTGAGGCACTTAGTTTGAAGGAGGGGATTCTTTGGGGAATTCCTTTGGAGATTTTTTAGAGTTTAGAGGATTCATTTGTGCATTGGTGTGATTTTATGGTATTTTTCATCATCTTGTGACATCACACTAGACCTCTCACATTATAATGGCATTTGATTTTGGGGGGGCCTCTTCTACTTTTGAGGACATCTTGGAAACTTCTTTTTTTACACTTAGCATAGAGGCAAATGCTGAAAATTTTGAAGCATGGTTTAAGGTACTTTGTTCATTATGTCAAAGTGAAGGTTTGGATCCTTTGTTCATAACTCCAAAACCCAAACCAATGGTGAAGGATAAGGAGTATAGGACATGGTTCATGAACAATTTAAGGATCTCTAGCATGCTTTATTATTCAGTTTGTGGAGAGCTTCAAAATTTTATTGGAGTTCACAAGAACACACCTCACCTTGCTTATCATATGTTAAAAAGAAATTTTTTTCCCAAGGCACCTTCTCTTACAATTGCTTGCATGGAGGACATCATTTGTGATATTGCACCTTTGTTTTTGGAGTCACTATCTCATGATGTTTTGGATGATGAGGTTGATGCTATAGTACCTGCTTCAGATATTTTACAGGATACATCTCCACACTTGTCTTATGTGGATGATCATGTTGATGTTGCAGCATATACAATAGAGATTTCATGGCATGTTACATCCTTACATACAGATGACTTCTTGGATGGTGTTGCCTCTCTCTTCATTGAGAGTCACACATGTGATTTTCTTGACATGTATGAGGACCTCACTCATTTATTTTATGATGATGTATACATTGTATCTCCTCCATGTACTTCCTTTGTGGACTCTTTTTTGGTGTGCCCTCCCTCTTTGAGTGAGCCACCTTGTCCACCATTTTCTTCTCCTGTTTCTTTCACATTGGATGATGTACTTCTACAAGAGTTGGATACAAATATTTTGTCTTCAGTTGGACTCTCACTTGGAGATCCTAAAGACCATGTTGATTCTTTTGAGGCTTCTAAGCCTCCACTTCTTTCTCTTGCTGCTTCCATGGGCTCATCATCACTTATGCAGCAGGACATTGGTGATTCTTCCTTGATGGATGCTCTTCAAATATCTCTTCCACTTTTGCACACTCATGGTTTTGTGCATATTGATCTTTTGGATGTTGATTGGGACTATATTCTACCCTATTTTGGTGTTGGTTTGGGCTTCTACATTCTTGGAGATTCATTTCATAATTCATTGATGACATCTTATTCACTTCAGCTCAATTTGAAGGATTCTACGTCATCATTCTACATTTTATTCCCATCTTCTCACACTCACTTGGAGTGGGAAGACATTCGACGGATGCTTCATGGCTACTTTCTTCCTCGTGGGAGACACATTGTTCATCGCAGAGGCATCCACTTCTTCATAGGACTTCTTCATGGAGCTCGTCGTCCTAGGGGGGTGTTGGGAGCACTCCTTGGCTCCATTCCTACTTTTTCTTCTCTCTTTCTAGCTGGATGGTTTTTTTTCCACATGGTTTTCCACCTTCTAGTTTAGGAGCTTTTGGATACACATTGTACATGAGTACCTAATCAGGCCTTGTTGTCGGGACTCATATTGTGGATATGCCACTTTACTTTTTGGCACCTAGCTTCACTTGAGGGGGGTGTTAGAGTAGGTTGTTTACCTTAGCTCATGTTCACCTAGGTAATTTATTTTCCTTTTATTTAGTTATTCCATGTATTTTCCCCACCACCCACTTATGTGTGGATATTTCATTTATCTTATTTAGATATTATGAGATGTTACATATTTATTTCTTAGATATTATGGGGATATTTTTAGGTTTGACTATTCCTAGGAGTTATGGGGATATCTTTAGGTATATTTGGAGGGTTGATATTCTTTCTCCCCATAGCGGTTACAGATCTATGGACCATATCACTTATTCCTTTTGTACGGTGGATATTTGTCCTTAGCTTGATCCTACCGCTATGGTTGATCATCCTTGCCTATATAAGCAAGGCACCTTCATTGTACTCATTGAGAAGAGGAAGTTCATTATTCATGTATAATATATGATATTGTTGCTCATTGTTTTGCATATCCATTTGTAAGCTTATGTTGTCAATTTGCTTTCAGATTCTTGTTTTGGTTGAATGTGGTGTTTCTATTAACACTTGAGATCCTTACAGCTTGGAATGATCTGATTATCATTCCTTTCAAGAAACCCTATGCTTTGGGTTTTCAAAAATCATGGAACAATTGTCATTATTGGCTAAGCTAAGTTGCCTATAAAGTGTCTAGTGAAATGAGAGGTGCCTACACTCCAATACCCAAGCCTTAGACAACACTTGTATACGGCTATAAGCTTCAACGTACATTTGGGTATTTTGAGAAACCTACAAGGAATAGGAGAATCTTTCATCCATAGGAAGATATCGATTGTTTGAGTTTTATGGTGTACTAGTAAGTGGTTAACCCCAAGAAGAAACTTGCATTGTACCTTAGAGACAAGAAGAGTATCTATGAGAATGGTGGAATCCTCTATAGTTAATGCCTTGAAATATTAGATCAATCACTGCATACAAACGAGATATCTACAAGCCCACAAACCAAACAAGCCCCGACCTAGCACACTTGGGAAAAAATGCAAGGACTTTTTGCGCATACTAAGAGAGCGATTCACAAGACACCAAAATATTGACCTAAGTAGAGTTCATTTTTAGAGAACATTTAGAAGTTTGTAGGAAAAATAAAAAATAAACTGGCTCTTGGACATATGGAGAGTGTGTTTTTAGAGAATATTCAAAAGTTTGTAGGCATTAACGACAAAGATTTTTAAAGATTAAGATTATAGGATTCTTTTTTACAAGTAGAGATTACAGGCAAGGATTACATGCTTTTTACAAGCAAATATTATAGGCAGGGATTACATGGATTTTATAGGAAGGAATTGCAACGATTTTCAATAAGGCATTAAGTTGTAGGCGGAAACTTTTATACGAGATATCTGATAATCCATATATTAAAGAAAAAATAGGAAGTACTAAGTGTTAGGGGGAAAAGTACCAAAGCACCCAAAAAGGAAAAGCAGTACCAAAGAGCCAACAAATAATTTAAAAATGGGAGTTTCAAGCATTGTACATTAAAAAAAAAGTACTAAAGCATTCGAAAAGAAAACAAAATTATGTTAGAAAATTAAAAGAGTACCAACCGCTAGAAATCATTATTAAAGGGTGCCATATTTTAGGGTCAATGACACGTGTAAGAGAAAAAGAAAAATGGTTGCAAGGCAACGATCACAAAGTTTTGATTGGGACGACTTCATTACTAGGAAAAAAAATGTTGGACACTATGGAACAAAATCTACAAAGCATCCAACATTCACCACTAGCCTCTACAACACTGTCCAAGAAGTATGAGTCACATTGCAGCATGGGGAACAAAAGCCCATAGATGCTAAATTTGTAGAAAATCCACAAAATATGATGGGTGGACAACATACCTTATCCACTACACCTCGTATCACAAACTCAAATTTTCCTAAATTTGATGGTGAAGATCCTACTGGTTGGATATATCACACAAATCAATATTTTGATCTACATCAAACTCAAGACATTCTAAAAGTCCCTATAGCCTCTTCAACCTAGAGAATGAAGCAATATAATGGTATCATCGGTTACATCAACACCTTCATGGGATGAATTTTGTGAAAACTTTTCCAATTTGACCCCAATGCATATGAGGATTTTAGAGGAGCTTTGACGAAGTTGAAACAAACTCACACTATTCGAGACTACCAAAAGGAATATGAAAAATTAACCAACATGACAAACAGGCTAAATGAGACATTTTTTACAAGTTGCTTTGTCAATGAGTTGAAGAGAGACATCTAAACAAAGGTAAGAATGGTAAAACCCAACATGATGGAAGCCATTGGACTAGCAAGGTTGGCCAAAGATAACTCGATAGCACAACACTACAAAAACAAGTCTCAATTTCAAAATTTTACAAAATTGTATCTCCATGTGTAGGAAACATAGCGATCTCTATCGTACGGCTAAGTAACACATAGATGAAAACTCAACAAGATAAGGCCCTATGCTATAATCGATATGAGAAATATAGTCCACGTCATATGTGCCTCTAATAAAAATTACCTACCGGATTTTGAGTCAACAACTACCCTCATTGGGCCTAAGGCACCCGCTGATAGCTCAAATAACTTCATTGATCCCAAGGTAGCAAAACAAGCAAACTGCAACTTGTACCCATGCAACAACTTCAAAGTCTTGATAGCCAATGAAGGTACTCTTTTCTACAAACATAAATGCCACAATGTCAAGCTTACTATGGGAGACCATAATTTAAAAATTAATATGATTTTGCTTTCATTAGTAGGGTATGACACAGTCTTACACACTCAATGGTTGCGCACATTGGGTCCTATGTTATAGAAATTTTCAAAAATATGGATGCAATTCACAATGGATAATAAACAATACTCTCAATGAGTTGATAGTTGGACCAACAAGGGTCATCAATTCTCACCACATGGAACATTACACAAAACGGGCACTCAAGGAATTATGGCTCAACTTGTCACAATGTAGTCTATAGAAGTTGATCAAACTGATCCATTCACAACATTGCAAATATTCCTTAATGAGTTTACCCAGGTGTTTGACGACTCTCAATGAATTGATCATGCCATAGTAATCGTTCAAGAGAATCCACCATCCAACATCCATCTTTGTTAATAGTTTTCTGCACAAAATTAGAAATTGCAATTTTGATCCAAGAACTATTAAAAGCAAAAGTGATTAAATTGGTTGTTCAACAATGTGATATTTGTCAACATCATAAAGGGAAGACACTTCTAGCTCCAAGAACACTCCACCGATTACTGATTCTAGAAACAATATAGATATGACATTTTCATGGATTTCATTGGGGAACTACCTAAGATAGTAGGCAAGTCAATTATTTTGGTGGTTGTGGATTGTCAAGGTATGCCCACTTTTGTCTTCTTGGACATCTCCATCTAACTTCTACTTTTGTCCGGTTGCACATCTCCACCCAACTTCCACCAATGCCCAAATAGTCATTGATCATATTTTCCTACTCCCACAAATGCCATCCTCTATAGTTTGTGATCATGACCCTACACTCACCAATAACTTTTGAAACCCAACTGAAGATAAGCTTAGCATACCACTTCTAGCTAAATGGCCAGGCATGCTCACTTTGTCCTTCTGCGCATCTCTACCTAGCTTCCACCAATGCCTAAATAGTCATTGATCACATTTTCCTCCTCCCTCAAATGTCATCCTCTACAGTGTGTGACAATGACCTTACACTCACAATAACTTTTGGAAGTCTTCAAGCTACAAGGAACCCAACTGAAAATGAGCTTAACATACCACCTCTAGCTAAACGCCCAAACTAAATGTGGATTCTCTCTCAAGGTATGCCCACTTTTGTCCTCTTGCATATCTCTACCCAGCTTCTACCAATGCCCAAATAATCATTGATGACATTTTCTTGCTCCCTCCAATGCAATTCTCTATAGTCTGTGACCATGACCCTACACTAACCGATAACTTTTGGAAGGAAGTCTTCAAGCTACAAGGAACCCAACTAAAGATGAGCTCAGCATACCACCTCCAGCTAAATGGCCAAACTAAAATTAGCCACCACCAAATCTCACCTCCTATCTTCCGAGCAATTCCAATGAATCAAATGACAAAAGTTCTATGAAGGCCCAATCATTCTCCAACCAAAATCTTCTTTGGATCAACAATCATGACAACTATGCAATCGAACCATTACAATTCTTTTGGTCCAGTATCGCAGATTACATCCGGAGGCTACCACATGGGAACTGCTATAACTCTCACAATAGTTTCCTCATTTTCAGCTTTAAGGACAAAACTTGTTTTGAAAGGGGAGCCAGTGTTAGGACCTCAGTTCTAACCCTTTTATTTTATTATAATAGTTTAGTTAATAATGAGTGGCACCCCTTTTGAATGTAAAGGTGATTACTCTGATCATTAGGGTTAAAGTTAGATAGCTCAAATAGTTAATTTGGGTTTAATCTATTTTTACATTGTAAGCTATCTTGGGCAATGTTATCTTTATCTATTGTATTGTAAGAAAATATTGTATTGTAAGAAAAGGAAGGTATCCTGAAGAATTAGAAAGGAGCATTACTCTTAAAGGAGGTTGCCCCTCGAAGTGGCCTGCAATAAAAGAAGTTTCTCCTTCGAAGTGGCCTATGATACAAGTGGCCTATGATACATATAACTCTTTAGTGCAATCAATAAAATAATTGTTATTCTATATTTTGTGCAAATTTATTTCTGGTTCCAGCAAAATCATTACATAATTTAATTAATTTTATGCGGCTGATCTTCAGTCCTACAAAATTCGAACTTTTAAGGATTATATTCACCAAACCTTGTTACAATAGATTGAGAAAATTATTTTATAAACTTCATGAGTAAATATTATCACTAACTCATTGAAAAATGGTTAAATTATTTTATGCACTTCATGAGTAAAAATTATAATGGTTATATTATTTTATGAACTTCATAAGTAAATATTATCACTGACTCAATTTAAAAATCGTTCGTTTTAGTGAACACAGAGGGCCATAGAAATTAAAATACCATATTGAACAACATGTTTATGAATACACTGAATTGCTATTAATTACAACAATTTTACAAATTGAAGCTAGAAAACTTTGCCACCATAATAAATTTTGATCCAGTCACTTCCTTAGCCCTTGAGAAGATAGTATATCTTACAAAATGCTTTAACCTGATAAATATCTAGAAATTCTGCACGAGTGTATGTAGGCTTATGCTTAGTTTATAAGGAAATCCCTAGACAAAACAGATTCTATTCTACAAAGCTTAGCAAAAATCCACTTACAATTCGTCTCACAATTGCATTTGGTATATGACGACACAATCTGCCGTCAATATATGCAACAGCACTTGACATTAAGAAATTTGTCAATGCCTTGCTTGGACTTCGTTTCTCTTGCTTGTTGCTCTCTTTGACTTGATGAGAATCAGATACACTAGAGATATCTTTGTTCTGATCTTTGTGTGATTCTTTCCCAGTAGCTGATTTATTATTTGAATCACCCAAACCTAACATTTTTTGTGTTTGACTCCTTAATGCTCGAATTGCAAAAACAATGAAGAGTTGTTCACATAAGGCCTTAAGTTGTGGTCCCAATTTCCACTCCTGGCAATTACACTAGATGTCTTAGTGTTACAGATTGAAAACAAAACAAAGGATAAAATGTTACTAGAGAGTGGGGAACCCTCTGCAATGTTCAGCAGCCACAATGCAGTATTAAATGTAAATGAGTAGAAAAATAGAACACAAGAAACAATAGCTGAACATGTGTATGTAATAGTATGGTCACTATCCTCGGCATTTCCATCTAAAAAATCTCTCTCTGTCTCACTCTCACACACACAATTTCGCCCTCCCCTCTAATATAGCTTAGCTGGGCTGGGAAAATATTGAATAATGGAAATGGCCTAAATTTTTAGGATAGGTGTACTTTTTGTCATTGTACAATTTTCCCTTTTTACTGGTATCTTAAAATATTGGTATACTTCTTTGTTTTCTAAGCCTTTCATGTCTTTCGTTTGAATTGTGCAGGATAGGGTGTGTGTGTCCCTTTGGAGGGTCTTATACTCCAAAGCAAAAGTGCTGGGCTAGGCCTATGACCTAAAATTTACCTTGACCCCTTATAAATGATAAAGTTGCTAAATGTCATCTAAGAAGCTTTAATAGGAATTTTATGACTTGAAATTCCTGAAACCTAGTAAAATACATGATTTTCTCCCATGCTTCAAAAGTACCTACATCTCAAATAGGATTTGTTGTCCTAGAAGTCAAGCTCCGGGACCATTTCATTTGAGAATTAAAAATAACTAAATAAAAAGGATTAAATGAAGAAACATACAGAATCCCCCTGAAGTCGCCGTAAAGAATATCCTGCTACTGAAGATTCACTAGCCAGTAGACCTTCTCCAATAAGAAAGTTCTTTGTGCATTTTATGATTTCATCAATCAAGGCACTGTTTGGAGGTAAATTCTTTAAGATCACCTGCAAAAGAAAATATAGGTCATCGTGATACAATGTATTTGAGACAAGATGAAGTGCACTATCAAATTCAAAAGTGTGTTTACAAAAAATCAATATGCCTGGGAGAGTCGTTCGAAGTGTAAAGAGCGTCAACCAGGGTTTCTGAGAACTGAATTGTCTTTCTAAAAAAGAAAGAACGACTAGAATTTCGTTTTTCCCAAAAAAATTAGAAAACATATGAGTAAAATCAACTAAAGCAGGGATACCAACTTAAGACATAATTAGCCATTGACAATGTCTTTCGTTGTGGGAATTATTGAACCAGAGGAATTTGTGTATGTGTGCACATGCATTCTTTTAATTTTGAAGAATGGAATATTTTCAGTGAAGCACGTGTTTTTGACAAAATAAAAGATAGGTGTAAGGAATAGAATATCATGCCATGTTATAATACTTCAAGATAGTCTAGTTTCTTATATTTTTTCCATTCATAATGAAACTTCCAAATCAGTTAATTGTGTAACATCATCTAGCATCTATGCCAAAAGCAATGCAAAATTTTTTGATCTTCAACTTTCAATACCTGATCATCTACTACTCTGACTTTGAGATAGACCTGTCTAAATAATGTATCTAGCATGGCCTGTAAATATCCTTCAATGTATATCTGCAAAGGACCATTCCAGTACATTTAACAATCCACAGTGTTCCATGATTAAAGCAAACTATCTTGAAAGATGTTATAAAGAAAGTTCACACCATAGACTTTTGACACAGCAAGTTTGACAAGAAACAGCTACTAATGCAGAAAATCGCCTAAATGGTTTTCATATAGACTGACACAGGAAATCTAAGCTCTGTTATCCCTTGCAATATACATGATTCTCATCACAGCACTGCGAACTGATGATAGACATACCTCATTCATGCCAGCACTGTAGTCCAACTTAATTCGACGTGTAGAACTGCCTTTAACAAAAGCTGTACTTAGTGTGGATGGCTCCATAGCTAATTTTAATATGCCACGACGGAAACCATTCACCTTTAAACATAGCCAAATATTTAGACAATACATCTGGTGAAAGCAAAGGAAATTTAAGCTACATAGGATGTGGGTAGAATGTTCTCCTAAATGTAGATTAAAACAAATGTACAAACAACTGATGCCTTTTTTTACCTACCAGCTTTACTTTGTTAGATGCTCAACTATTTAAAGAAATTTTAAATTGCATTGTTTTTTATAATTGACATTCAGAGTAATTGTAAAGAGTACTCCCGAGGTCACTATTGGCAGCAATGAGTTGGGAAGAGAGAATGATCCTCCATTAGAGAAAGGAGGCTTCTTTGTTTTTGCAGATGAAGCCATCACATCTTTTTCGAGTGTAATTATAATACCACCTGATCATAAGATCTCACTTCCAGGGAAGTCAAGGTTACAATCTAAAGTGCAAAACACAAGGGAGACAGCTGGCTTGAATTCTATTGACACTCATGCTCAGAAAGGACAATGATGACACCGAAGTTTTCTGGGGATACTCAAACTATGTTTCATGAAGTTTTTGGTAGGGTGTGACACGTTTTCGGGATGACAGTAAACGTTTACAAGATGGCAGGCTGTCTCCATGACAGCTCCTAAATTCTGAATGGATCACAATTGTGTTTATGTTTCTGGGGATTCTGGATGCCCCTCTGGCTTGCCTGGCAATTAAGCTCAGCAATGGCCAAAGTAGTCAAACAATGAGGATATGGATTCTTTTAGTCTACATGTTCTCTTTCACCCCGGACAACAGATGGGAGCAAGATCTATGGATCCCCCTAAAGCATTTTGTGACAGTTAAAGGAATGGAAACCTCTGCCTGAAATCAGCTTAAATGAAAGCTTCTAATGAAGAAACCATCATTGAATTCAATTGAGCCGATATTCACACCCAAACAGAAGATTGCACTATATGAGGATTGGTGTGCAAATTCATTGGAAGTTGGCATAAGGAATTTACTTGCATAAGTTGCTGAAACATCGATGATTAAAGGATTAAACATCGTAATGGGGGTTTTTCTTTCCCAGCAGTGTTTACCTTGGAAAAGGGTAAAACGGTAAGTATTTGAAAATGGAAATTGGTTTTATGGGAGCTTAGATATTTTCACAATGCCATAGAACCATGGGTTTAATTATGCACAGGAAAAGACAACAGAGGCCCTGGTATGGTTAACATCTTTTAACCTTCCTATTCAGCTGTGAATGGAATCTGTTCTTTCCTGCAGAGGAAACTAAGTGGGAAAACTTGTCTGCATTAAGTGACATACACTAAAATAGAGACAAATATCATGCAAGAGTTTGACTGCGCTTGAATCTCAAAAAAAAACTTCTAAGCAACTTCAGCTGAAATCCTCAAATGAATGAATACCCAAGCAGGTATAGATTACAACAAAATTGAAACATCCATGATTTGGCGACTTATCAACAAGGCCTGGAAAAAAATGGATTGGTAATTAATTAGGGAACAACAGAGACGCATCGTGACTTCTCCTCATTGTTTTCCTTTTAAAAAAAATTGACTCCTCGTAAATAAACAAGGAGAGCTGGAAAAAAATTGTGATAATTGTGATTTTCTGAAGCTCTTTTCAACACTGGATTACAAGAATGCCCCATTCAGATGCATGCTATACCACACACATGCACACCTTGCAAAAGAATTTTTCATGGTCAAAGAAGTTGAAAATCCTAATGACAAGGAGAAATTTCTGATAGAAAAGTGTAAAAGAAATCAGAGAAACAAGGGAAATGACCCTAGTCCAAGAGATGCAACAATCAAGTCCATCTTCTTCTCAGCAAAACAGATTTCAGAGTTCACGGATGAAGGAAAATATGGAGAGTGCTTCTGAAGAAGACCATTCCTCAGAGGATGAGGAAGAAGATTCATCTTTGGTCACGGAAGAGCCCCTTCCTTCAACCTCCAATGAGACCCTTTCTATGCCACAGATGAAGCCCTTTCTTGTAGAAGAAAAGGCTCAGCAAGTAAGTAATCAGGGAACAAACCCAGGAAAAGGAGAAGATTCTTTATGTGATTGTAAAATAGAAAAGACAGACACAGATCAGGCAGGAAGAGGAACAAAAAAAAAGACAGATAAGATAATTCTATTGATGTCCATAGATGGCCAATGTAGGCCAATGGGACTAATTGAAAAGAGCCATTACAATGCACTTTAGTAATAAAAAAATACCACAAAAATAAGCTAAAATAGAGTAAAGAATCTATTGTAAACTACACTGAAGTGGAGCAACTGTATGACATAAATTTACAGCCTGGAGGGTTATCCAAAATGGATAAACCCTAACATCCTAAAGTAATGATGAAGAGAGATCTAGAACAAAGATAGAAAGGAGTTCCAATGGATCCAAATGCCAACATTAACCTGTACTAGGATATAAAGCAGGCGCACAATCATCATCATCATCACCAACTATCCCAAAAGGACCAACACATGAACTAATGATGCTCCTAGAAGAATGGCCAAGACTAAGAGGGCCTGATTGGGTAATCCTTGGAGGACATGGAGTTTGACTCTTCTAGCATCCATGGCTGTGGAATCCATTGAAGCGGATGGGAAACATGTAAGTTGCATTTGTCTACAACTCCTTGGTATGTAAGGGGTGATCGAAACCCGACGTCGTAGAACTGCAGTCTTGTCCTGCCGCAAGTAATAAGAAGAAAGCCTTAGTAGTCACTCTTGTATGCAAACAAAGGCACATAGATCTGTCATTAACATTTTGGAGTTTTGTAGCTTCAAATGAATGCTTATTGCTCTCGACTGCAGAGATTGAGTGAAAGAATGAGGTGATTGGTCAAGCAGTAGTGGATCTCCCCTGTAATAACTAACATCGAAAAGCGATAGCTTCCCTTGGTTATAGAGCTAACCATCTTTGGTCAGCATAGCTGAAAAAAGTGGCATGCAATCCACCTGAGTCTCTATACAAGGCAACAACACCTCCCTCAAATCTCATAATAAACAAGACAATTGAAGATAAAATGTTCTTCAGTCCCTAGCTCTCTAATAGAGAAAAGACGACAAAACCTATCTTCTCGAGGAATATGGTGGTCCGTCTCCAATCACAACTGATGTGAACACGTGAGCTAGCCAAAAGGAATCCTATGGTTGTGTGTCAAATGTTGTTGGACATAATCAGGATGAGTAATAATGTCATTCGCAATCCTCATGAAATGTTTAGTGTAGAAAGCCAACTTAGGAGTAATAGGCTGAGATGGAGTGACCCAAGTGATTTGAATATATTGTCCATAAACAATATATCTAACTGCTTGATTAATTGCCATCTTAGAAGGAAGAAGGCAGGACGGAGCATTTGAAGAGAATTTGAATGGAGGTTACCGATCTATGGAGATGCCAACCAACTGAAGAAGAGAAATAATCTCCAAGTACCATCCACGATGACTACCAAAAGTGCTCTGAGAGGTAGTCCATTCTGATGAGCAGAGCACCCTCGGCCTGAGGCGCAGTCACCCCGCGCAGTCACCCATGGATCTAAGGTGATGAAGCTGAAAAATAATTCTAAAGATGCTCTCAAGGTGAAGAGGATGAGGGGCAAACTCATCCTGAGTAATACATTGGGGAACTGTTCTTTTACATCAGATAAGTTGCTAAAGCTAAATACTCTGGACCCTCTCAATGCGAACCCAATCAACACACAAAATGATGAGGTAGTACAACCAAAATTTGATAGAAACTGAATTACAGCCAATAATCAGAGAGGTTTTAGATAAAGACAAATCTTTAAGAAAGAAATGAAGGATGTAAAAAGAGATTCTTAGACCATGGAGGTCCAAGTAGAACCCAAAACACAGCCAATGAATCGTAAAAAGGTAAATGCAGCATGTTTTTTATAGATTGACAACAGAACAGGAACAAAGGGGAGAGATGATGATTTTGTTATAGAATATTAGGATCCTGAATGCCCCATCAAACAGAAGGTCAATACAGAGGCTATCAGCCTGAGTAAGTAAGATATAATTCTTAATCAAAAAAAAAAAATGCAGCAGGTCTAACATGGAGGCATGTTTTGTGTTATGTTTCCTTTGTCTTTCTGTTGGGTGTAGGTACCATGTTAAATGGAACAGTTAGGAATTGTTTGGCTAGTGTTGTTATATGCCTCTTGTCAGGTAATGTTCAGGCTGCCGCTCTGGGGGGAGCAGCCACAGACATATATTGTGGCAATCAAGCAAATAAAAGAGAACATACCATTCCATCAAAACCACTTGTTTCGACCCCTTTCAGAACGCTATCTGAAACTTCTGTGATAACTACAAACAAAACATTTGACCCAGCTGTCTTCATCTGTAACAAACAAAAAAGCTTTCAAGAGTAAAATATCTAAATTGGGAACAGGCTTTAACCATATAATGAAAATCAATATGTTTTCTTCTCATGGACATGCTATGAAAGATCATCCAACTTTATATCTCACAAAGCTTTGACAAATTTGATTTAAAAATGGGAACTAAATATAAACAATAGTTTTATGCCAGGGATAAATAACTACCATACGCTCCAAATCTACAACATAGCGATGTGTGCCAAAGTATCCTCTTATCTTGTCACCTTTCCTTAGCAGTTTAAACATGCCTGTATTTACATTAATACATTATTAGCTTCACCCTTGTTAACATGTATCATGTCTAGAAGATATCATTGGACTTCCCTAAATTCTAGGGATAATTAAAAGAAGACAGCATATTGGAAAAATCACTTCAATAATAATGGCTTTGCAAATGAATTTCTGCTAGTACTTGAATAATATCTTAGTCTTGTACCATTAATAAATAGTGAAAGATGTATTCGAGTACATTGATATAAAAATTCATATTTTCCATTGGCACAAGATACTCCTGTGCTAGTTGGATGGAAAACCCTAAGAGCTTTTAAGTTCCATATCTGGCATGCATTCAGGGCACATATCCTGGCGTTGACTCTAATGGTCATCAGTCACAACATATTTTGTTATTGGCTTGCCTCTTTAGAGATTTAGACACATAAAGACAAAGAGACTATTGTCAAAAGAAGCTAGCATGCAATGCAAGTTAAGCAACAGAGATATCTACAGATTAAGCTCATGGAAATCCATCATGACATTTTGACATTACTGACATCAAACCCCCTATAGATCTATAACGTACATGGTTACCACCATATTGCCATTACCCAATGTTACCTGAAAGTAGTTCTTAGATCCTCAGAATTGTTTTTTTATTCCATAAAATGTTATGGAGGCTAAGAACCCTACGGGAACTTCTTAAGAAACATGTCATAGATATTGGAGACTTGAAGATAATTTTAGGACTAGCAAAGAGCTTCTGGATATCAGGTTGAAGAATGCTTTTGGCTGCAGTTAAAAAATATTTTGATCAGGATTTTTGGAATATATTTTTGTAAGGTCTGACTCAAAACCCTGAAAATGTCATCCTCTCAAGAGTGTCTGTGACCTCAATGCATTAAGCTCTACTCTAAGGTGATAGAATTTTTTCTCCTTTGGTGGATATAAGAACTCCAGACATGAAGCTTGTGATTTCTTTACCAAGAGAGCAAGAATAATAGGGGCAGCTGCAAGTAGGGATTGACAGGTTTGGGATGATTACATTTAAATTTATTATTGAAAAAATCCATTTATGTATTTGATTCCTGAATGTCAATAAGCATTTTAATTTACAGTCCCATTGTCACACATATACACCCCTTGCTATTTCTGGAACCATTTCTTAAGTTTCCTGACATTTCTTCTTAAGCCTACCCTCGCTCTTTCCTATGTTTTAAGCCTTCACCATTCCCTTTTCTGGAAACATTCCTGAGATTTTCCATTTTCAAGAATCTGTGTAACATAGCCATTTTGGACTCACTTATTTTTGTCCATGCAACTTCATCATATTATCCTTGCTTTGGAACTACATTTAAAGATAACAATGCCATTTCATTGCTAAAAGATATACCTATTTTAGTCAGCAATAATACAAGTATGATGGTTCAATGGACTACCTTCCTTATAGCTACACACACATTGAAATGAAAAAAGACAAAAAAAATCCCATCTAGATTGTTAGCATGCAATGCAATGCCAATCACAAGCCATCAGGAAAATGATGGATAAGTATCTTACTGAATCCCTACGCAAGAAGACAAGTATGAACATCACCAAACCAGCTATGAATTCATAGTGGTGCCACGCATTGGATCTGTCTACTTGACCTCACTAATTTGTGCCTCCAACTAACTTTTCTATATCCTTCCTGCTACCTAATATTATACATGAGATCGGCATTCTTTTCAAGAAGACATTAGTGACAAACTTTTTCTCTTAGAGAGTTAACAGGTCCAATAAATCTTGACCATGATGCACTTGCATTCCTTTCTTCATGTTATATGCACCCAAAAGTGGGAAATTTCACAAAAAGTGACACTACATCAACATTCTTTAAATATTAATAAGAATTTTGAAAGAAAGCATTGTTGGCAAGCAAGCCATCAAACTATGAACATGCAACTTGAGATTATACATGCAAATAATTTTATGGAACAAACATATAATGATATAACAAAATATTACTACTCATTACATAGAATAGTCAAAAATCAAATTTCATACCTCGGATAAGAAACTTCAATGTTGGTGATTTGTACGTTATGGTAAAAATGAAGGTTAGTATCATAGTTAACTCAGAAACCCACGAAATGATAATTAGTTCCTTCAATCCAGAATGTAATGTGCACTATCATGGGAGAAAAGCTCACGCAAAGGCACCTATGCATGGCTACTTACATAATTTCAATGTGCTGCAAATGCCCAAGTTAATGAAAAACTTTGGCTTGGACCACTTTCTTACAATGTAATGTGCACTAATTCCCATTTCTGCAGAATCAGATTGAATGTTTGAACATCCAAAACATATAACAAGTGCCATTCTTTTCATTGCTAATATATCTTGATGGTCACAGATTATTACAAAATGATATGATATAAGTTAAGACTTCCCACCTTTCACTTTCTTTACTATAACAAATGCAAGAAACCCTTTTGCAAGAAGAATTCTACACTTTGATCAAGAGAGCTGAATATTTTTTAAGCCAGGTTTGACTATGCTCATTAAATCAATATTTATTTGTTTTTGAAAAATCTCAATTCTCCCTTGGGGCAAAGGATTGAACATAAGGCTTTATACCTTTCAAAGGATGAGATTTGTGATTCTTTTGGTGTAACAACTATTTCAAACTATGAAATTCTTTTATTTCGTCCATTGAAAGCATATGCCAAAAGACCAACTCTATGTGCTTGAAAAAATGTGGAAAAGAGCACAAATTTCCACTCGTCATATAACTAAAAGAAAATATGAGATTACCAAGCAATTTGGCTGCAAACACAGATATTTCATGTAATGCAAAACCCAATATAGGCAATATCACAATGGAGGAAGAGGAATTATGATTTATTATGCACAAAATGGAGAAAATACATAACAGTACATGAGTAGAATGGTTCAATGGGGAGATGAAGCTGCTCTTCTCCTCCAACTCAGGTCTCTAATTTCTTCTCTTTTGTTCTCCACTGTAGAAGTAGTTTTTGAGATGTCTTTTATCGTTTTCAGGCTTGTTGGGTTTCTGACCCTTCATTTCCCACTGATTCCTCATTTTCGCAAAATATGATGAGATCTAGATGTATTTTAGTGGTTTAAGGTAATAATAGGTCCCGAAATTGGTAGGTATGTGGGAATATGTGTCAGGGTTGCTCCACTACAATTGCAGCTTGTTTTTTCTTCATTTAATTATATTATTGCATGACTCCATACACAAGCACACAAACAACACCCCCCCTCTAAAAAATAAATAAATAAATAAAATAACAAGTTAAGAGCTCACATGGACAAAGTTCAATTTGATTTTTCAATCACAGCCAGTTATCTAAATCTACTTTCATCTCCATTATAAATCATTTCAATGTCTTAAAAATTAAGAAATTATAGACAAAATATGATCATCTATTCAATTCAAATATGTTCACTTTTGCTACATGTTTAAAAGGTCAGACATAAAATTTTTTATCTCAAACTTTATATTATAGATGTACTCTTATGTGAAGAATACCTTTAGAATATATTAATACATCATGATATCAAATGATAAAAGTTATAGCTTCTACACCATTGTTCATTGCTTTTTCCAAGCTAGTTCGTTATGCCATTCTCGTAGCCACTTCTTTCTCCATGAGTGAAAAGTGATTATAGAAATTTACAATGATCTGTTTGGATCATACTTTACTAATATAGAGCTTTTCTTCCTTCACTACAGTAAGTTCATATGCTCTTTCTTCTTTTGCTTGGGGGAAGGGGCACTTTGAGATGACTCTTCTTTTCTTGGAATCCCTACTCCTTTGAAGTGATTTCCTTATTCTGAATTTTGCTCTTCTAGTGTATCCCTTACCTTCTTGGAATCTCTTGGAGTGCTTCCTTGGACTTTGTCTTCCTTTCTTTTGCTAGGGTGGAAACCTACATGCACACCTTTTGGGCTAGAGTTGCAATCTTTTGTCTCTTGCTCTTCCTTTATGGTTGATCATGGTAGTATCCTTCCTTCAATGACAGTGCTGCTCTTTCACTTGTAGATGGCATTTGGCTTATTCTTGTCCCTTTCTTCATTTCTATGCATGTTCCTCTTCCTTTCAAACTTGCTTGTGAGATGGCACACAATCCATGCCTCTTTACTTGTTTACTTTTATGAGAAAAGGGCTGACATACATCCTTCAAAGTTAATCCCCAACTCCCTTTCTTCAACTCTTGCATCACTTGAATGTGGCATGAATGTTCATCTTTCCATATCCCTCATGCTCTTTAGTTTGTGTGTTGCCTTGACGTGGTACCAAATACTTCTCCCAACTTTGATTTCATGATCCTGACTCCTCTTACATCCCATTGATGTGAATGATGGAATTTTTATTTATTTTTGGCTTGCTTATTGGCCTTATCCTTTCAACAAGTAGTGATGTCACTCCAATGCATTGTCTTCTTTACAGACCAATGATGTTATATTTTCCTTGAGTCTTTTACCTATTGCGATAGAAATGCTCCAAGCCTAGCCTTTCATAACATAAAGACAACTCTTTCATTGAACAAATCATCTTATAGATAAACTCCACCAAATTTGTTCTTGCAAATATTCATCCCAAAAATACATAAAAGACTTCTTACCACTACTGCTCTTGCTTTGATGATAAAGCAACTTGTGTGGGAGATGAATGTTTCTCATATTATTCATTTGGAATTTTGCTTATTTTTGGTCTTGTTATCCTTAAAATGACTAATTTGCTAATTGGGTAGGCCTTTGGGCTCTTGAATAATTTACTGATGCTTTTGGATTATGTTACCCATCACAGGTTTAAAAATTGGTCTCTCTTTTATAGCTTCTAATAAAACTCGTTGTGCCACCACACCTTCGTTGTCTTTCTTCAGGAGTTTCTCTATTCAATGTGAACTAATGCTTTGATTGGGCTATGCATGAATACCTGAAAAATGATTCCATTTCCCATTGGCATAAAAATTAAAAAACATTTGTTGAAGATTTATGAAGATGGTTTCCAATTGTCACAGCCATTGTAAACCTAAAATCACACTATTACTTCCCAAAGAAACTAAATACATGCGTGACTCTGGTTGGTAGTCACCAACAGATAGACAACCCTTATGGCCCTGTCCTCTACAAGTGATATCCTTGTCATTTGCTATCATAACCTTAATATTAAAACCGGGTAAACAAAACAATCAAGACTGAACATTAGCATTCTATGAATTAAATTACGAGGGCTGCCTAAATCAATCAAAACAGTTAATGCCTTTTGATATATCCTTTAACCTTGAGTGTTTGTAGGGTGTTGATTCCTTGGCAGTGCTTGTTGGGTAATGGTTGTTTCTTCACCCTCAATTAAAACTAGCTCGTGTGCTCCCTTTCTGCCTCTTGTTCTTCATCTTCTATCACTCCATTCTCAATTACCATTAGGCATTTTTCTGTAGACCATATACTATCACAACAAAAAGATAGCCCCTTTTTCCCTTTCTTTCTCTTGGTTGTTGACAAAAAAGAGTAGGAAGTGCTTGTTGAGTAGATGAGAGAATAGGTGATTGCCATCATGAATGCTTTCCTTGATTTGCCTTTCGGATGGCTTAATTTTTCTTTTTGAATAGGTGGAAGAAGGGGTTTTGAAATATTTTTTTGCAGGCAATCCCTTCCGTGGCTTTTGAGCTGGGTGGGAAAAAGATTTAATTGAGCTGGGTGGGAAAAAGATTCAATTTTTTAATGCTGATGTGAGAAGGACTCCAGTTGTTTGTGGTAAAGTTGCTGGTCCTAGAGTTGTTCTGCCTAAGAACGTGGATCCTGTGTTCGTGGGTCCCGTGATATTTTTGCAGGCCCTTCCACGGCCTTTGTGCTGGGCAGGAAAAAGTTTCAAATTTCAAATGCTGATGTGAGAGGGATTCCAGCAGTGAATTGTTTTTCTGCTGGCCTTGGAGCTTAATTTTGCTTCTCCAACTTTACCACTATTTTCATAGAATCTTGACTACAATGGGTCTAAATAGTTGATCACCAAACATGATTGTTTCTTTCAATCCAATCACATATATTTGTAACATATTTTCTTGGGTTAAACTGTGAATCCACATAGACGATTGCATATGGCTAATCACCCATTGAAACTATTTCTCTTAATCTAATCAATTGTCCATAAAAAGCACTGCTGCATGGATCCTCATATTTTTCTATAATTTCTTAACAAAATTCATCCCAAGAAAGGGGGATCCATTTGGGTTTTAACTGCATAATGATACATACCAATTATAGGGTGTTCTAATTCTTGAAAGGAGGCGGTCAAATCTAATCATGATTGTTGTTCAATATTTTGTAATATAAAATATCTTTGCATAATCCGAGAGTAGGGGGGTAACCTTGTGCATACATGAAAGGAGGCACCTATCACCATCCTTTAGCATCGGTACCACCATCATCACCAATTCTAGTGTTGGTGCCAGCATCAATGTCAGTGCCAACACCAATTGTCAACGTCGTCACCAAATTTAGCATTGGCATCCATCTAGACTCTTCACCAAATACATTGGCACCAAGACTGCATTAGCATCAAACTTCGGCTTTGGTGCCAAGACCGTGATAGCCCTTGGCTCCAACCCCTTTTGGTGCCAAGACTATGTTAGTGCCAAACTCCCACTTTGGTGTAAAAACCAATTTGGCACCCTTCCTTTTGGCACCCATTTGCTCTTTGGAGTGATGATTGCTTTGGCACCTGTCTAGTTGGTGTTCATCCAAAAATAACAAAAGCGATCGGCGCTTGTGCGAACACAACAAATGGCTAACATCGATGCCACACATCATCATTCAATGACCGTTGTAGTGCCCAATTCAAATGTTCCAAACCAATTCAGCCACTTGGCCACTCCAACAACTAGCACCTAGATTCCTAAAGAGCAAGAAACGAATTGTTGGTTGTTTCTTGATTTTACCAAGACTCGTTGGAAACTCATGTCGCACCTTCCATATCCTATGTAGCCTTGCACATTCTATAAATGTTAGAACTCCTCAAACAATACAGGGAGTACACAAGACAAGACATTAGTTCAAATCCAAGGAATAAGCACAAGGCATCCGATAAAGAAGCAAAAGAGTACCAGCCCATATCCCCTCATAGAGATCATAAATTACGTTCCCATGGGCCAAGCCGCATCTCACCGAGATCAGCAGCTGCAACACTAGACCACATCTCACCACATGATCAATGGCTACATCCAAAGCTGCAACTAGTGCCACTACATCTCTATACACGGATCTAACCAGTTCCATCACATTTCTTCTCATGAAAGCAGGCTGCATCATCTTCACATCCCTGCATCAAGAACCTCCCTTGTCAATTGGTCACTTAGATAGACAAGTCTTGTTTGTCCATTTAAGAAACGCATGCATTGTTCATACATTAGAGTGTAAGGGAAAGCTTAGTAAAATGGGACTTTGACCATGAAAAACTGAGCAATATAAGTCTTTAGGTTTCAATTTTAAAAGGAGCTGCTTGTTTATGCACACCCAAAGTTAAAGTCCTCTTTTTGTGACCTCACTCGATATTTACAGGTACCTTTTTTAAAACAAGCTGTATGTGCCTTCTATTGGGGCCACTCACATCAAAATATCAAAAATATTACATCTGCTATTAGGTCAATTAGACCATTATTCAAACAAGATTTTCAAGAATCATTTCTAGCTTGCCTTTCTATCAAAGATATTTTCCAACTCCCTCAAACCACTACTTTTCCTTTTCCCAATACTTGATACCTTATCATTAAGAGATAATATCTCCTTGGGCCAATTACCTTCTGAAATTGAACACCATTATTGGCTAAATTATCTCTCACCATGTTTCCTTATTTATAAATATGATCACATTTCCAAGATATTGTCTCATTAATAAATATGAATGTCAAAAATAATGTTATTCTTAATCCAATCTCCATATCTATTTTCATTAACAACATTAATAATAAACTCTAAATCCCTAACAATTGAAGACTAGCTAGGATTACCACCCTTCTTTTCCAAAGGAGATAAACATATGTTGAAGTCCTCCCAAGAACCCAATTTGGCATGAATACACTGAGACCTTCCAGCATTTATCTTGAAAAGTAACATTTGGAGCATATATGTTTATGAATCCAATTTTCAAATTTTCTTCTTTCTTGCAAGAAAGACCAGCAACCCAATTGCTTCTTTCTACTAGTAATTGTTCATCCCATTTGTAATTGTCTCAAGCGGTTGCAATACCTCTTTTAAGGTCCCACACCAGAAACAACTAGACAATCCTTCACCTTTCAATTATTTTTTAATGCAACTTTACATTCCTTGGTACCTATTTTTGTTTCCTGTATTAAAACAAATTCAGGACTATAACAAACTATTAATTCATTGAGAACTTTTTTTCGGGGTCCTTATTCATACCTCAAATATTGGAAGATACCACCATCATCATCATCCTTTTTTGTTCCTATTTGTGGGATTAGAGCCATCTTCTATAAATATTTTGGTATTCATTTCTACTGTCCTATATCAATCTCTCTATGTTGTCTTTTCTTCTTGATTGTATTTGGGGGTTTTCCTCTCTTTTTTTCCATTCACACCAATGTTCTATCCTTAGTTAAGAAAATTGTCAAAAAAATCGCCGGAATCACAAGTCATTCGCAAAACGAGTCACTCGGCAAACTATCAGGAGTGTGGCGATTCATTGACGATTTTTTGCTGATTTTTTAAAAAAATCGGAATTGGCAATTTTTTTTTGCCAAAATCTGCAAATTTTTGCCAATTTTTTCAAAAAAATCTGCAATTTGTTTTTTTTAATAATAATTTTTTTTTCCTTTTCTTTCAAGTCGTGGCTGATTTAGGGTTTTTATAATGCAAGCCCATTTTTCAGCTGTTAATGTTTGAACTTCGAAGTTCAAAGTTTAAACCCTAAATATGAAACCCTAGTTTAGGGTTTTGGTTTTTTTTTCTTTCTTTTTTTAAGTAAATATTGCTGCTTGATAACTATGTATGCAAGCCCATTTTTCAACTGTTAATGTTTGAAACTTTGAAGTTTAAACCCTAAACCCTAGGCTAGGCCCTAGGGTTTGGGTTTAGGGTTTGTTTTTTTTTTCCTCCTCTTTTTAAGTAAATAAGTAAATATTGCTGCCTGGTAACTATGTATGCAAGCCCATTTTTCAGCTGTTAGTGTTTGAATTTGAAACTTTTAACTTTGAACTTTAAGTTTAAACCGTAAACCCTAGTCTAGGCCCTAGGGTTTTGGGTTTAAGGTTTTTTTCCTCCTTTTTTTAAGGTTTTGGGTTTAGGGTTTTTTTTCCTCCTCTTTTTCTCAACTATGCTTTCATGTGTACTTAAATCTTGAGCCTTGTATGATGTCTTGATTTGAATTGTTGCTTTTATTGCAATATTTGATTTGCATAATGTTAATTCATTGTAATATGCATGAAATAAATAAATTAATTAAAAAAAAGCGTTTTCTTCGGTTTTTTTTTTTGCGATTCATTGCCGATATTTTCCCCAATTTTTTGCCGATTCTGATTCTTTGCCGATTTTTAAACCAGCCGATTTACTACCCGATTCCAAATTTCTCAACTATGGTTTTATCCTCCTCAATTGCTTTCATTTTATGGATTGTTCCCAATTTGATATTTCATTTAAAGATTCATGACATAGTGTTGAGACTCAGACTTGTCTAGGACTCGACAAGCCTATAAGTTTCGACCCAAACTCAGACATGATGCAAAGCTTGGAAGAAAACTCAACAACGACTTGGCAAATAAGAAAAAAAATATAACATATACTACATTTTATACGAAGAGTCTCGCCCAAGGTCACTCAACTGGCAAACTCTTGAGTTTTCACAGACCTAGGGAGAGTCTGAACACTATGGTTCATGATGCCATGGAGAACCTAAAGTGTAAGGGAAAGCCTCCAAACTATTTTCTTTTTTATGCTGCTCTGGAACACTAATTGCAAGGGACAACCTCCATTCTATTATTTTATTATGTTGCCTTACAAATCCTAAAGTGCAAGGGACAAAATCCATCCTACATTTATTTTTATTGCAAGGAGATGGTTTTTTATAATTTGCAGAAAATATAGACAATTTGCACGGATTAGACTTTAACCTCTTCCACCTTCTCTGCTTTAAAAATAAACTTTGAATCTCCTTTCACTACTTTGATTCCTTTTTTATTTAAATCCACACATTACAGTTGATCATCCTGTGCATCCTTCTTGGTCTCTTCTAAAGTTTACTCTCAATGAACCATGAAAGCTTGTTTCATATGATGAGGCAAAGGGGCTTTCTTTCCCACTCACGGGCATAAAAACCTTGATTTCAGCCATCTACTACACTATGTTCTACTTGCTTCAACTCCAATTTGTCCCATGACTCAAACCTTTCACCTCTTTCTCAACAATTTTTATTGTGAAATCTCTTGCATGTGCCTAGTCTCATGGCATATGTAGCATTGGAATGCAATGATTTCATCATCCACTTGTTAAACCCATTGCCTTCATTTAAATTTAGTCGGGATAGATTTGAGAAAAGGTTTTTAAACTTCCATGGCAACACATCCACATATACACAACTAGCTTTCACTCCTTAAAAGTCGGTGCCTCCTCGATTAACTCCCCTAGAGTATTGCCAATATTTTTCAATTTGCACAGATTAGACTTTAACCTCTTCCACCTTCTCTGCTTTAAAAATAAACTTTGAATCTCCTTTCACTACTTTGATTCCTTTTTTATTTAAATCCACACATTACAGTTGATCATCCTGTGCATCCTTCTTGGTCTCTTCTAAAGTTTACTCTCAATGAACCATGAAAGCTTGTTTCATATGATGAGGCAAAGGGGCTTTCTTTCCCACTCACGGGCATAAAAACCTTGATTTCAGCCATCTACTACACTATGTTCTACTTGCTTCAACTCCAATTTGTCCCATGACTCAAACCTTTCACCTCTTTCTCAACAATTTTTATTGTGAAATCTCTTGCATGTGCCTAGTCTCATGGCATATGTAGCATTGGAATGCAATGATTTCATCATCCACTTGTTAAACCCATTGCCTTCATTTAAATTTAGTCGGGATAGATTTGAGAAAAGGTTTTTAAACTTCCATGGCAACACATCCACATATACACAACTAGCTTTCACTCCTTAAAAGTCGGTGCCTCCTCGATTAACTCCCCTAGAGTATTGCCAATATTTTTCAAAGCCTCCTTATCAATAAACTGATATGGAAGTCCAAAAATCCTTATACCCATATTGAAACCCTTTCAAAAAAATTCATCTCAACAGGAAATATTTCACTCCATGGGTTTAACTACAAGCCACCACTCCCCATAATCCATGGGACTCCACTTTGTCCCTGAATTTTAAACTGGAGAATATGATGAGAAAAAATCTTTTTGGAAGAAAAGTCACTGGATAAAGTGAATTTACTTCCTACTTCCCTCAATTAATTTTTGAATATCTAAAAACCCTACCCAAAATCTGTTTAACTTACATACTAACCTTCTACTTTTAAGAACCAACATATCATGCTTAATCATCTCACTTTTTATAATCACTTTCAGTAAATTGCCTGTCCCTTGGATGGGGATTACCATGGATTCACTCTTCCTTTTGTACTTGATAAGCAAAAAATTAGATTCTTCGATGAAGGCATCCTAAGTTTCAACTAAGGCTTCCTCAAATGAATTGTCTTTATTTCTAGCCAGCTTTTCCTCTTGAGAGTCCTTCATTCTTTGAATTTCTCCTAAGATGTGGGATAAGAAATATAAAGATAAGGCTTGTTTCCCGCTCATAGTTGTTGTCTGATATTTATAGATACTTTTACATTCATATTCACTTCATCAAATGGACTTAGAGTCTGATTGGCAATGACACAGGAATAACTTGAAGATGCAACTTCAGGGTATGGGAAATGAGATTTGCGTTCTCTCATCACTGGACCCATGGTGCCAGAGAGCGAAGAGTTTCAAAGCCAAGCCTATTAGACTTGTATGCAATACATTATTTAGAAGACTTCAAACTTCAAAGACCTAGGTAATTCTAAGCATATTCTTCAAGTAATTCATAATTTATTTCCTAACGAAGAAGGGGAACACACTCATCTGACAAACATTTTAGGAGATAGGTAGAGGATTTTAATGTTTATTTTGCTGCTTGCATAAAGGTTGATGCCATCTTGGGTTGGCCCCAAATAGGCATCATAATATCCAATAACAATCATAAAGGCACAACATTCTGGGTAGGTGAATACCGCTATAAATGACCAAAAAGGACTTCTAATTACTCTCCCCTCCTCCATCAGCTTAGCAAAATGCCAAAGAAACATAAATGCTCATTACATTGTTAGATAATGAAAAATTACTTATCCTGCATGATATTTATTAAATAGCTCACTTACCCTGTTGATCCAAACTTTAACCATATTTCATAATTTCCCATCTAGCAGATGAACTTGATCATAAAGGCCCTCCTCAAGTGCACAGAGTCCCCAATGGCATGTGACACTTTTCGAAGGCTTAGTTACAACTTCTTGCTTAATTTGACCTCTTTATCCAAAGATATATCATAATCAAGGAATTCAAAAACCATGAGATTTATTAAACTGTTTTCTGTAGATAATTTCTTTCATTTGTGGATGAAACCATTCACCACTTCAAAGTGCCGGAGAGTCATATTTTCTAGTGGACTCATTATTTTGTGGAAAGAGAATTATTATTATGTTCACAAATCAGATACAACTGATAGGTAAGTTTCAATAATCAGTAGCATGTTAACCATATGATCAGCCCTAATATTGGCACGTGAATAGGCAACTAACCTCCCCAGCTTCCTCTAAAAATGTGGACACGTCTTCATGAGGCAGCATGACTGCTTTAGCTCACATGGAACATTTTTTTTTTTTGTAGACATTAGCATTCTGATGTCATCCCCTTGATTATATCTATCTTCATGTATAGGAACTACGTCAGCTATTGTGTTTATATATTTGTACTTTTCTACATGAGTGATGTTGTTTGCATGTGTTATTGTTCCTTTCATCATTATTATATTCTTGATGTATCCATAGGCCATGCAAGTTGGCGTTTGCCCTAAAACTTCTTGAACTAAATATGTCTTTAACTATTTAAGAGCTTCTCAGCCAGATTTTAGAAGTTACACTGCTCATGAGTTGGCATCATCTAAAACAACACTCCATGCCTGCCTTCACTTTCAATTAATGTGTTTTTGCTGTTCTATCTCAAGAAAAGAGTTTGTAGTATTTTAAAGTAGGTATAATAATAAGGAAATCTAGTTAGAGATTCAACCATGGCTACTAATAAAATGGTACGTGGAACAGATTCCCCAAGCTGTCACTCTGCCCAGATTTTCTGTGCCCAAATCACCTTTACAAGGATGCATTCAAATAAATAAAAGAACCATAATAGTTAAGGAAGCATCATCATCATATGGCCAAGGATAGCTCCATTTAACTTGGAATAAGTTATTGAAGCATTGTCTTCTATCCATGTTTTAATTCAAAAAATTATTATGTAAGCAACAGTAGATATGGCTCACAGTTTAAACAGGGTTGATGCTCTGGTTGTTATACCAAAGCTTAGATATTTTCATTCTATGTGAGTAAACAAAATCTAGTCCTTGACCACAGCCTATTTATTATGCATAATTTTATGGATAAGCTGCCACTATTAACCAGCTTTTAGAACTACACGATTAACATAAATGCAATTATACCTATAGTGAAACCCTGAAGATCAATAGAACCCTTTGATGGATCAAAGAAGACATGTAAAGATGAAGATGCCGAGTCATCAAAAAGTGAGGCGAAAGCAGGTGGCAAGAGTTGGCTTCCTTTAGCATTATATATTGCTCGCATTATATACCTGTAGAACAATAAAGATTGAGAAATCTGAGAACACCGGTACACCTATGCCAAAAATATAATGGATATTGGATGTGAAAATTTATGTTATTTTACTAATGATTCCTGATGCAATATAATAATCAAAGAAACAAATTTGAAAATTATACCTACCATGAATAATGGTGAGCACATTTGAGGGCCAGTTGACGAAAGGTAACCAATGCATGTGAAAGAAGAATACCATTCAGCTCAACAATAGCTCCCTTTATAGTCGGCACCTGTATTTTTAAAATATTATCACAAACACCGTTTAACTAAAGGAACAAGAGAAAAATTGTATATATTATCAGGATTTTACTACCTTTATCACAGAATGGAGCAAGGCGCGTAATGTTTCCTGGGCTGATGTATAGTTTGCTTGTGGGTGTCCTGGAAGGAAATTTGCTATAATCTGCAATTAAGGACAAATAGTTCCATTCACAGTACCCATGATATATTTCCAGTAAATATTTAGAACATATTTGACATTCTATTACAAGAATACCATTATCGGATACATATAGCATACCTTTATTGGCTGAATTTCAAAGCTTTCAAAATAGATCTCTCGACTAGAAGATGACTCAGCTAGTGAAGTTCGGTAGAAAGGAACCAACTTCATTAATGTATCTTCATCAAGATTCAAATCAATGGCCTAGAAAGAAACAAACTTGAAATCAGCATTAAGTTTGAGTTAAAGATCAAACAAGGACTTATCAGGCTGCAAGGACTGACAATTCTGCTTGTTTTCCTCTGTGAATGTACCTAAACAGTTTATTCCATGACAAGAGAGAAAAATATGATTTCACATAAGTTCATTCCATGGAATATTGTTCAAACATACCTTTAGAAGAATGGATGAGTACTTCACTTGATTTGGATTTGAAGCAAGATTAGAAACAATAGCAAACATATGTAGTGCAGTTTCCTCCCTGTTGAAGGCATCTTGCCTATGCACCCTTAACATTGCTGCAAAGGGAGCCCCTTGCCACTTCTCGTCCACTTCTAATGTCTAAATGTGACAAAAATGAAAGCATTCATATCAAGCAATTGAAACTTTATTGATTGTTGAAGGAATTAATCTATTACCTCCCATATGATGCTCAACACATTGAAGTCCAGACAACTAAACATAATTTCTGAGGCACGGGCATTTTGTTCTAGTAGAATAAAATTGTAAGAACCTCCCTAGATCTCCTTAAAAACTGCTGGAAGAATTACCTTAACTTTGAATTGGCATAACATATGCTTGCTTGCAATTGTGAACTCTAGCATCCAACTTCCAGTTCTTATAACTATTATAGGCATATAGCAATTGCTGCCATTTGAATCCTCAAAACCCTGTGAGTGGAAAATTCTTGAAATCAGACATCCTTGCATTAAAATGATGTCATTTGCATAAATAAGTTAAGCTTATTATATGTCTGCAACCCAGGCCATAATGAAATGATTGAATCAAATATCACATGTCCTACGCAAATAGCAAATGAAGCCATTAAATAGTAGCTATTGCATTAAAAAAGCCAAGGTCAGTCTACGGAAAACATGAGAATTATTTTATACCCAGTGTATGGAATTTGCAAAAACAGGCAATTATTTAGAAACTGAAGATTTAAGCACACATGGAATCAAGAAATGGAATCCATCATGGATATGACAAGAATTTAAAGTACCTGCAGCAACTCACAGTATGTGAAGTCTAGTAAATCTAACAAGTAATATTAACTCTACTAGCACTCATATGACTCCAGTTTATCGTACCCTTCTATTGTCCAGATTAAAGCATTTGCACACAAAATCCCTTCTAGCTCAGCTTAGCTGCCTAAAAAATTATTTGTTTCTAATTCTTCAGGCTGTTCAACACCACCCTTGCAAAACTTTCAATGCACGACAATACTATCCTCCCACCACAAGGTCAAACACCAAGCTAGGAACCAAACTGCATATCTTTGTGATTGCGCAGTCCCAAACATCAACTCAACAAGAGAAACAATGAGTTTAAAAGGAAAATTAGAAATCATGCACAAGTCAGCTTCAATAATCATGCAAGTGGATATAGCAAGATGATTTGATCCTGGGATAGTTTCTTCCACGCATACTATTCTGATCTACCTGAAGGGAAAAGGGGCAATATGTAGAAATCAGTTCAGTCTATCCTGGATTCTCTGCTGATCCCTTTATCTATTTGATCAGCCTATAAATCATTGACAGCAAGATTCTTCAACCCTCACTTAACATCAAACATCCTGAGATATCTCCTACACTCACCCCATTCTTCAAGAGGTTAAAAAGTAAGATTCAAGATGATTCTATACAAAGTTACTCTTGACAATTGTATATTAGCAGTTGAGCAATTCTTTTCCTCTCCATAGCAGGATGCAAAAAATTAGAAAATATTCTCAGAAGATTCTTGTGGGGAGAATAATTGGGGAGATAAGTGTACATCTTGTGGATTGGAATTGAGTCCACTGACTAACAGAAATTCTACAAATATTCCAGTGCAAAAATGGTAAAGGTGGTAAGGCCCCAGGAAGGTCCTTGTTACAAGTGTGTTACATGCATGCTCTAGCATTTCAGGAATTGCAAGATCCTTTAGCTTGCACATCATGCTTACGGGTTCCTTCAAGATTCCTAGACATTGCTTTTCTCAAAAAGTTAAATGGCTACTGCGGGGGGGGGGGGGGGGGGGGGGGGGAAAATTTAGAAATGGAAAAAAAAGGGGGAAAAAAAAGAGAAAAAAAGGGTTTTTTTTTTTTTTTTTTGAAAAAAAAAAAATGTTTTTTTTTTAAAAAAAATTTTTTTTTTTTTTTATTATTTTTTTTAAAAAAAATAATAAAAAAAGGGGGGGGGTGGGGGGGGGGAAAAATTGGAACAAAGGGGTTTTTTTTGCAGATTTTCTCAACTATGGGCTATTGTATGGATGGAAAAATGTTTCTGGAAAATTTCATTGGGAGTTTGTGGATCCCCATAATGGGTGGGATTAGGTTGTATGCTCCATATAAACATTTCCCTCTCCTTGACAAGAGGTGGGGTATAGTTCAAGTATGAAAGGAAAGAGGTTAAGTAGAAGATGTATGAAGAGATCCATGGGGAAAACTACAGAAACTCTTAGCTTGACTGAAGGTAAAGCACACCTGATGCTTGGGATTGCTGATAAGATAGCTTTCCATTATATTTGTGTTATAATTCCTAAGATTAGCTTGTTTAAAAAACAATTAAATGTGGGAAGAAGCTCTTCCTAAACTGGAGATTTTTCTTTGGAAGTAGTCCTAAATAAGATTCTAACGGTGGATAATCTCAAGAAAGGGTTTTCAGTTACCTAATAAGTGCTGTTTATGTGAAAAGGCAGAAGAATCAGTGGAGCACATCTTCTTGTAATATCCCTACGCTCTAAACGTTTTCCAGCACCTCATCAACAGGATGGGCATCTCTTGGGCAATGCCTTCTAATAATTTTGCGGTTACAGCAGTGGGAGAAGCCCTTTTGTAGTCCTCGTCTTAATGTAATTTGGAACCTTATTCCGTTTCATTTTCTGTGGGGACTATGGTTAGAGAGGAACAGGAGAATTTTTAGAGGGGAAAAAAGGTCAGCAGTGAGAAGTTTGGGAAGTATCACCCAATTTTTAGAGGAGAATGCTAAATCAGTCAAGTACCCTATCAAACCAGAGAAGTCTGAAGAGACTATGATTGCTAAGGCATGGAATCTGGAACCCATTAGTGGTGGAGAGGCAAATGCTCAGGCTAGAAATGATGTAAAATGGCAACCACCCCGAGATGAATGGTTGAAGTTAAATTTTGATGGGGCCTCCAAAGGCATCCCGGGTGAGGCAAGAGCAGGAGCTGTTTTGAGGGACAATCAGGGTAGATTGGTGGGGGCAGCCTGCAAGTTTTTGGGAATTACTACTAGCCATAAAGCTGAAGTTAATGCTTTACATCTTGGTGCAGAGCTAGCTAAGGATTTAGGTGCTAAAAAAGTTATCATTGAAGGAGACTCCTTGAATATTATCAATGTTTTGAAGGAGGGAGAAGCCAATTGGCAAATTGATTACATTGTGCAGGATATTAGAGAGATTGTAAAGCATTTTGAAGAAGTTGATTTTGTTCATGTTTATAGAGAAGGTAATAAACCAGCAGACTGGCTGGCAAACTTTGGTGCCATTAAAGAAGAGGATAGGAGATGGGTCCCCCCGGGGGTGGTCCATCAAGACTTAGAAAAGCTCAGGAGGGAGGACTGCATCTAATTGGGATCCTGGGTGGTGTTGGCATTTTTGCCACATTAAATTTTTTGACAAAATTTTGCCTAAGTATGAAGCTTTAAGCGGCAAAGAGCATGCAGAAGTGCTGGCATTTTCGCAGGCCCTAAAAGAGGATGATAAAGTGGATGAAATGATCTTTGGATATTTCGTCATTGCAGATCTTTTCGCAAGCTTTCTGGCGATATTTATAATAGGTGATCGGGGCAGTGGATCAAAAGTTATGGCCCCGGGAAGCAGAGCCAGCAAACTCCCAATTTTGGGCCAAAAAATTTGGCTAAGGAACAGAATGCCCAAGTTCGCCCGGAAAGCTCAGGTTCGCTCCCGAAATCCGGAAAGCTCAAGTTCGCTCGCGAACTCCAAAGTGCTCAAGTTCGCTCCCGAAGCCCAGCGTCGGCCAAAATGCCCTATGTCGGCCAGGAAGCTCAAGTTCGCTCCCGAACTCCGGAATGCTCAAGTTCGCTCCCGAACTCCGAAATGCTCAAGTTCGCTCCCGAACTCCGAAATGCCCTATGTCGGCTAGGAAGCTCAAGTTCGCTCCCGAATTCTGAAATGCTCAAGTTCGCTCCCGAAGCCCAGCGTCGGCCAAAATGCTCTATGTCGGCTAGGAAGCTCAAGTTTGCTCCCGAACGTCGGAATGCTCAAGTTCGTTCCCTAAGCCCAGTGTCGGCCAGAATGCCCTATGTCGGCCAGAATGCCCTATGTAGACCAGAATGCCCAACTTCGGCCAGAACCTTGCTCCCCCCAGACGTGGCGAACCGCAGCTTCGGCACGCCCAATTTCGGACCAATTCTTTGGCAAACCCCATCTTTGAGGCGATGTCCAGCGAAGTGCAGCGCTAAAAGGGACAAAACTTGCTAAGGCAGAATGCACCTCGACTTCGATGTAAACTCGAGCGAACAGCAGTTTCGGGCACACTTCCGGGCGAACTCCATCAGCGACTCATTTCGGGCTGGAAGGTTTTAAAGCAAAAACCCAAGCTGGAGCCGAACTCCCCTCAGCTTTGGCGAGCTTCCCAACTTCGGCCCCCATCCCAGCGAACCTCAGCTTCGGGCCCTATTTAGAGCGAACCTTAGCCGACATGTCAAATCAGCGAACTTTGGCTTCAGGCCCTATTTCGAGTGAATTTTAGCAAGCGTTTTTAAACGCTAAGGTTGTAACAAGCAAGGGCACTCTAGCAAGGAAAGAAGGTAGGCGGGCATTTAAGGCGCATCCATGGCGCACGAGTTCGAGTCTCCTGCCCATCCCATCAGGACGGCCATGTCAGGTCCCGAAAAAGGCTCCAAAGGGCAAGTTGCACCAACCATATTAATGAGACATGTTGTCCCAGCTACCACGCCCGTCCGGCGCCGCTGTAAGCACGAGTGAGCTGCAGAAATCGTCCGGAGCCGCTGTAAGCACGAGCGAGCCAAATCCCATGGATTCTCTGTCACCTGACAGGGGTCAAATCTCAGCTGCTCCGCCAGTTTTAGGGTTTGGACATTAATGTAATCAGGGGGAAATTCCTCTATAAAAGGCCACTCAATGTAATGTAAAAAGGGGGGAACATCTTGCTAGAAAGTTGTTGTACTTGGACTTTGCTTCAATATTAAGACTCCTGGTTCTAATTCTGGACTCCTTTTCCATGTATGACGCCTTCTATCTTTATTTTTGTTAATTTTGTTTCTTTATATGCATGTTGTAATTCTGCAATCTGGATTTAAGCGTGTGATAGAGAGCAGAACGTGGAATTACTGAAGGATACGTATCAGAGAATGGTTCAACGTTAGTTTCTATTATTTTCTTGGTATTGATTGCTACTGGTTTAAGTAGAAGTTAGTGATTGTACTGCTTGTTCTTCCCCTGCTGTTCCAACTGGCCTGTGGCCATATTTCCCTATCTCTTTCAGTTATTTTCATCTCTTTCAGTTATTTCCCAGTCCCTTTCCAGTTCCCTAATCTGAAACCCCAGTGTAGTGTAGTAAAGGAGCCAGCCTTCTCTGGAGATTGGCACGAAAGGCATTCCTTCCTTCCGGCCTTTCAATCTGTTGGACGGGTCTAGGGCGCGTAGATAGACCAAATCCTTTCCTGTGGCAGATCCATAACCAACAGTTTTCTGGCACGCCCGGTGGGACGAATAGTCTCCATATTTTAAAGAAGCTCGAGTTTGGTGAATCTCTGGCTTGCCTTCATCTGGAAAAATCACCTAGCGACTTTGTTGAGCTGAAGATCCAGATTTCTTGATCGTAGACGCTTTTTTATGCTGAAATAAGACACCCTGGAGGACCCAAGGTTTGGTGAGAAGCCTTGACCTCACAAGTGGAGAAAAGAATGTTCACCTGGCGACTCCGACTTAGTGGCAAGAACCGTGATCTCTGCAGACCGTTGCTATAATGGCGAAGGTATGCTATCCCAGCTGGGATGATCCTGGCCCTCTGAATCTCCAAAGTTGGCATGAGATTCCCAAAAGTGCCCTGAAGACCCTAACAAAATACAATGGCACTGAGGGAATGGCCCAAGAGCACCTTGAAGATATTGCTGCTCTAGCGACCCTTCATGACATAGACCACTAAGATGTCATGATCAGACTTCTGGTCCTGTCTCTGGAAGGAAGGGCGCTACAGTGGTACAAAATACTTGGGCGTAAGAGCATCTGTTCAGGGGCGGACTTAGCGGGAGCACTCGTCAACACATTTGACAACTCTCAGGATCCCTTCCAACTCTTGATGTACCTCTCCACGATCATGAGAGCACCTCTGGAGAGCATCACAGAATTCAATGTCCGATTTTGCAAGCGTTGGCGGAGAATTCCAAAGGAAATCCATCCAACACCCGCCCAGGCCCACCTCTTCTATGTTCGGGCTTTCCACCCGGATATAAGCCTCCTACTGCAATCAGGTGAACAGAGATTCCCTCAAATATTTGAGGAAGCAGTACAAGCGGAGCGGCTTCTACTCCTTTCAGGAAAAATACGATGGGGAGAAGCTGCCTTTCCATCACATTCTCCAGTAGTTGCTGCTCCCGTCTATCTCGCGCAGTATTCACAATGGCGGATCCCTCAAACTGTGTAGAAACCTAGAATGCAGCTGTGTGGAGCTCAAGAGGCGGATCTTGTCCAAGGCCAACGATGGGAATATGAAAGTACTGCCCAAACGATGAATAATATGGTTGCTTGCAGTTTCCATTAGGAAAGGGCCAAGAAGGGGAGCAGGCTCAAGTGGCATATTCTGAGAGCAAAGAGGGCACATTTTTGCACCCTTTTTGTGTCCCAGGGCATAGCACGCAAGTATTTAGCCAGAACCCAACAAGCATGCCTCATCAGAGGCTGATCCTAAGGAGATCCTGGCAGAAGGCCTATCGTCGGAAAAGTCCTGTTGTCACATCAAGGAGTTAGAGGAACCCGTACTCAAGAGTCCGCATCAGGTGCTCTCTAAAGTGGTGGTATTGGCTCCAGCCATCATTGCAACCAGTGCTCGAAGAAGGCTCTCATATGGTAAATCTCTTCACCACGTTATTCATTAATGGTATGAGTACTGGCAGGCATGATAACCTGCCACGTTGCACCTTGTTCGCAACTTAGAGAACTTCGGGAAGAAAGAGGCCAACCGGACTTCAAAGATCAACTCAAGTACAATCAGATCTGGTCCGGACACTGCAGATTCACCGGATAGGCACCCGAAGCTAGGTTTGTGGTGGCGGCATGCCAATCATGTCGCAAACTTTTGTGTAAATAATGTAAATAGGCCAGCTAGTAAGTAAAGTTCAATTGTTTTTTTTTAGTTTAGTTCGTGCTTTTTTTGTGTGTGCCAAAGAGGACCATGAGCGCCAAAGAGAGGAGGAAAAGGTAGAAGGGGAGAAGTTGGAGGAAGATTTTACTGCCATCAGTGAGCACTCTGAGGAGGACAGTGAGGATGACTCTGTTGCCCAATGGATAAAGGCCTGGGATCGATCTGCATTCAGACAAGCTAAATGCCCCGCGAGCCGCCATAAATGTTGGCATTTTTGCCACATTAAATTTTTTGACAAAATTTTGCCTAAGTATGAAGCTTTAAGTGGCAAAGAGCATGCAAAAGTGCTGGCATTTTTGCAGGCCCTAAAAGAGGATGATAAAGTGAATGAAATGATCTTTGGATATTTCGTCATTGCAAATCTTTTCGCAAGCTTTCCGGCGATATATTATAATAGGCGATCGGGGCAGCGGATCAAAAGTTATGGCCCCGAGAAGCAGAGCTAGCGAACTCCCAATTTCGGGCCAGAAAATTTGGCTAAGGCACAGAATGCTCAAGTTCGCCCGGAAAGCTCAAGTTCGCCCCCAAAATCCGGAAAGCTCAAGTTCGTTCCTGAACTCTAGAGTGCTCAAGTTCGCTCCCGAAGCCCAGCATCAACCAAAATGCCCTATGTCGGCCAAGAAGCTCAAGTTCGCTCCCGAACTCCGGAATGCTCAAGTTCGCTCCCGAAGCCCAGCGTCGGCCAAAATGCCCTATGTCGGCCAAAATGCTCTATGTCGGCCAGGAAGCTCAAGTTCGCTCCCGAACTCCGGAATGCTCAAGTTCGCTCCCGAACTCCGGAATGCTCAAGTTCGCTCTCGAAGCCCAGCGTCGGCCAAAATGCCCTATGTTGGCCAGGAAGCTCAAGTTCGCTCCCGAAGTCCGGAATGCTCAAGTTCGCTCTCGAAGCCCAGCGTCGGCCAAAATGCCCAACTTCGGCCAGAACCCTGCTCCCCCCATACACGGCGAACCGCAGCTTCGACACGCCCAATTTCGGACAAATTCTCTGGCGAACCCCATCTTCGGGGCGATGTCCAGCGAAGTGCAGCGCTAAAAGGGACAAAACTTGCTAAGGCAAGATGCACCTCGACTTCGCTGTAAACTTGAGCGAACCGTAGTTTTGGGCAAACTTTCGGGCGAACTCCATCAGCGACTCATTTCAAGCGGGAAGGTTTTAAAGCAAATACCCAAGCTAGAGCCAAACTCCCCTCAACTTCGGCGAACTTCCCAACTTCGGCCCCCATCCCAACAAACCTCAGCTTCGGGCCCTATTCAGAGCGAATCGCAACCGGCATGTCAAATCAACAAACTTCGACTCCAGGCCCTATTTTGGGTGAGTTCCAGCAAGCGTTTTTAAACACTAAGGCTGTAACAAGCAAGGGCACTCTAGCAGGGAAAGAAGGTAGGCGGGCATTTAAGGCGCATCCATGGCGCACGAGTTCGAGTCTCCTGCCCATCCCATCAGGACGGCCATGTCAGGTCCCGAGAAAGGCTCCAAAGGGCAAGTTGCACCAACCATATTAATGAGACATATTGTCCCAGCTACCACGCCCATCCGACGTCGCTGCAAGCACGAGTGAGCTGCAGAAATCGTCCGGAGCCGCTGTAAGCACGAGTGAGCCAAATCCCATGGATTCTCTGTCACCTGACAGGGGTCAAATCTCAACTGCTCCGCCAGTTTTAGGGATTGGACATTGATGTAATCAGGGGGGAATTCCTCTATAAAAGGCCACTCAATGTAATGTAAAAAGGGGGGAACATCTTGCTAGAAAGTTGTTGTACTTGGAGTCTGCTTAAATATTAAGACTCCTGGTTCTAATTCTAGACTCCTTTTCTGTGTATGACGCCTTCTATCTTTATTTCTGTTAATTTTGTTTCTTTATATGCATGTTGTAATTCTGCAATCTGGATTTAAGCGTGTGATAGAGAACAGAACCTGGAATTACTGAAGGATACGTATCAAAGAATAGTTCAGTGTTAGTTTCTGTTATTTTCTTGGTATTGATTGCTGCTGGTTTAAGTAGAAGTTAGTGATTGTGCTGCTTGTTCTTCCCCTGCTGTTTCTACTGGCCTGTGGCCATATTTCCCTATCTCTTTCAGTTATTTTCATCCCTTTCAGTTATTTCCCAATCCCTTTCCAGTTCCCTAATCTGAAACCCTAGTGTAGTGTAGTAAAGGAGCCAGCCTTCTTTGGATATTGGCACGGAAGGCATTCCTTCCTCCGGCCTTTCAATCTGTTGGGCGGGTCTAGGGCGCGTAGATAGACCAAATCCTTTCCTGTGGCAGATCCGTAACCAACAGGTGGATTTTTCCTGTCTTGCGTCCAGGGGATTTTTTGGCTACTTGCCCTTGGCAGCTGCGTAACTAATGGGCTGATCTTTGGCAAGAGATTTGTTTTGTGATGTAAAAGGGTTCGAGCCCTTTCAAAATCCCATTTTTACCCTAATCAAAAAAAAAAAACAATTAAATGTGCAGCACTCTGTTAAGAAACTATGCATGGAGCTATGGGGAATCCCTTCTATTCAATAAGCACGAACGGTCAAATCATTTGGCAAAATGTATAGGCTTAACTCTTCTTATAACTCTGCAAGTGGACTAAATATGGAAGCTATAGGAAACTAAAGTTTGTTGTGTGAAAATATATTGCAATATCTGGAAAGTAAGAGCGGTGCATGTTCATTAGTTGTCAAATTTGAACGAGAGAATTAGAAGGAGAAATTTAGGGTTAACAGATTATGTTTGTGTGATCTATTAGAAAGAACTAATCATGCACTCTGTCTTCTAGCAATGCTTAATTGCAAAAACATTTTCTTGGGTAAACCAATGTGCAATAGATTGCCCACCCCAAGCCTTTTAAATCTTTGCGTGTGTGTGTGTGAGAGAGAGAGAGAGAGATTCTATAAAACAAAGTGCCAGAGCACTAAATGGAGCTGACTAACCTGTGTTACTTGCTCTAGTAGGCTAATTCCCATATATGAAATATTACAATCAATCTTGGCATAAAGAATTTCCCTTCGAGTTGCACATTCTCGTCTCTTCTGACTGTCAATTTCTTCACAAAGTCGTAAGATTCTGGTTGGTCCATCTGCATATACTTCATAACCTACTTTTGACAAATCCAATTCATCTGATATGATATTACCATCCCCAAATGGAAGGGACAAGGAAAATCCTCTGCTTCGCCTCAATTTAAGGAAGGGTTTCCATGGGCACAACTTATCTAAGTTTATTTCACGCCGAAGCTGTGTGCCTGAAGATGAAAAAAAATGAAGAGTTAAACCAGGGAAGTTAACACTGAAAGGCCTTTTCCAACTCTTGACATGCTAAAGAAAAAGGAAACATGAGCTCAGAACATATTCTATTGGAAACACATATCCAACGTGTAGTATGCTTAAATAAGCAAAATAAATATTTACCTGCCACTTTTACAACAAGCTCATGGGCTGATGTTAGGTCATCCCAAACATAACCTACAGAAGCACCAGGCTTTAAATTATCTGTCTCTGTTGATTCCTGAAATTTCCAAGCATATCCCCATTCTAACAACAGTTAGGATGTATTTAATGCTCAAACTTACTAACGCAATCAGAAATAAAATTTACCATTCTTGCATCTCCCAATTTCAAAATGATAGAGGAAAACTGGTGTTCTTCCATCTGAACCCAATTCAACAACTGACTAAATAGACAATGCTCCCTCAATGAGGCCAAAAGAGTCCAGAAAAACAGAGTTTCAGAAAATTATAAGTATGCCATGAAATCATTTGTTAGGTTTCACAGGAAAACTGTATGTGACCACTTTAGAAATTTTAAAATAATTTAAGCACTAATGTAGTTCCCTAAATAAAAGAAGGTATGAAAGAGAGCTTTGAATGTTATAAGAAAGACATGGCACCATTATGAATTAAATACTTCTGTTATCTTCCAAGGAACTACAAAATTTATTCTCCTCTATTCTAATTATATTTTATTTTCTACACATCTTTGGAGTGATACACATACTGTTGTATCAAGGAGAGCTTTCATGGTCTGTTGGCTGTGCACTTTACAGCAAGCTATTATTGTTTTCTTAATTTTTTCCACAGTCAGTTTTAAAGTGAAGCAAAGGCCACGTGACATAAAACAATCCTGTCAGCAATAACTAGAAATTCAGGGACAAAAACAAGATTCCTGCTTGCTGCAATTCTATTGTACAACTTAAGTGAGCCTAACAGTGAAGACTTTGTAACTTCAAATAGGAGGTATAAGGTTTGAATCTGAAAGCAGGTTACATTTCCAACTTCGGATATTTTTCCCCTGTAAAGAACTTCCTTTTGCAGCTTTTTAAAAACTTGGCACATATGAATATTTGGAAATCAAGACAGTAGAATAAATTCATTAATATTGGCCTGCAAATATTTTGGATAGTGCAGCATCATGACACTTACTCTAGTCCATATATAATTCTTGGGTCTCAAATCTCTTGTTCCTCTTTAAATGGTCAGGACAAGAATGCTAGCATCATCAAAACATAAATACAGATGAAAACTCCAGTAAAGACATCCATAAAGCAGCCTTTTCTGAAATACCGATGGAGAATATTCCTGAATGTAATCTGATAGAAACTCTAGCAGAATGTGTTAGGTGCAACTGACTGCTGTAGATTTACAAGCAGACAGCAACAGGTAATTTGCTCCTATGAGGTATCGAAAGAAAATATTGATTATAGTACAGACTGCAAATAAAGCAAGGAACAATTCTGCTTGCATCACTGACTTATCAAAAGAGAGGAAAGTCTAAGAAATCCATGGTGCAAAAATTTGAGAGAATGCACTTCTGCCAAGTCCAAAGATGAAGCAAAATCCTTTTGGAATTAAAATGGAGATGATCATTCCATTTGGCAGAAGCTCGGATAAATAACCCAACAGATGAAAGTACAGTTTTCTTGTCAAAATTATAGGAAATTCACAAAGAAATATTTTTGAAAGTTTCAAAATGATAGAAAATGCAATGGATTGCTGGGAAGCCTGAACTAGAAGGTGACAGTAGCAATGGCTACAAACTTGGTGTAAAGACAAGTTCAAGATATGTTAATAAAGAAATTTTAGCCTATGAAAGGTACACGTGAAATGGGAATTGCTAGTACACGATGCAAACAAGATGCAAAATGTATTCAAGAATACACCAATGGAATTAACAGTTATGGATGAGGATGAAACAGTAACCAAGCACTTAGGTGAAATTTACTTACCCTCTTGATGATTCTTTAGCCTTGCAACTGTGTGAAACCATAAAGGAAAAATATATGGTTCTTGGGTCTCAGATCTCTTGTTCCTCTTTAAATGGTCAAAACAAGAATGCTAACATCATCAAAACGTAAATCTAAAAGAAAACTCCAGTCAAGACATCCATAAAGCAGCCTTTTTCTGAAATAGCGATGGAGAACATTCCTGAATGTAATCTGATAGAACCTCTAGCTGAACATGTTAGGTGCAACTGACTGCTGTAGATTTTCAAGCAGACAACAACCGGTAATTTGGTCCTATGATGTATCTAAAGAAAATATCAATTATAGTAGAGACTGCAAATAAAGCACAGGACAATTCTGCTTGCATCACTAACTTATCAAAAGAGAGGAAAGTCTAAGAAAGCCATTGTGCAAACATTTGAGAGAAAGCCATTGTGCAAGCAAAATCCTTCTGAAATTAAAATGGAGATAAGCATTCCATTTAGCGGAAGCTCAGATAAATAAAAGTTTTTGCGAGTGGTCCCAACAGATGAAAGTACAGTTTTCTTGTCAAAATTATAGGAAATTCACAAAGAAATATTTTTGAAAGTTTCAAAATGATAGAAAATGCAATGGATTGCTGGGAAGCCCAAACTAGAAGGTGACAGTAGCAATGGCTACAAACTTGGTGTAAAGACAAGTTCAAGATATGTTAATAAAGAAAGTTTAGCCGATGAGATATATGAAAGGCACACATGAAATGGGAACCGCTAGTACAAGATGCAAAATGTGTTCAAGAATACACCAATGGAATCAACAGTTATGGATGAGGATGAAATGGTAACCAAGCACTTAGGTGAAATTTACTTGCCCTCTTGATGATTTCTTGATGATTTCTTTAACCTTGCAACCAACACTGAAACCATAAAGGAAAAATATCAGTGTTAAAGGAGGATGCGTCCAGGATCAGAGAAGCAGCATCCCAGCCTAACTGGAATTTTGTGTGCTCCAAAACAGGAACAAAACATCCCCCTCACCATCGTGAAATTTCAGGTCAGTTGACCCACTGTCTTGAGGAAGCCCTCATATTTGAGGGCCTGTCAGATAACTAGGCCTAAATCAGGAATTCTCAGAGATCACTCAGACACTTGCAAGACATCTTGGACATGGTGTCAACCCTTTGATGATTGCAGAACAGCTCAAACTCATACCAAAGTTTCAAGTGCATAATGGGATGATTATAAATCAAAATCATAAAATGGAAAACGTGAATCAAACTCACTATCCAATGACCAAACATAGTTCACATTTCAAAAAATATAAAGTTTGATTTATTTTCTTTCCAGCATGAATATATACTTTTATTTACTAGTTCATTGAAGGATGATTGATCATGAGCTATATTGCAGTCTCATCTAGGTAACCCTAAGCTGTCAACTACCTAGATTAGGGGAATGGAATTTTTTTCAGGAGTTAGAATACCATAAAAGAACAATTCCTTATACTAGTAATACAAGGCAATGTGCCCTAACTGGTTAGTAACCCTAGCATATTTTCAACATAAATTTCTTTCTCAAACTTTTAGCTACTTAATACACATTTAACCTAGATTGCATGGTAGGTAATTGTTTTACAAGCTATTCATAGGCATAGATGTTATGCCAAAAGAACAAGGATTGCACATATGTCATTGCATGTTACTTTCTATGTATTAAAACCATAGTTGAGAAAATCGGAATCGACAAAGAATTAGCATTTTTTAAATCGGCAAAAATCAAGAATCGACAAAAAATCGAGGAAAGAATCGGCAAAAAAAACGAAGAAAACAAAATTTTTCATTGAAAAAAAGTATTTTTCATACATATTATAATGAACTAACATTATGGAAATCAAATATTGCAATAAAAGCAATAATTCATGTCAAGACATCATACAAGGCTCAAGCTTTAAGTACACATGAAAGTGACAAAACACATCTTATATTGCTTATAATATGAAAAGGTACAAAGTTGAAAGTAACAAGAAAGAAAAACGGGTTTCATTTTTTATATGCCTGAACATCGAAACAATTAACAACAAAGTTACAATCACTTGAAAATTTGGGAAAAAAAACCTAAACCTTAAACCAAAAGGCTAGGGTTTAGGGTTTAAAATTGAAACATTGATAGCTGAAAAATGGGCTTGCATACATAGTTATCAGGCAGCAATATTTACTTAAAAAGAGGAAGAAAAAAAAAACCTAAACCCAAAACCTTAGGGCCTAGACTAGGGTTTAGGGTTTAAACTTCAAGTTCAAAGTTCAAAGTTTCAAATTCAAACATTAACATCTGAAAAATGGGCTAGGCAACAATATTTACTTAAAAAGAAGAAAAAAAAACTAAACCCAAAACCCTAGGGTTTAGGGTTTAAACTTCAAAGTTCAAAGTTTCAAATATTAACAACTGAAAAATGGGCTTACATACATAGTTATCAAGCAACAATATTTACTTAAAAAGAGGGTTTCGGGTTTCAGGTTTAAACTTTAAACTTCGAAGTTCAAACATTAACAATTGAAAAATGGGCTTGCATTAAAAAACCTTAAATCGGCCGCAGCCTAAAAAACAAATTGCAGATCTTTTGAAAAACTTGTCAAAAAATCTTTGCATCACCAAGAGTTTGCCGATTGCATTGGCATTTTACAAAATCTGGATTCTGCAGATTTTTTGCAGATTTTCTCAACTATGATTATAATTCTTACATGCATAGGGGAAAGTATGTGCTGGGAATCATAAGGACATTTGCACTGGTAGTGGTGAAATTGAGGTAGAGGTGAAGTGATGAGCCTTTGTGTTTGACAGAACTAAATCACTTGATGTCCTAACACAAATTCATTATTCTTATCTAAAAGTTAAGGAAAGGTGCTCATATGCACTAAAGGGCAACCCCTATATATTTTCCAGAAACAAATAGAAGCAATCCAATCCACTCAAATCTTATACAAAAAGTGTAAAAGGATGAAAGAAAGGAAAAGAGACAAAGATTTGGGGGCACCCGTAGGCACCATAAATAATCATTGCATTATCCGTATTCACAACACTCCAATGATCAAATGATAGAGTGGAGGGGGGTATTTATACCAATACCAAAACCCCAATGACATGAATAAACTTAACCTAAGACAATATAACAAGAGAGCCTTAAGGTTAATTACAAGTTTGTAAGGTGGGTTTAACCATAACAAGGTTAACCACGGCCCATAGGGACTACATAATAAAAAATAAAAATAAATTCAATACATTGTACGATGAATGCCCATAGACCTATCCAATAATACATCATACTATAGTAGCAAAACTCGACGTGTTTTTCGAAAACTCGCTGAATCTGTGTTCAAGTTTGCCTCGCCGAGTCACTCAGCCGAGTTTTTTGAAAACTTATCAAGTTCTCGGGACTCGCGAGTTTTTGAAAAACAAACTCACCGAGTTTTTAAAAACAACTCGTCCGTATACGCATAGGTACAGGAAAACAACATAGGAAGTTTTATTTTTCGAAGTCCTTCATCTTTGTTGTTTCCAGTTAGAGAGAGAGCAGAGACAAGATGAGATCAGACCAACATAATAAATAAATTGCATCCTAAATCCAAAAAAAAATTTAAAGAATCTAACAACCACCCAACAATTACGTCTAAGGTAAAAAAACTCGGTTTTAGCTGTCAATGTGTAAACTCGACAAGGCTGAATCAGGACTCCCCTTCAAAAACTCCTTTCTACACCAAAATGCAGACAAGGAGAAAAATTCAGTTCAGATAGTGAAGGACCCTACAAGGGGCGCTGCCCCTTGACCCCCGACATAGGTGGTGACGGGCAAGGTTGTGTTGGTCATGAAGGTCATGTTGATCAAGTTGATGATATGGCTGATTGGAGAAAGTGGAGTGAGCAATCGAAGAACAATGTGTTGTGGGCAGCAGTTTGAAGTGATGCCAGTTGCAGAAGATGTTTGGAATAGGAGAGAGCAAAGAAGAGCAATAGCAGCAAGAACCTCTCTTCTCAATGGATGATTTTGAAAGTATTGCGGAGTTACCAGCAAAGGCATAGGAAGAGGCACAAGCATAGGCACAAAGAGAGAGGACTAGATCTTCTGCTAGGGCAAAGAGCAAAGGCATTGCAAGACACTAGATAGTGGGCCTATTGATGTTAGAATATATTACATTATTTAATATGTGAAAGGTCAAGGGTCTTTTAGGGAAGACCAAAGGTCATTTGTAAAGCTATATTATAGACTCTCAGTTTTATATTTGATTGTAAAAAGTTTTTGTAATACCAAGAGGATTTCTATTTTGCTTCGCATGGTTTTTCTTTCAATCTAGTAATTCGTAGATATATTTCTTGTTTCATAGAGTGCAATTGCTAACGGTGGTATTAGAGACACAAGGGCTTTTGATAGGAGTTCTATTGCAGATTTTCGAGGAAGAAATTGAAGGGTTGCAGGAGAATAAATCGAAAGAAGTATTAAGCTGCGTTTTTGAAAAGATTTGGGCAGATTTTGGAGTGCCCTTGAACAGAAGATTGAAGGAGGTTGATACAGCGAAAGAAGGAAGCATTTTGGAGATTTTCATTGCAGAATTTCTGAAAGCATTTAGGCAGCACTAGAGGCTGCAAGTTTCAGAGTTTGAAGGAACAGATTTGGAGGAGATTTGGAGCCACAAAATCAGATCTTGTGGACAGCATTAGAAGAAGGAAAGATTTGCGATTTTGGAGAACTTTGGGACAGCTTTGAGAGAGCTTTTGGGCAGCAAGCAAGTTGGAATTTGGTAAGTTTTGGAACAATAAAGTGAAGGAGAGTAAAGGTGCAAAATTTACAAAATCAAGGTTGCTAAAGGGTGAATCAAATCACCAAAGAAACTAGCTGAAAAGGAGATCAAAAAGGTATGCGATATTGGTGCAACATAAATTTATTATTGAAGCATTTAAATCAGGTCTACATTAAGCATTTGAGAGCACCATATTACTTTTATTAATCTGAAGAAGTTGAAAAAAAGGAGTATTCAAGCATAAAGGAGTTGATAATGTTTGCATCTTAAGATTCGCAAGATTAAAACGGCAATATTTAAGTAAAAAAAATTTAGAAAGGAGAAATAAGAAGGATACAACATTATTATTGAATGTTGTTTTTTAGCCCATAAGAGTGCAGATTTATTAAAGCAAAAGAAAATAAAGTAAGAGCATTGGTTTGAGCAAGTTAAATACCAAGCAAGGATTAAAAATAAAGCAAAGTATTTCAGTGTCTAAAGACACTAAGTCCAAAGGAAGACTGTAAGCATCCGTTAGGAGTAGAGAGCGCCACTATTGAAGTGTAAGCATTCATTTGGAGTAAAGAGCGCCACTATTGAAGTGTAAGAGTCTGTTTGGAGGAGAGAGCGCCACTATTGCTCAAGGAAGAGTCGTTACCATTCAAAGGAAAGTCGTCACCATACGAAGAAGCGCCACCACAGTGAAAGAAGGCACCACTAGGGAGAGCCACCACCGTCTAAGGAAGAGCCACCATCAAAAACGTTGAGAAAGCTATCGAGTTTCACCCAAGGAGTCCAACCGAATACGTTTTTGCGAAAGAGTGCAAGAGAATACGCAAAGAAGATAGAGGGACTGAAAATTAGGGCAAATTACAAGTGTTGAGGATTGGTGGATACGTTACATACAACAGACAAGTGTTAGAAATGAAATGAAATATTATTAATGTCCTCGGTGGGCCAAAATAAGACCCAAGGGACTATAAGAAGGACAATAGTGACTGCCAGCTATCGGGCTAAAAAAAACCCAACAAAGAAAAGAACTAAGATAAATAAAAGACGAAACCCGAAAACCAGGCCAAAGAGAAAAGGAGAAAAAAAGGGAGACCAGAGGGGGAGGACTGCAATCCGAAAGAGAGTACACGCCAAGAAGAATGGAGAGAGAGGAGGGGGAAGGGAGCGACCCAAGAGGGGCAAACTCTAAGAACCCTTCAAAAACTAATATCTCCTAACAGTCGAGGCCTAAGTATCGGAGTTGAAGAAGCCCATGATATGTCTTTGTCCATCGTTGGTTTGAAACCCTGACAAGTTGTGGGTGTGTTGTCTAGTGACCCTACTCCTGTCCGAACTGGATGATGTGGGGCGTTTCCGTCCGGAGTCACCTGAGCCATCGGAGCGGGTGAAGTATGTTGTGATGAGCCGATGTTGAGGAGGGTGAGATCCATCTGGAGAACTTTTATGTCCTCGAAGCTGAGTTATCTCCCTAAGAAAGATTGCAAGACACCACTGGTCCGAGTATCTAACGAAGGTAGAAATAGATCGAGAGTTGTCCCTGAAAAGGCAATGGAATCTACCTCGAATCTCATAATAAATGGGACAGCAAAAGATAAAGTGATGAAGGGTTTCAACTTCACCCAATGAGCAAAACAAGCAAATCCGCTCCTCCGTCGAAAGATGGTGGTCTGACTCAATCCGGAGTTGGTGAGAACACACCCTGAGTTGCCCAATAGTGATCCGAAGACTATGCATTGTGTGTTGCTGAAGGTATTGTGGAGGAACTATTATGCCCTCCTGTATATGCAGGAAGTGCTCATGGTAGAAAGACAACATGGGGAAAAAAGGGGCAACAGGAGAGATCCATGTGCATCTAGTGTACTGGAGACTAACATCCTTCCGGATCTCGTGGAGCATATTCTTATTACTAAGCCACACCCAAAGAATAAGGGGGGAGCCTATCCATCCGTATCTAAATGCTGGCCAGGAGGGCAGAAACCTGAAAATACCAGCTCCTCTAGCCTCCCCGAGAACTCGGAGAGAGTTCCATTAAGGAGCAAAGGGCGAGGTAAGGGTACCGCCTGCAACCCACAGGGGTATCTCCTAATGTGCGGATCCTGTGAAGATAACCGATAATCAAGAAGATAATCTCAAGCTGGAGAGAAGCCCCAAACTCTGCCAAAATAATAGAGCGGGGGATTGTGCCCTTGCAACGAATGAATCATCAAAGAAAGAGTGTTTGGACTCGTTCAACCCATGACCACTCGACTGGGCCAAGACGAGGACCCCAAACCACTGACCCATACGTAATAGTTGGCTTGACCAAGGCATCAAAGATCCTCATCTTCATAGGTATATCTTGAAAATGTGCTTTGAAGCAATTCCTCTCTAGCAAAGATAGATTTGCATACCCCTTACACACCCGGGCCTGGCGGCGGGTTTCATACCAAAAGTAGGACCGGTGAAAAGAACCCCCAAGTACACATAAGAGGTGGTGATCTCGACCTCCCGACCTTGGAAAAAGAAGTGGAGATGGGATAGGGCCTCTTTGGTAGTATTGAATACCATAACCTTGGTCTTAGAAAGATTCACCGTCAACTGTCTCGAGTCACAAAAAGCGGCAAGAGTGTCCAGATGACGCTAAAGCCCCTCAGGAGATGAGGCCAAAAGAACAACATCATCGCTAGCTTGTCCTTAAGAGAAGATAAAGGAAAAGCTAGCGAACGTTTCAGGTATCGAATAAGCGCCAAGGATGAAAGAAGGCGTTAAATATTTATTTGGAAGCAAGACACTTGGTAATAGTAACGCCCAAAGTGTCATATTATCATCCGCCCAAACAAGAATACATTATATGAGCTTAAGGAGAATAAAGGAGACAAATTTAGAGCATTGGAAGAGTCTGAGTGCCATGTGGCACATATAACATAGGAGGTCAACAAGTTTGAAGGATTTCAAGCGCCCATCTCAAGGAGAGAACGTATTTTAAGGAGCGAAAGACTAAAAAGTGAAGTGCATATTTGCAGAGACGCGCTGGAAATAGAAGGTGTAAGTGGAGTCATTAATTGAAGTTTGAGTGGGAGTAAGCAGAGATACACCACTTGGCATTGCAGGAGAGATATTCAAGCCACGCAGGGATACGTTGTAGAGCGCCTGTGTAAAGACTGAATTCACTTGGCCAATCAAAAGGGAGATAGAATAATATTTCAAGGTGAGCCAAAGCATAGCAAAGGTTCCATAGAAAGGAGAGTGCCTCCTTGGAGACGGTCAACCACTATTGACCAAAGAGAATTACCATGTTCAAGGCTGAAGGTAATTCATTTTATTTAAGTTTATTTATAAGCACAAAATAGGAGGTATAAGGGAGAGATATATTTACAATTATTATTTTCTAAGGATAAAAGTAAAACTATTTATTTTGGAGGGATAAGAATTAATATTTGAAACCTTAGAAATAATATTAAAGCTATTTGAGATTTTTATGAAGGATTGAAATTTGGTTTGAAGGAATTAAATGAATAAAGTTAAAAGTTTTGTAATTTGATTATTTGGATTTACAAAACATTTTTGAAATATTTGCAATTTGATTAGATTGGAGTAATAAGGTTTTCTACATCAAATTAAATTTATAAATTTGCAAATATTTTCTAAATTTCTAAGTTTGGAGTTATAAGGCTTTCAACATCAAAATTAAAGAACCTATAAATTCATTTGTGAGACATAAGCATGGATTATTGGTGTATAGATTCAAGAGCAAGTAAACATATGACTAGAAACAAAAATTTAGTTGAGTCTCTACGAGAAACACATGAGAGACCAGTTACAATAGCAGATGGTAAGACTTATGTAGTAAAAGGAATAGAAGATGTTCCAGTCAATCTAATAAGTGGAAAAGGAATAATTAACAATGTTCTATATGTTCCAGGATTAACTTCCAATCTACATTCAGTCTCTCAACTCATGGATCAAGATATGACAGTAGAATTCAAGTTCATTAATGGAAGAAAACAATGTCTTATTGTCAAACAAGGAAAAACAATAGCTTCTGGATCTTACAAGGAAAATTTGTTTATTCTAGAGACTACTACAAATCTTGCTTTTTCAGGTAAAACATCAGGAGCATTGTGGCATAAACGTATGGGGCATACTAGTGCATCATCCTTAAATGAAATTGTCAAATATCAAATGGTCGAAGGAATACCAAATATTTCTTGGGAATCTACTGTTTGTCCAGAATGTTTAGCAGGAAAACAACATAGAATACCTTTTGAAATTCGTCAATATAGATCTCAACAACCACTAGAATTGATATATACAGATTTATGTGGTCCAATGAATACTACAAGTATTGGAGGACATAAATATTTCCAATTATTTGTTGATGACCACACTAGAAAAATGTGGGTATACTTCATGAAATACAAGTCAGAAGCTTTCAGCTGTTTCAAACAATTTAAACTTCAAGTGGAAAAAGAATCAGGAAAGACTATCAAGACTCTTCAATCAGATAGAGGAGGAGAGTTTGTGTCACAAGAATTTAATCTATTTCTAAAAGAAAATGGAATAAAGAGACAACTTACTACAACATATTCACCACAACAAAATGGGATTGCAAAAAGAAGAAATAGATCTATAATGGAAATGGTAAGATGTATGATAAAAGAGGCTCATCTTGATAATCAGTATTGGGCAGAAGCAGTTAAAACAACAGTATATTTACATAATAGATTACCTACAAGAAAACTCAAGAATATTACTCCAGAAGAAGCATGGTCAGGGCAAAAACCAAATGTTGAAAAATTAAGGATTTTTGGATGCAAAGCTTATATGCATATTCCAAAACAGAAACGAACATGGATGGTATATTTGTTGGCTATGATGATGAATCTGCAGGATATAGAATAATTGATTCAAGTACAAAGAAAGTATATATAAGCAGAGATGTAGTTTTTTCATCAGAGTTGAAATCAAAGAAGAGAATAATGATCCAGAAGTTTTTCCAAACTTCTCAGAAGAAACAAAATCAGAATCTCAAGATGAAATAGAGTCAGAATCAGAATATACAGAAACTTCCACAATTCCTCAAAAAAAGGAACCAATAAGTCTTAGGAATACACTCAGAGAATCAAATTTGGAACAAATGCCAGATCTTACTACTATAAGACCTCAAACTCGTAGTCAAAGCAGAATGAATAAAGGGTTATTGAGTGCTACAGAAGAACCAACAACAACACTTCAGGCTCTAAATCACTCACAATGGAAAACAACTATGGAATCAGAGTATTCATCACTACAAAAGAACAAAACATGGAGTCTAGTAGAGTTACCTCCAGGAAAAAAGGTAGTAGGTTGCAAATGGGTTTATAAGATTAAGTATAGAGCAGATGGAACCCTAGAAAAGTACAAAGCTCGATTAGTGGCCAAAGGATATACACAGACAGAGGGAATTGACTATGAAGAGACATTTGCACCAACAGCCAGAATGACTACTATCAGAACAGTATGTGCCTTAGCAGCTCATCATGGTTGGAAACTTCATCAAATGGATGTCAAAAGTGCATTTCTTAATGGTGATTTAGAAGAGGAAGTCTTCATGTCTCAACCAGAAGGATTTGTTGTCAAAGGTCAAGAACATAAAGTTTGTAAACTAAACAAATCTTTGTATGGTCTAAAGCAAAGCACCAAGGGAATGGAACATAAAGATGAATAACCACTTGTTACAACACAGCTTTAGACGAAGTACTTCAGATCCAAGTTTATATACAAGGAGAATTGGGATATAGTAATTACAAGAAGCTTTGAAAAGCTTATAAATGAAATAAAGAAGGATCTTGAGAAGGCATTTGAAATGACTGATTTAGGACTTATGAATTACTGCCTTGGTCTAGAAATTCATCAAAATACAGATAGCATCACAATCACACAGACAAGATATGCAAGAGCTCTACTAGAGAAATATAAAATGGATAATTGCAAGCCTAAAGATACTCCTATGGAACAAGGACTTCAATTGTCTAAAAATGATGGTACACATTTAGTCTCAGCTACAGAATATCGACAGTTGATTGGAAGTCTTCTATATTTAACCAACACTCGGCCTGATTTAGTTTTTGTTGTAAATTATCTTTCAAGGTTTATGCAAGAGCCTAGAGAAAGTCATTGGAAAGCTACAAAAATAATATTACAATATATCAAGAAAACTACAGATTATGGATTAATCTACATGTTAAAGATTTTTGTTTACAAGGATGCTCGGATTCAAATTATGCAGGGTCTGTTGATGATATAAAATCTACTTCTGGATACATCTTTTACCTTGGATCAGGACCAATTTCATGGCACAGTAAGAAACAACATACAGTAGCACAATCATCCACAGAAGCAAAGTATCGTGCAGCCAGAGATACAACTTGTGAAGCTCTATGGTTACAATATATATTATCTGATATGGGAATAAAAAGAACTCCTACTCTAATTCATTGTGATAATCAAGGAGTACTCAATCTAATAAAAAATCCCATTGTACATGAAAGAACAAAGCATATTGAAGTCCAATGTCATTTCATCAGAGATCATTTTCAGAATCGTCATATCAATTTGAAGCATGTTTCTTCTGACGAACAAGTGGCAAATATATTCACAAAACCTCTAGGTCGAAACAAGTTCCAAGATTTCAGAGATCAGTTATGCAAATCAAGAGAGGATCATCTCAAATAATGTAATACAGGGGGGTGTTAGAATATATTACATTATTTGATACATAGTTGAGAAAATCGGAATTGTATCAGAATCGACATGGAAAAGAATCGGGAAAAATCGGGGACAAAATCGACATTTTTTCATTGAAAAAACCGAAGAAAATGCAATTTTCATTGAAAAAAAGCTTTTTTCATGCATATCAGAATTTTTCGGGAAAAAATCGGCAAAAATCGGCAAAAAATCGGCTAGCCTGTGAATTATGAAAAATCGGATCAAATCGGGATTTTTTGCAGATTTTCTCAACTATGATTTGATATGTGAAAGGTCAAGGGTCTTTTAGGGAAGACCAAAGGTCATTTGTAAATCTATATTATAGACTCTCAGTTCTATATTTGACTGTAAAAAGTTCTTGTAATACCAAGAGGAATTCTATTTTGCTTCGCATGGTTTTTCTTTCAATCTAGTAATTCGTAGATATATTTCTTGTTTCATAGAGTGCAGTAGCTAACAATTGAGACACATTTTGTAATTTATACCTTTTTATATCATAAGCAATACAAGAATATTTGAATTTTGGATGCATTAGAATTTCTTTAATTGAAGTGTGTTTTGTCATTTTCATGTGTAGTTTAAGCTTCTATCACTTACGGTATTAATTTTTTATTTGTATAGTGTTAATTAATTGTCATATGCATGAAAAAAAAATAAAAATTCAATGAAAAATTGCATTTTCTTCCATAATTTTTTTGCTCAGTCCCAAGTGGGTCTTCCAAGTCTGAGTTTCTTTACTATGCATCATACAATGTCAGCCTTGGCCATGAATCAGATTACGCTTTCAACACCCCCTCATAATCTGAACTAAGTGGCCAAGGAGAATATATTAGCAACAATAATATCTCCCCCCATAATGGATGCTCTAGTGGGCCTCCGAATTTTGAGGTAGACTCTTTTGAATCCCCCTCATCATCTAAAATATGCTGCTGCAAAAATGCTTCCTGCAAAAGAGTCTTCTTAGGCTGGACCATAGTCATCATTGCCACTATTAGACACTCCCACACACATCCAAAAAACACTTCTGCTAAGACTTCAAATGAAAAAGATAAGTCAAGATCACCACCACCTTTAACAATAAGCTTCTTCAATCTTCCATAGATGCATAAGGTATGACTTGAAGGCATGACTTTTCCTCTTACGGCATACATCACCTTATTTAAAGATTTTTGCTTGCCCTTAGGCCACCTAATTTCAATCACCAAAAGAGGCTTTGCATGAACCTGCTTAAAAAAAGAGTTATAACAAACTTCCACAAGTACTTGGACAAGAAAAAGAAAAAGAAAGAGATAGGATTAGATCTTCATGAATAAGTTGAATCAATCATCCAAAGGAGGAAGAGAGATTGACTAAAGCACATCTTAAATCCTTTTCCAACAAGCCTCCAAAAGACTCAAAATTTGCTACTACTATCATAAATCCATCTATATCTCCCAATAAATCAGGCAAAAGATTCTAATTGTACAAAAATTGTAAATTTGCCCTTTCAAAATAGGGCAATAGGGCTTGAGGAATATTCCATACAATTCAGCCCCTAACACTAGGACAGGTCCATAAACTGATGTCACCAATGCATAGAACACAACAAATCATGCAATTTGAAAAAAAGGGTTCAAAATGCTTCCGTATACAAAAGTTATGGCCTCTAAAATTTTTGCCCAAATAGCCCTCAAAAAATGAAAAATTAATTTGTCAAACCTTAGGAAATTGACATCAAATTGTAGCTCGCCACATGTCATCCACGCATTTGCTGATGGTGACCACTCATTTTTTGCCACCTGGGCTCCACTGGCGCATTGAGAATCCGATGCCTTCCCTCTAAAGGTGCTCTCAAGACAGTGCATGGGATTCATACTTAATATGTACAATGCATTGAGGAATTGTATGCTTTTAATTGAGTTTACGCTAAAGCAAGATAATCCAATCTCTCTCAATTCATCATGCCCAATCAACAAGAACCAAAATTAACACCTTGACCTTAGACCCATAAAGAACTATGGGTTGGATGATATAGTCAAAAAGCTGCATCTTTGAGGGGATATCCTAAAAATGTATCTAAAAATATTTGTCATTCAAGAACAGAGAGAATTGCACATCCCTTGCAAGGTCATGATTGGAAGTATATTTGAGGTTAAAGGTGGATCTAATATTTGAACCCCCAAATAAGTGTAACATTTTGTGATGTAAATATGATTACCCTTAAAAAATAACTAAAACTTTAAGAGCACATTCTTGGAGGAATTAAGGATCATAATCTTAGTCTTACTAAGGTTCACCTTAAAATTCCTAGGGTCACAAAAAAGAGCAAGTGCATATAACCATCTTTGCAAGCTCTCAAAAAGTTAGCAAGAAAAACCACATCATCGACCAAATGTAATATGGCGATCAAAATATGGACTATAAGACATTCATTCTTTGCATGAGTGTACCATGTTAGTAAGTCCTCAAGCCCATCAACATATATTCCAAGGAGAGTCGAGAAAAGAGGATATCCTTGCTCAACTTTGGTGGTACTTCTAATCTCATTTGAGAACCCACAAGCATCTTGAAATTGGCCAACCATTATCTCATAAAAGCTTATGATAGCTTTATTAAGAAGCTCAAAGATGGTTGTATTACATTCTTTGAAATAGCAGTTGATGAATAAAGCTCAAAGATGGTTGTATTACAATCTTTGAAATAGCAGTTGATAAGGCATTATCTCAAAGGCCTTTCTAAAGTCAAAAAAACAACGAAAGACCATGAGGAATCTAGCTTACGCATCCTCAATGCAAGAGTGAAGATATGGTCAATGGTCCGAAAACGTTTTTAAAACCAGACTTCCCTCTTGCTGTAAACCCATCACTCTCAAGTTTGGAGAACGTCATGTCAAATGTTGTACCATAGAGGTTGGAAAATATATGCCAAATCATAATGGTCCTATAATTGTTCAGAACAGAGTTGCTTTTTGAATGGATTGGATAAAATGCTGAGACCAAAAGGAAGGGAAGCCACAAAAAAATGACCTCAATGAATAGCAAGGCAATGGGATAAAGTATGTAATCCACCCATTGTTTGAAAAAATCATCTTGGAACCCTTCACAATCAACAATGTCATTGATGCTAACTTCCTGATAGCTCCCCAATATCATGGACCCAAGGGGGAAAATATGTTACAAGAAGTATGGGAAGAAGTGACCTGAATGGGATATTTAGATGGGATGTCATAAAGAAAAGTGGTGTGTGAAACCCAGGGTTCAGTATCAATGCTAGGGGGTAGAATTTTCATGGGAGCAGGTTATGCCAGAAACTCTTTGGGGAATTATGCAATGCATCAAGGAGTCTACTTCTTCTAGAAGCAAGAAACTTATATTTCTTGTGTATAAGGAGAGAATGATATTCTTTATGAATGGAGGGGATGGTTGAAAGCTCCTATGCTAAGAAGCAGCTAAGCTTCATATGCATTGTTTTACGGTACCCATCATCCAAGCAATTCATAGGACAAGATCCAAGAGTGAAGGATGGCTTTGAGTGATGAACTTTGTGAAGAAAATATTGAAGGGAAGTATCCCTACAGCATGTCAGAGAGAGTCATACTTGTCCTTCACTAGGTTAAAGAAAGATGAGAATGCCCTAACATAAGCTCCCCCACCCCTGCAGCATGAGTGTCAACACACACCACACTGAACTGTACAGACATATGAAGAGTAGCCATACGACAATCTTTCTATCCAGATTGAAAACAAATATCAAACCCATCTTCCATATATGTATGAAGAAGCCATGGATGTCATTGTCATAGGAATCACACTCATAACCTTGTACTTATCTTCCATATATGTATGAAGAAGCCATGGATGTCATTGTCATAGGAATCACACTCATAACCTTGTACTTATGGAAGAATGATATATGTCATTTGAAGGAAATCCCGTAGCATGACTTTGTCAACAGCTTTCTCTCCTAGTGGAGCCAAATATCCAACAAGGAAAGATAAAAATTCCATTAAATAAATGCTTGGCACTCATAGGAAAATTGTATGTAGGCATTTAGGAACTGCTAGAAATAAAACTATTAATACAGTTTAAAAGAAGAAAGTAAAGAAATAATGGAGCTTTGAATGTTCAAAAGTGTAATATCCATGTATATTGTGTTTTTGTTTTGTTCAAGCTAAGAATAAAGTTCATTTACCTATGCTCCAGTTACATTCTTCATTGACAAATGGTTTTAGACTAATTCAAAATATAATGCATCAATGAGTCGAGCATATCTCTAAGATGAGATATATCTGACATGATATAGATGGTGAATTTTTTGATTTGACAAAATAACGCATGTGCATATGGACACTAAAATTTATTTTAATTTTATTTCATAATGCTAGTAAAATTTGGCAAATGCTGTAAACTTGGAAATAATTTATACAAGAGAAAAATATAATGTTACAGAAATTTAATCTATTTGGCAAATTATTTATTGAGAAATGGTAAAAAATTAGCCATTGCATTGATTAAAATAAATAACTAAAGCCAATGAGGTTCAGAGCAATTGACAGGGAATGATAGTTTCACACCCTTAACTAAAGTTCAAATTTCATGGGTGAACCTTACCATTTTGCCCGTGGGTTTGAGTACAAGTGGTTTTAAATGATGAGTTTCATACCCTAAACCAAGGTTCAAATCTCATGGATGAACCTTAACATTTATCAAATAGCATTAACTCAACCAGTTAAATTCTTCAACTTTCAAGGAGACCAAGGTTTGAATCTTGCCAAATGATACATGCATAATTGCCAAGCTGTTGTAATACTACTATGTGGTCATGATGTAATACGGGTGGGACCTGTTTCAATCCCATATAACCCATTAAAAAATAAATAAATAACAGGTAGTGTTGTCCCTGGCAAAGGAGTCGTCTGCTGGTCCTCCAGTGAAGAAATTGATTTTCAAGATGTATAAAAAGCTTAACCAATCAAAAGAACTTGTTGGTAATACATGAAAGTTTAGGAATACAGATAAAATCTCTGTTACATGCAGAGTGGGCATCCAAACATTTTTGGTATATACTTTTTCCAGATTGTACCAATGCCTTTGTGACTTTAAAAACTTGGCACATATGACATTTGGAAAACAGAAACAGTAGAATCAGCTTTTTAAAATGAAAGTGCAGAAAGTCAGATATATCACCTTTTGATGAAATACAATCAAAGCATTGCAGAGACTGTTATTTATTTGATACGGTAGAGATTCAGGTGATTTTGTACTGAAGAACAAGACCAATGAGCTTCCTTCTTCTTTGACATCAACAACTGCAAATCGAGTGTTCTCTTTCTCCAGAGAAGTATTCACACTTATTGCAGAACTTTCATTGATATTTGAGCAACTTCTGAATTTCAAAAAAAATCTCCCTAAAGAAGCAGCACAAACAGGTCCGGACCACCTCCATCCATGTTCCCTCAAGGAAAACTGCACACATAATGCAGAATCTGGGCCTGCATCTCTGTGCATTTGGAAAATATTATTAACAGAGCAAACAACTTTATCTTCACCTGGGAGTAATTTCATATGAAGCATAGCTCGCTGTCCAGGGCCGAGTGCCATTATAGCATCTCCAGTTTCCTTTCCAAAATCAATAAGGAACAACAGCAAGGCAACTTAAGGCAAGATCCACATGCAGTTAAGCTGCAATATAAAACAAAATAAAAACAAAATCTAGAAACCAACCTGCAAACCATTTTGACAGACAGAAATGTCCTCATTTGATTGATTCACAACAATATATCTAGGAACTAGACAAATAATGTTTGTTGGTTCCAAGTCACTCGATGAAGATAATTGAGACCCAACACCCAGCTTCACTATGTCCTTTCCAGTTTCATTATTAACTTCTAAACTGATCTCTGTGAAACCAGAGAAGAATTCCAAATCTAGTAATGATACAACTGCATTTTGTTCTGACCTCTGAATAAGAATCTTCTCAGACCTGTCAAACCAAACAAATAAAATTCTTCAATTATTCAGGGTAATCAGTTCAAAGATACATAATAATTAACAACACTAATTACCTAAAGCATGTAATAAAAAGGAAAATTAAAAGCAAGACAATTTCAAGATTTAAATGTTTTCATAATCCATTTGCTGATCCCATTCTCTTGATAATCTTAATGGATTTTAGCAAAGGTTTTGAAATATCCATGGCAACATATCCAGGTATACATAACATGTTTTCATTCCTCAGTAGTTGGCCCCTCCTAAATGAAGTCCCCTAGAGTATAAACAATATTCTTCAAAACCTCGTTATTGATAAGCTGATATGGAAGTCCAAAAAGCCTCACACACACTGGAAGTCTAAAGTTGGTTTATAGATCTCTTGATAATTCGTGATTAACACAACCTTCGATCCTTTCTTAAAGTTAAATGTGCAGTCCTTGCATAAATTACTACTGTTGGAGCTGCTCATCTATCAGTGGTTTTTTGAGCATTTACATTAGATTTGTTTTCTTTAGTTGTAATATTTTATCTATCTTCTCCTTTGCTGTTTAAGGCCATTCGGTTCATTGATAGTTGGAACATTTGTATGCCAGATCTTACACCCCTTAGTGAACTCACTATTCAAATTTCCCATGTACTTTTTCAGCATCAAAAATATCAAACCACATAATTCCATAGACTTGTGTCAAATTTATCAAACCACATAATGCCATAGACTTGAAATGTCCCAAGGTATGGTCTAAGTCGTTGGTTATCATCCACGATATCATTTGCTTTCCAAAAGTATTCCTAGTTTAGGCAATGCATAATAGAATACTTGTTTTGGAACTGCCATACTTAATCTGCTTAGAAATGAAGGGCACTTAGCCTCCATTGCCTTTTAAGAGACATACCCCACCTTATAACAGGGGGTCTCTTTTGTGTTAGTCTTATGGGGGATGTTTTGTCTTTTTGTTGGTATAAACAATCAACCCCTTCCCAACTGCTGATGTTGCTGAATTTGTTTCATACCCTGCAGATGACACTTACTGTTTGATCCTTTCTTAAAGTTAAATGTGAAGTCCTTGCATAAATTACTACTGTTGGCTCTGCTCATCTATCAGTGGTTTTTTGAGCATTTACATTAGATTTGTTTTCTTCAGTTGTAATATTTTATCTATATTCTCCTTTGCTGTTTAAGGCCATTCGGTTCATTGACAGTTGGAGCATTTGTATGCCAGCTCTTACACTCCTTACTGAACTCACAATTCAAATCTTCCCATGTACTTTTTCAGCATCAAAAATATCAAACCACATAATTCCATAGACTTGTGTCAAATTTATCAAACCACATAATGCCATAGACTTGAAATGTCCCAAGGTAAGGTCTCAGTCTTTGGTTATCATCCATGATACCGTTTGCTTTCCAAAAGTATTCCTAGTTTAGGCAATGCATAATAGAATACTTGTTTTGGAACTGCCATACTTAATCTGCTTAGAAATGAAGGGCACTTACCTTCCATTTTTTGCCTTTTAAGAGATTTACCCCGCATTATAACAGTGGGTCTCTTTTGTGTTACTCTTATGGGGGAAGTTTTGTCTTTTTGTTGGTATAAACAATCAACCCCTTCTCAACTGCTGATGTTGCTGAATTTGTTTTATACCCTGCAGATGACACTTACTGTTCGATCCTTTCTTAAAGTTAAATGTGCAGTCCTTGCATAAATTACTACTGTTGTCTCTGCTCATCTATTAGTGGTTTTTTGAGCATTTACATTAGATTTGTTTTCTTCAGTTGTAATATTTTATCTATCTTCTCCTTTGCTGTTTAAGGCCATTCGGTTCATTGATAATTGGAGCATTTGTATGCCAGCTCTTACACTCCTTACTGAACTCACTATTCAAATCTTCTCATGTATCTTTTTCAGCATCAAAAATATCAAACCACATAATTCCATACACTTGTGTCAAATTTATCAAACCACATAATGCCATAGACTTGAAATGTCCCAAGGTATGGTCTAAGTCTTTGGTTATCATCCATGATACCATTTGCTTTCCAAAAGTATTCCTAGTTTAAGCAATGCATAATAGAATACTTGTTTTGGAACTGCCATACTTAATCTGCTTAGAAATGAAAGGCACTTACCTTCCATTTTTTGCCATTTAAGAGATTTACCCCGCATTATAACAGTGGGTCTCTTTTGTGTTAGTCTTATGGGGGAAGCTTTGTCTTTTTGTTGGTATAAACAATCAACCCCTTCTCAACTGCTGATGTTGCTGAATTTGTTTTATACCCTGCAGATGACACTTACTGTTCGATCCTTTCTTAAAGTTAAATGTGCAGTCCTTACATAAATTACTACTGTTGGCTCTGCTCATCTATCAGTGGTTTTTTGAGCATTTACATTAGATTTGTTTTCTTCAGTTGTAATATTTTATCTATCTTCTCCTTTGCTGTTTAATGCCATTTGGTTCATTGATAGTTGGCGCATTTGTATGCCAGCTCTTACACTTCTTAGTGAACTCACTATTCAAATCTTCCCATGTACTTTTTCAGCATCAAAAATATCAAACCACATAATTCCATAGTCTTGTGTCAAATTTATCAAACCACATAATGCCATAGACTTGAAATGTCCCAAGGTATGGTCTAAGTATTTGGTTATCATCCACAATATCATTTTCTTTCCAAAAGTATTCCTAGTTTAGGCAATGCATAATAGAATACTTGTTTTGGAACTGCCATACTAAATCTGCTTAGAAATGAAGGGCACTTAGCCTCCATTTTTTGCCTTTTAAGAGATTTACCTCACATTATAACAGTGGGTCTCTTTTGTGTTAGTCTTATGGGGGAATTTTTGTCTTTTTGTTGGTATAAACAATCAACACCTTCCCAACGGCTGATGTTGCTGAATTTGTTTCATACCCTGCAGGTGGCACTTACTGTTCGATCCTTTCTTAAAGTTAAATGTGCAGCCCTTGCATAAAGTACTACTGTTGGCTCTGCTCATCTATCAGTGTTTTTTTGAGCATTTACATTAGATTTGTTTTCTTCAGTTGTAATATTTTATCTATCTTCTCCTTTGCTGTTTGAGGCCATTCGGTTCATTGATAGTTGGAGCATTTGTATGCCAGCTCTTACACTCCTTAGTGAACTCACTATTCAAATCTTCCCATGTACTTTTTCAGCATCAAAAATATCAAACCACATAATTCCCTAGTCTTGTGTCAAATTTATCAAACCACATAATGCCATAGACTTGAAATGTCCCAAGGTATGGTCTAAGTCTTTGGTTATCATCCAGGATATCATTTTCTTTCCAAAAGTATTCCTAGTTTAGGTAATGCATAATAGAATACTTGTTTTGGAACTGCCATACTAAATCTGCTTAGAAATGAAGGGCACTTAGCCTCCATTTTTTTGCCTTTTAAGAGATTTACCCCGCATTATAACAGTGGGTCTCTTTTGTGTTAGTCTTATGGGGGAAGTTTTGTCTTTTTGTTGGTATAAACAATCAACCCTTTCTCAACTGCTGATGTTGCTGAATTTGTTTCATACCCTGCAGATGACACTTACTGTTCGATCCTTTCTTAAAGTTAAATGTGCAGTCCTTGCATAAATTACTAGTGTTGGCTGTGCTCATCTATCAGTGTTTTTTTGAGCATTTACGTTAGATTTGTTTTCTTCAGTTGTAATATTTTATCTATCTTCTCCTTTGCTGTTTAAGGCCATTCGGTTCATTGACAGTTGGAGCATTTGTATGCCAGCTCTTACTCTCCTTAGTGAACTCACTATTCAAATCTTCCCATGTACTTTTTCAGCATCAAAAATATAAAACCACATAATTCCATAGTCTTGGGTCAAATTTATCAAACCACATAATGCCATAGACTTGAAATGTCCCAAGGTATGGTCTAAGTATTTGGTTATCATCCATGATACCGTTTGCTTTCCAAAAGTATTCCTAGTTTAGGAAATGCATAATAGAATACTTGTATTGGAACTGCCATACTTAATCTGTTTAGAAATTAAGGGCACTTAGCCTCCATTTTTTGCCTTTTAAGAGATTTACCCCACATTATAACAGTGGGTCTCTTTTGTGTTAGTCTTATGGGGGAATTTTTGTCTTTTTGTTGGTATAAACAATCAACCCCTTCTCAACTGCTGATGTTGCTGAATTTGTTTTATACCCTGCAGATGACACTTACTGTTCGATCCTTTCTTAAAGTTAAATGTGCAGTCCTTGCATAAATTACTACTGTTGGCTCTGCTCATCTATCAGTGGTTTTTTGAGCATTTACATTAGATTTGTTTTCTTCAGTTGTAATATTTTATCTATCTTCTCCTTTGCTGTTTAAGGCCATTCGGTTCATTGATAGTTGGAGCATTTGTATGCCAGCTCTTACTCTCCTTAGTGAACTCACTATTCAAATCTTCCCATGTACTTTTTCAACATCAAAAATATCAAACCACATAATTCAATAGACTTGTGTCAAATTTATCAAACCACATAATGTCATAGACTTCAAATGTCCCAAGGTATGGTCTAAGTCTTTGGTTATCATCCACGATATCATTTTCTTTCCAAAAGTATTCCTAGTTTAGGCAATGCATAATAGAATACTTGTTTTAGAACTGCCATACTAAATCTGCTTAGAAATGAAGGGCACTTAGCCTCCATTTTTTTGCCTTTTAAGAGATTTACCAAAAATTATAACAGTGGGTCTCTTTTGTGTTAGTCTTATGGGGGAAGTTTTGCCTTTTTGTTGGTATAAACAATCAACCCCTTCTCAACTGCTGATGTTGCTGAATTTGTTTCATACCCTGCAGATGACACTTACTGTTCAATCCTTTCTTAAAGTTAAATGTGCAGTCCTTGCATAAATTACTACTGTTGGTTCTGCTCATCTATCAGTGTTTTTTTGAGCATTTACATTAGATTTGTTTTCTACAGTTGTAATATTTTATCTATCTTCTCCTTTGCTGTTTAAGGCCATTTGGTTCATTGATAGTTGGAGCATTTGTATGCCAGCTCTTACACTCCTTAGTGAACTCACTATTCAAATCTTCCCATGAATTTTTTTCAGCATCAAAAATATCAAACCACATAATTCCATAGACTTGTGTCAAATTTATCAAACCACATAAAGCCATAGACTTGAAATGTCCCAAGGTATGGTCTAAGTCTTTGGTTATCATCCACGATATCATTTGCTTTCCAAAAGTATTCCTAGTTTAGGCAATGCATAATAGAATACTTGTTTTGGAACTGCCATACTTAATCTGCTTAGAAATGAAGGGCACTTAGCCTCCATTGCCTTTTAAGAGACATACCCCACATTATAACAGGGGGTCTCTTTTGTGTTAGTCTTATGGGGGATGTTTTGTCTTTTTGTTGGTATAAACAATCAACCCCTTCTCAACTGCTGATGTTGCTGAATTTGTTTCATTCCCTGCAGATGACACTTACTGTTTGATCCTTTCTTAAAGTTAAATGTGCAGTCCTTGCATAAATTACTACTGTTGGCTCTGCTCATCTATCAGTGGTTTTTTGAGCATTTACATTAGATTTGTTTTCTTCAGTTGTAATATTTTATCTATATTCTCCTTTGCTGTTTAAGGCCATTCGGTTCATTGATAGTTGGAGCATTTGTATGCCAGCTCTTACACTCCTTACTGAACTCACAATTCAAATCTTCCCATGTATTTTTTCAGCATCAAAAATATCAAACCACATAATTCCATAGAGTTGTGTCAAATTTATCAAACCACATAATGCCATAGACTTGAAATGTCCCAAGGTATGGTCTCAGTCTTTGGTTATCATCCATGATACCGTTTGCTTTCCAAAAGTATTCCTAGTTTAGGCAATGCATAATAGAATACTTGTTTTGGAACTGCCATACTTAATCTGCTTAGAAATGAAGGGCACTTACCTTCCATTTTTTGCCTTTTAAGAGATTTACCCCGCATTATAACAGTGGGTCTCTTTTGTGTTACTCTTATGGGGGAAGTTTTGTCTTTTTGTTGGTATAAACAATCAACCCCTTCTCACCTGCTGATGTTGCTGAATTTGTTTTATACCCTGCAGATGACACTTACTGTTCGATCCTTTCTTAAAGTTAAATGTGCAGTCCTTGCATAAATTACTACTGTTGTCTCTGCTCATCTATTAGTGGTTTTTTGAGCATTTACATTAGATTTGTTTTCTTCAGTTGTAATATTTTATCTATCTTCTCCTTTGCTGTTTAAGGCCATTCGGTTCATTGATAGTTGGAGCATTTGTATGCCAGCTCTTACACTCCTTACTGAACTCTCTATTCAAATCTTCCCATGTACTTTTTCAGCATCAAAAATATCAAACCACATAATTCCATAGTCTTGTGTCAAATTTATCAAACCACATAATGCCATAGACTTGAAATGTCCCAAGGTATGGTCTAAGTCTTTGGTTATCATCCAGGATATCATTTTCTTTCCAAAAGTATTCCTAGTTAAGGCAATGCATAATAGAATACTTGTTTTGGAACTGCCATACTTAATCTGCTTGGAAATGAAGGGCACTTAGCCTCCATTTTTTGCCTTTTAAGAGATTTACCCCACATTATAACAGTGGGTCTCTTTTGTGTTAGTCTTATGGGGGAAGTTTTGTCTTTTTGTTGGTATAAACAATCAACCCCTTCTCAACTGCTGATGTTGCTGAATTTGTTTCATACCCTACAGATGACACTTACTGTTCGATCCTTTCTTAGAGTTAAATGTGCAGTTCTTGCATAAATTACTACTGTTGGCTCTGCTCATCTATCAGTGTTTTTTTCAGCATTTACATTATATTTGTTATCTTCAGTTGTAATATTTTATCTATCTTCTCCTTTGCTGTTTAAGGCCATTCGGTTCATTGATAGTTGGAGCATTTGTATGCCAGCTCTTACTCTCCTTAGTGAACTCACTACTCAAATCTTCCCATGCATCTTTTTCAGCATCAAAAATATCAAACCACATAATTCCGTAGACATGTGTCAAATTTATCAAACCACATAATGTTATAGACTTGAAATGTCCCAAGGTATGGTCTAAGTCTTTGGTTATCATCCATGATACCGTTTGCTTTCCAAAAGTATTCCTAGTTTAGGCAATGCATAATAGAATACTTGTTTTGGAACTGCCATACTTAATCTGCTTAGAAAGGGCACTTAGCCTCCATTTTTTGCCTTTTAAGAGATTTACCCCGCATTATAACAGTGGGTCTCTTTTGTGTTAGTCTTATGGGGGAAGTTTTGTCTTTTTGTTGGTATAAACAATCAACCCCTTCTCAACTGCTGATGTTGCTGAATTTGTTTTATACCCTGCAGATGACACTTACTGTTCGATCCTTTCTTAAGTTAAATGTGCATTCCTTGCATAAATTACTACTGTTGGCTCTGCTCATCTATCAGTGGCTTTTTGAGCATTTACATTAGATTTGTTTTCTTCAGTTGTAATATTTTATCTATCTTCTCCTTTGCTGTTTAAGGCCATTCGGTTCATTGATAGTTGGAGCATTTGTATGCCAGCTCTTACACTCCTTAGTGAACTCACTATTCAAATATTCCCATGTATCATTTTCAGCATCAAAAATATCGAACCACATAATTCCATAGACTTGTGTCAAATTTATCAAACCACATAATGCCATAGACTTGAAATGTCCCAAGGTATGGTCTATGTCTTTGGTTATCATCCATGATATCATTTCCTTTCCAAAAGTATTCCTAGTTAAGGCAATGCATAATAGAATACTTGTTTTGGAACTGCCATACTTAATCTGCTTAGAAATGAAGGGCACTTCGCCTCCATTTTTTGCCTTTTAAGATATTTACCCCACATTATAACAGTGGGTCTCTTTTGTGTTAGTCTTATGGGGAAGTTTTGTCTTTTTGTTGGTATAAACAATCAACCCCTTCTCAACTGCTGATGTTGCTGAATTTGTTTCATACCATGCAGATGAAACTTACTGTTCAAGCTGCATAGATACTGGTTTCATCAGCAATTTTTCTTTTTAATAATAATTTCACTCAACCCTTCGGCCTTCTAGAGTTATATCTATGCATATCCATATTCACACTACTCACTGTAAAGCATTTCCAACATTCTTTCAGGTATTATTTTTACATCAATTCTTGAACGTAAAAGATTCTTAAACAAGACATGTCAATAATTTTGTAAAAATATTAAAATTTGACGAGTGTTTATTACAACAGACTTTCACTCTGCGCTGACATTCACCTGCCACCCACCGCTCGCCTTCTTCCAAATTATTTCCTCGTTAGCCATCCAACATATCAGCGGTGTGCACGCATCAGATATTAATCTGTTTCTCCATCTTTTGCCATTAAGTTGGATGCCTGCATTCCTATAACGCATCAGTGTTTACATTTGCAACTCGATTTATAACTAAAAATTTGCCTGAAGCGATCAATTTATAACGAAATATTTGCCTGCTGCGATCGAAATTCAGATCAATAGCATAGTTACCAATGGAGATGAAAAAGAGGAAGAAAACTATCATCGACACCGACCCTGGAGTCATGAAATAAATGAGTTTGCTCTCGGGAGGGGATTTCTGCTGCGTTCGGGAGGTGGTTTTCTGCTGCGTTCGGGAGGGGATTTCTGCTGCGCTGAGGTGGTTTTCTGCTGCGTTCGGGAGGGGATTTCTGCTGCGCTCGGGAGGTGGATTTCTGCTGCGCTCGGGAGGTGGATTTCTGATTGTGCTGAGGTGGTTTTCTGCCGCAATCGAGGGATTTCTGCTGCACTCGGGAGGGGATTTCTGCTACGCTAAGGTGGATTTCTGCTGCGCTCTCGATTTCTGCTGCGCTGAGGTGGATTTCTGCTGTGCTCGGGAGGGGGATTTCTGCTGGGCTGAGGTGGATTTCTGTTGGGCTGAGGTGGATTTCTGTTGCGCTCGGGAGGGGGATTTCTGCTGGGCTGAGGTGGATTTCTACTGTGTGAGGTGGATTTCTGCTGCACTCGGGAGGGGGATTTCTGCTGGGCTAAGGTGGATTTCTATTGTGTGAGGTGGATTTCTGCTGCGCTCCGAGTGGATTTCTGCTGCACTCCGAGGTGGATTTTTGCTGCACTCAAGGTGTATTTCTGCATGTGCCCTAGCGCAACCCCGGACGTGCCCTGGCATGTCCCAGTTGTCCTCATTGCGAATCGTTTAGCAGCCCAGTGTTCTTGGTGTTATGGGGATATTTGAAGAAGGAGGAATGGAGGAGACGTAGGCTTCTCCTCTTAAATTTGTCCAACGCCTTCACACAATAGTTTCATATCAATGTTTGTCTAAACAAATTAATTCTCTCCAGAAATAGCTAGACACACAAGCTAGTATTATATTCTCCTTGCACGACCAAGTGAAAGACGACAGCTGCATTATCACTGATCTCCAAATTAAACTTCAAGATCAACAATCCATCATTACTCAATTGCAGACTACACATACAGAACAGCCTCCTAAGAATTCTGTGAATTTACACTCTGAAATTTTAAAAATTCGAGATGAACAGGCTATTCTTCTTGTTGAGCAGGAACATCTCAAGGAAGCATCAACTGCATCAATCTTGGGTTCAGGTTGTAGCCGGAAAGAAGAACCCCCCCATAATTGAGTTAGCTGTCTAAGCTAAATTTGAAGAAGGATCCGTAATGCGAAAGCGCTCAATCTCAGGGTTCGTGAGGTACCCAAACCTACTGATCCACTTCAATCTGGAAATGCCTTCATTCACAACACTCTTGAGTTAAGAGACGTTACTCTCAAAAGAGCATGGTTCTCTCTCGACTCCACATTGATCATACACTTCAAAAATGCAGAAGAGCGTATGAAGGCATTGAGGGCCAAACGGAAATTATTTACTTTTCAGGACAAGATCTACCTTGATGAGGACCTTACGCGACTCCAGGTTGAAGAATTGAAGAAAGCCAAGGAACAAGTAGCCGCAGCCAGGAAATCCAACAAATGGACAGTTATTCGTAATTTGTGTGCAATGATTAGGGACTCTCCCCCACCTGGGTGGTCCAAACCCTTGCCTAACAAATGACTCCATCGGCACGGAAGGGGGGTTGCAGATAAGCTAGCTATAGCTTGCTAGAACTGCAATGGTATTATGTGGTATGCCCTAGGGTCCCTTCTTGATGTGATTGATAGACATGAAATCATTCTTATCTGTGAGACACACGAGAATCCTGAGCGGGCCCTTCCAGTTATCTCCGGTTACTTTTGGTGGTCCAGTTGTCTGCAACTCACTCGACGCTCTGGGGGGTTCGAGGATCAGGAGGTGTTGTTGATCTTATCAGGGATAGGCTCCAGGGTTTGGTATCCCTGGTTTCGACTGACCCCCACTCCAGGTTTTGCAACCTCTTACTTTTCCCCCACCACGTCCAATTTTTCTATTCACACGGATGGGGACCCTTTCCAAGATCTCTATAAGTACATTACTAGATACTCAGCTTCAGGGGAGATACTTTTGCTGGGAGATTTCAATGCTCGGACCGTACCTATGCAGGTTTCTCTTCATGACCTCACAATCGATGAGATGCAGACTCAGAATTGGATCTTGAGGACCTTGGTTTTGCTCGAACCTCTAGCGACACTCAAGTGACTGCTTACGGTAAGCATCTTATTGAGTTGGGTGAATCCAACAGGCTAGTTCTTCTCAATGGTATATCTTGTGTTCTGGATTCCAGTGGGTTTACTTGCTTTCCTCATAGTGGTGGAGTCAGTGTCGTCGACTATGATATTTCCTCTACCACCCTCATTCCATTCATTTCCCAATTCAACGTCTCTGATCACCCTCCCCTCCTTACCAATAATTCAATTCTTTCTCTTACGTTATCCACTGTTTCCCTTCCTATTACTCATCCCCCTCCTCCCTCCCCTTCAGCCCCTCGAGTCATAATAGACTTTGACTATTATTATTCCTTTACCTACATGGACCGGTTGCGTCAGGTTCTCCCCAGGGTGTCTTCTCTTCCCGGTTTCCAATCATTTTGCTTGCTTGGTCCAAACTATTTGGAAGGCTGCTTTGGACTCGTACCCCCACACTATTCGTCCTCCCCCTCGTCCTCGTCCCCCGGGTCATTGCCCCATGAACATCTAGTATGATGAGGAATGTAAGTCTGCCCACCGAAGGTTGAAATATGCCATTCAGAATCTTTCACAGCTCTATACCATTTTTCACAAAGACTACAGGATGCTTCTTCGAAAGAAGCGTCTCTTCCTCTCTCAACATCAACTTGATCTTATCCACTCCCTTCAGCAGTCTCCTAAATCCTTTTGGCGCCTTATCCTCCCCCGTGATCGGATTGCTCATGGGATCGATCTTTCCTCTTGGACGATTCATGCCTTTTCCCTCTATACCATCCCAAATCAGCCTCCCATTACTGTTCCCTCCCCCCCTCTTCGTGCCACCTCTTTTCTACTGGAAACTCTGTACGAGCAAAGCAACAGATTTGGATGGGTTACAGGCATGTAATGTCCCACCCCAACTGAGACTACCAGAATACTGCTCCTCTTGTGTAATTGTTTGAAATTGCAACTTTGTTTTGCTGATTTGGATAATATGAATTCGTTTTTTGGTCTAAAAATATCATATGTTGTTTCAATATGCTAACCCCATCCTTTGAATGATCTTAAAAACTTATGATATTCAAGCAAGACATTTTTACAAACACTTGTTATGCATTCAATGAAAGAAGCTACAGCCAAGAAGTAATCTCTCTCTAACTTCTAAAACACTTCTCCAATTGCAATGAAAATTGAGCACAATATTCTACCAACATAGTAAAGGAAACCCTCTAAAACATATCATGAAATAAGGAGATGTACCCGTGATTAGAAGGTCTTGATATAATTCTAAAGTTGCAAATCAGACTCAGAAAAAACATCATTTTCATTCATATGTCATCAAATACATGCTTCTTCATGAAACTCAAAGCACTTTCAGATACCCTTTACTGAGAGGAAGACTCAGCAATTGATAATCCTTCACAAGGAGGGGCGTTTAGAACCCTAAGGGAATCACGTCCTACCCAGCTTGTACGGCCAGGTGCAGGGCTTGGTACATCTGCAATGTACTTTGTTTTCTGCTCTTCCCAACCCTCAAATTCCCTCAAATCTGATCACTGTCCTTAGAGTTTAAAGTGTTATGCTTCAGCAATGCCACGATTGGGCGGCAATGGGCGAGTTGGATGAGATATAAACCTATTGTAGAAATTATGTGTTCTTCCTATAATCTTCCTCCAAGAAGCTCTTCCACAATGACCGAAATAGATGCTCTTATTGTTGCAAATTGCCAATCTCCAACTGCTGGACCTGCTCAAATACCATGAAGGGAATCTTCCAATATGATCTTCAATCGATGCAACCTGTCCTCAAACCCAATAATCTTGTTGGCTGATAAGAATGCTCAGATAACTCTTTGTAAACCCTTTAAACCCTTCCAATCTGCCGCAAAGAACCTGCAATAATTTCTCCAATTAGCTCAAATTCATTCCCACGGATTGAGAATGCAACTGCCAAAGTGAGGAGATTTTTCACTCCCGGCAATGGCATCCCTTGCTGTGGTTTTCGTCACAACAAAGCTGAAAGGTAACTCCTGCAATGTGCAAGAACTTCACCAAGTTCTCCAAGAGAAAAATATAATAACCAAAGATGTCTCCTTATGCCTCCTCAACGCCCTTTTATTCTTTCTTCAAGTTGGACGTTCCTCATGTTTGATGAATGTGGAATAAAGAAATGCATTAATTTCATAACTTAAGAGCCAAAAAGGGGCGTCCCACTTCCCAAGGTGACAAAAGTAATTAAAAATGATAAAATAATCTTCCCAATCAAATCTTTATTTCATCCCCTTTAAAACGAGTACTCACAAGGCCCCTTTTAATCAAAAATATAAGCCCAACTGTAATATATTTAAACATTACATTTAATTATAATATTAATTAACTTCGGGCATTCAAATAATCAGGCTCCCAACATCCAATCACCAAACAAAAGATAGAAACGGATACCCTTTTCGCCGTAGATGACAAACGTACCTTTTCCGTTTCCCAAAATGCCAACCCTAACTGACTTACTAAAAATAGTAAGTCTTCTACACCAGTGACCAAACGGACCGAAGTCTATCAACAGAATATATATCTGGATACCCAATATGGCGTAGACTAACATCCTGCTGTCTGCTCGGCCAAAAACCCTCATAATTGACTTACTATTTCATCTGAGCTCAGTATAACTCCGAAAAACAGACATCCAGAAGCATACATCAACCTGGTAATCCTCCAACCTTCTTTGAATGCTCCCATACTGACAACAAGCCAAGAAAGGGACATTACAAGGCAGAATTTTTGAAGCATGGTATTGACCCTCTTGTTGAGCCCCTCACCGATCTCTTTAATCTCTCTGTCTGTTCTGGGTTTCTTGATTCCTGGACTCAGCATATCATTCACCCCATTCATAAGGCAGGTGATCCCCATGAACCCAATAACTACAGGACTCATGATTGGGCATATCTTTGCCAAGCTCTATGTCACAGCATTGGATGTGCTTCTCTCCCGAAGGTTGGAGGAGGGGGGTTTCAAAGCTCTTGGCCAAGCTGGTTTTCGGCAAGATCACCAGACCACAGATCACATTCTAGTCCTCATAGCTATTATTGAGGACGCGCGTTCCAAGTCCTCGAAGGTTTATTGTTGCTTTGTTGACTTCAAGAAAGCCTTCGACACGGTGCCTCGACATTTACTTCTTGAGAGACTACGGTCAGTTGGCATCTTTGGGCAACTTTTGACAGTGGTTACACGGTTATATGAGACTGTGAAAGGTCGGTTTTGCTCCCCTCAAGGGCTTTCAAACAATATTCTTAGCACCATAGGAGTGAAACAGGGGTGCCCCCTTTCCCCGACACTTTTTGGGATCTTTATCGACGAGCTTGAGACTTTTATTAAGGAGAACGCTCATGCAGAGGATGGTTGCCTTCTTCACTATGTGCTGATTTCTATTCTCCTCTTTGTTGATGATGAATCTTTCTAAGACCAAGGTTATGGTATTCAATACTACCAAAGAGGTTCTATCTCATCTCCACTTCTCTTTCCAAGGTCGGGAGGTCGAGATCACCACTTCTTATGTGTACTTGGGGGTTCTTTTCACCGGTCCCACTTTTAGTATGAAACCCGCCGCCCAGGCCCGAGTGTGTAAGGGATATGCAGCTTTGTCTTTGCTAGAGAGGAATTGCTTCAAAGCACATTTTCAAGATATACCTCTGAAGATGAGGATTTTTGATGCCTTGGTCAAGCCAACTATTACTTATGGGTCAGTGGTTTGGGGTCCTCGCCTTGGCTCGACTGAGTGGTCACGGGTTGAACGAGTCCAAACACTCTTTCTTCGACAATTCATTCGTTGCAAGGGCACAGTTCCCCGCTCTATTATTCTGGCAGGGTTTGGGGCTTCTCCTCTCCAACGTGAGATTATCTTCCTGATTATCAGTTATCTTCACAGGATCCGTCATTTCGGAGATACACCTGAGGGTTGCAGGCGGTACCCTTACCTTGCCCTTCGCTCCTTGATGGAACTCTCTCCGAGTTCTCGAGGAGACCGAAGGAGCTGGTATTTTCAGGTTTCTGCTCTATTGGCTAGCATTCAGATACTGATAGATAGGCTCCCGCCTTATTCTTTAGGGGTTCTCCCCCCTCTCGGCTTAGTAAGGAGAAGATGCTCCACAAGATTCGGAAGGATGTTAGTCTCCAATACACCAGATGCACATGGATCTCTCCTGTTGCCCCCCTTTCCCCCAAGTTGTCTTTCTACCGTGAGCACTTCTTACAGATTCAGGAGGCAGAATAGTTCCTCCACAATACATTCAGCAGCACACAATGCATAGTCTTCGGATTACCATTTGGCAACTTAGGGTGTGTTCTCACCAACTTCGGATTGAGTTAGATCACCATCTTCCGACGGAGGAGCGGATTTTCTTGTTTTGCTCCTTGGGTGAAGTTGAAACCCTTCATCACTTTATTTTTTGTTGTCCCATTTATAATAAGATCCGAGGTAGGTTCCATTGTCTTTTCAAGGACAACTCTCGATCTGTTTCGACCTTCTTCAGATACCCGGGCCAGCGTTGTCTCGCACTCTTTCTTAGGAGACAATTCAGCTTCGACAACATAAAAGTTCTCCAAATGGATCTCACCCTCCTCAACATCGGCTCATCACAACATACTTCACCAACTCCGACGGACCAGGTGACTTCAATTGGAAACGCCCCACATCATCCAGTTCGGACAGAAGCAGGGTCACTAGACAGCACACCAACAGTTTGTCAGGGTTCCGAACTAGCAATGGGCAGAGACATATCATGGACTTCTTCAGCTCCGGTACTTCGGCCTTGACTATTAGGAGAGATTAGTTTCTGGAGGGTTCTTGAAGCTTGCCCCCCCTGGGTTGCTCCCTCCCCCCTCCTCTCTCTCTGTTCTTCTTGGAGTGCACTCCTCTCTGTTGGATTGCAGCCCTCCCCCTCTCTGCTCTCCCTTTTCTTTTCTTTTCCCTTTCTCTTTGGCCCGTTTGTCGGGTTTCATCATGTATTTATCTTAGTTATTTTCTTTGTTGGGCTTTTTAGCCTGCTAGCTGACAGTCATTATTGTCCTTCTTATAGTCCCTTGGGTCTTATTTTGGCCTACCGCAGACATTAATAATATTTCATTTCACTATTAAATGTGTCATTTTGTTAATCCAGAATATAATAGCTAAGCACGGACAAGAATTTCATGAGATAAATGCCAAATTGCTCACGTGAAATATCTAATTCTTTAACTGTCTAGAAGAGAATAAAAAATGTAAAGAGAAGACCTTTTTGAAGATAGCTGGCTGGAAAAGCATTTGAGAACAAATTCTTTAGATCAAATTTATGGAAAATTTCTTACTTCTCAAACCAGCAGATTTTAGATTGAGGTTCGAGAAGTATTTGATGTCCTGATGGGGATGATTCAACGGTCGTTTTACCTTTCCTTCCCCTAAAATAAACAAACATGGATCAGCGTTAAAAATAAAAATAATTGCAGTAGGGCTAACCCACAGGAAATTGTAATTTGTACATAACATGACATACCATAGAAAAGAAGTCTTCTGATTTGATGTAAAACAAATTAGTGTCATATCAGTTGCATTCTGAAGTGCATATGGTGTATAAATAATCACCTGCACAAACCAAGCACCATGAAGAGGGATGGACCTTGTTAAACTAAGGTATGTTGTGTTAAATCATATACATTTGTCAATACAATTTCATAGTAAAATAACTTTTTATTGAATATGCTGACCTCTAAAATCCCACTATCTCCTCGTGACAGCCTCATCATAGCAAATCTCTTCCCATCCCCAAAGTCCAATTCTACATCTAAACCACGTGAGTCACCTTTAAAGTTGCGAGAGAGTTTTTACCAATCACCTAACTTTTACTGGACTGCTCTTTTGTTTCAAATTACAAAGTGTTACAGTCAGAAAAAGCTTGCTAAGGTTTGCATACATGCGAGTTTTACATCCCCCTTCAACAATAACAACATTGACCCTGTCTTTGGATATTTCTACTGCATTTGTCTCTGCAAACAATAGAACTGATTAGAAATTAAGAAGCAATAACTATTTTATGCTGATATCACCTACAATGTTACTTACCCGAACAATCACTTGAAGTCACTGCAATATCCACCTCAAGAAGATTTGAAACTCGATTGGTTGGCAAAATTAAGATATCCTGTTGTTCATGCCATGCAACTATTGAGGACTCTGAAGCATGAGATTTTGTCAGAGGCAGCTTCCTTCTTGTGGTTCTAACTAGGAAATAAAGATCTTTAAACTTTGTATTAGAGTTCTTTAGGCCACAGTGAATAGTGCTAAAGGAGGATTGCATAAGTTGTCCACCGAGTTTCTTCTTGATGTGATAACTTAATTTTTCAAAAATCCCTGAAACACGAACAGCTTTTACCCCTTTCAAATCTTCTGACCACTCAAAGGTTGATAGTGTTTCACTCTCCACAGTGGATTTCTCAGCAGTTGCAGGACGTACGCAGAGCACATAATTTCCTGAAGGAATGTAAAAAAAGATACATATACAGTAAGAAACATGTGATAATGTCCAACAGAATGACAATTTCATGTAGGCAGAATAATTTCATCAGATGCTTGACATAAGATTGGAAATTCAAAATAAATAGGAATCATTAATCTTAAGAGCAGCCACCACTAATGATGTGTTCATAAAAGTATGCTTCAAATAGAGGTGTCATGAATAAAACCAAAGTCTCTTATCATCCTGAGCCTGCTCTCATATGCTTTGCTTACCTCTTGTCATTGACATTAGGGAAAAATTCTGTTCTAATAGTGTCTTTCAGATTCTTCTTAAATTCACCATCTTTGGTCATTGGGAGTGTATTATTTCACATTTAAAAACACATAATTTGGATTCCACTATGTGCAAATGCTACCCTCGTCAGCACATTAATGCATTTAATTTTCACAAAGTTTCATCAAAATATTTTCTTAAGATTATACATAGAAGCGGCCTAATTTTGCTTTTCCAGCTCCACTTCTACGGGATGATGTTTATTGTTTATCATCATCAAATAATGTCTCTATTGGATCTGTGCATTACAGGTCAAGGATCATCATGCTAAATATTATTAGAGAAACACATTTTGTTTGAATCAAAACTATATAAGATGTAGCAAAGTGCAACTAATAAACAAATATTTGCTGCTTTACTTACCTTGGATCAACCATCTCCATGCTTCTCTTTTCATTCTTTGAACAACATAAATGCTTTAACCTTTCTTTCCCACTGGTTTAAAACAACAAACAGTATACGTACAGGCTATTTCATGATTCTTTCAATTACATAAGCCCTTTCATAATGTTAAGACCCTATTCTAATATTATCAATAATTGTTTACTCATTTCATGATTCTTTCAATTACATAAGCCCTTTCATAATGTTAAGACCCTATTCTAATATTATTAATAATTGTTTAGTCATGTGGTACTTTGGGTGCCTAGGTTTATGGGCCCATATGATGTAACCATTATTTATTATAAAAAGACATTATTTAAAAATGTAACAATTATTATTTAGGAGTTACTAGCTTGAGCCCCACTTGCACGTGGATGGGAACCCTTGAGCATTAGGGTTAGGGTAGCCAAAGTCTATAAAAGAGCCAAGGGGGCAAGAGAAGAGATATCTCATATTTTGTTGTATCGAAGCTCTGCTTCTAAGGAGGTTGCTCCCTTGAAGAGGCTTGTGATTCTGTAATGTGTTCTTGATTTCTGCAATATAATCTGCTGCATTTCTATTTCATATTGCAATATTGTTAATTTTAAGCTTTAGTTTTTATTATTATTGCAATATCATGTGGATATGCCTTATTTTTACTGCAAGGTTCCTACCAAGTGGTAGGTTCCTAACAAGTGGTACGCTTTGCAGGGCCACATCCTGCTGTAGTGCAAACAGTTCGTGTCCTGCCATTCCGACTTGTTAGGTATAATTTTTCTTTGTTCTTATTTTTTTACTTATTGCCCTACAAAGAAAATCAAGCCATTTCTTTATGTTTTAGTTTAATAGGTTAGAAACCTTGTGTTGGGGTTTTAAAATATCATGGAGGAGCTATCATTATTGGCTAAGCTAGATTGCACATAAAGCATCTAGTGAAGTGAGGGGTGATCAAACTCCAATACCTAGGCCTCAGATAGCACCCATATACAAACTTGAGCTCCCACATACTTTCAGGTATATAGGGAGACCCCCTTAGGTTTAGGAGAGACCTTTAGCCATAGGAAGCTTTTCGACCATGTATCTATCCATAGTGCACCAAAAACAGCACTCAAGAAGATTACCCTCTTGTACTGTCAGAGAAGCGAATAGTGCACTCAAGGGTATGTGTGGAACCCTCCTTGAGTAGTGGCTTGAAATATTGGTCCAAGCATTATCATTCATCGCTACGGTATAACAAAGGGCTATGGATAGAGTGCACACCTTGGCCTAGAGTTACCCTATTTCAATCATATGTCAAATCCTAAAACAGCCTGTCAAACCTTCCAAAACCCTAACTACAAAAGTGAGCATACTGAGGAGATTACACCTATCACAGAATTGACTCTACTATAACCGCTCTTGACTGACAAAGATAATTGTTGGGGGTCAGTAACAGTCAAGAACAGTGTCAGATACAGTTTTTAGTAACGATCGAAACAGTTCAAAGTCTGGGAACAGTGTCAGATAGGGCAGTTGTCAATAAAATTTGAGACAGTTGTTAGTAACAGTCAGGAATAGAGTCAGACAAGTCAATTGTCAGTAACCGTTGAGACAGTGTATAGTAACAGTAAGACAAGACAGTTGTCGGGGACAGAGATGAAAGCCATTTTTCTAGGTGAAGAAAAGCTTTAGAAGGAAAACAGACAACACTTGACCAAATAAAGTCTAGGGAGTCAAAAAAACATCATTTTGAGACCTAGTCCATTGTGATTGTTTGTTCAAGCTGATCGTTTTTATATATAGCACCCAAACACTTCTTATGAACCATTACTAAAAATAGTAATTGCTGAAACAACACTAATATTTTTAGTAAGGCAAGTCCAAATCAAAAGTCCATGGCTGGAGGGACTAGAGCAGCAATGAGGGAGATGGAGCAAAACCAATTGAGTGAACAAATAGGATTATTAAGTCAACAACATACCTCTTGAACCAATTTGTCCAAGAAGTTAAACATTTGAAAGATCATATGCAACTCTTGAAATTTGAACAAATTAAAATGAAAACGAGGATTGAGGAAAATTTTCATGAGGCTGAAGAGCGTTTAAAAGGAGCCACTCATTTACACCAACAGATTAAAAATGAATGAACAGTTGGAAGTTTAGGATATATGGACAAGGAAACACATCATGCTCTTTTTAGTAATAATACCCCGTATAAAATGCCCGAACTAGACTTCCCCAAGTTTAATGAAAAGGACCCCGATGGTTGGTTGTGCTAGGCGGATTAGTTTTTCAAACTCCACAATGTACCCCGATACTTATGGATCACAATGGCATCCTTTAACTTTGAATCTGACGCCCTTCAATAATATCAGTGGGTGCAACAAATGACTCTCGACCTTTCTTGGGAAGAATTTTTTTTTTTTTATATGGTGGAATCGGTAGCCGCCACAAATCCGGGCAGGTTGTCCGGCTTTTATGGCCGCCACAGTATTTTGTGTTGTCCGCCGCGGAATCCACCACACAGATCTTCGCAAGGCCCGAGATTTGAAACTTGGACCTCCGCCCCCCTTACGGGGTTTGGGGGAACCAATTGGTCTACACCTCGAACCTATCTTGGGAAGAATTTGAATCCCAATTACTCGCTCGTTTTGGCCCCAGTGAGTATGAGGACTTTTTAACAAAATTGAGACAGACCTCTATTGTTTGTGAGTATCAAACTTAGTTTGAGAAGTTGGCTAATAGGACAAGGGGTTTGAGTGAAGGATTTTTTCAAAGTTGTTTTGTCAATGGGTTGAAGAATGATATTAAGGCCTAGGTAAAAATGTTCAAACCACAATCCATGATGCAAGCAATAGGATTGGCTAGGCTAGCGGAGGAAAAATTTACTACTCGGAGGTGTTCATCTAAATTTCCAAAGGCCAAACCCTCATTTCCATCCAAGATCACTTCAAATATAGGAAATAAATTTCCAACCATTAAGCGAATGACTAGGGAAGAAATGGATGACTGTAGAGCACAAGGATTATGTTATACTTGTGATGAGAAATATTCTCCGGGACAAATATGTACAACAAAAATTGTATCTACTAGATGTGGATGATTTTGCGGTAAATGAAGTACATTGAAAGAGTAGAACAAGAAGAAGAAGAGCATGAAGTTGTGGGTGAAGCACAAGAACCACAACTAGAGATTTCAGTCCATGCACTTGCAGGAATCTTGACCCCTCAAACTATAAAGGTAGTAGGATATTTCAAGGGGCAAAGAATTATAATTCTTATTGATTCAAGCAATACACATAATTTTATTGATCCCCAAGTAGCTAAGCAAGCAAACTGCTATATACATTCTTGCAATTCTTTTGAAGTCATGGTGGCAAATGGAGGAATATTACCTTGTAAAGGGAAATGTTGAAATGTTAACTTGAAGATAGGGGAATATGAACTTAAAACTGATATATTAGCACTCCCGTTAGGAGGATGTGATGTTGTGTTGGGGGCATAATGGCTCCATACCTTGGGAATAGTAGCTTGGAACTTTGCCGAACTTTGGATGCAATTCACTCAAAATGGGAGGTCATACACTCTTCGTGGTTCACACACGGGATACCCGTAGTTTATCAATTCAAGTTAAATGGAGAAATTATTAAAAAATCCCTCACATGGGATAGTAGCCCAGTTGTTTGCAATCCAACCCCAAAATATTGAAGCAGCCGAACCACAAAGAGATTTGCAACTCGTTTTGACTAAACATAATGTTGTTTTTGCAAAACCTATAGGATTACCTCCATGCCATTCCCATGACCATGCAATACAGCTAGTATCGAGAAGCTTTCCACCTAACATCAGACCCTACAGATACCCATACACGCTAAAATCAGAAATTAAGAAGTTGGTCCAAGAGTTATTCAAAAACAGGGGTAATTCAACCTAGTAACAGTCCTTATTCTTCACCAATACTATTGGTCAAAGAAAAAGATGGATCGTGGAAGCTGTGTATAGACTTTTGTGAATTCAAACTCACCATTGAGGACAAGTTTCCTACTCCTGTGATTTATGAGTTGTTGGATGAGTTAAATGGTGCCAAATTTTTCTCCAAGTTGGATCTCTGCTCTAGATACCATCAAATAAGGATCAAGGAAGAAGACATTCCAAAAACAACATTCAAAACTCATGAGGGCCATTACGAATTTTTGTTCATGTCTTTTGGCCTAACTAATGCACCTTCAACATTCCAAAGCCTCATGAACAATGCCTTCCGCCCATTCTTTCGCAAGTTTATTTTTGTCTTCTTTGATGACATTCTCATCTATAGTCGCACTTGGGCAAAGCACCTACAACATCTGGATCAAACTTTGCAACTATTACACGACCATCAGTTATTTGTCAAACGATCCAAATGTTCCTTTGGAATGTAGGAGGTCGAACTCTTGGGAGGATGTGATGTAGTATTGGGAACACAATGGCTTAGAACTTTGGGTCTAGTATTTTTGAACTATGGATGAAATCCAGTCAACAAGGGACAAAATACACTCTCAAAGAGATGCATGTTAGTGCTACCCAACTTATTTCTTCTCATGGATGGAAAAGCTTCTAAAGAAATCATCTCACAGGATAGTGGCCCAATTGTTTGCTCTACAAATACCCAATAATAAGGAAACAAAGCAACAGAAGGAATTACAAATTCTTTTAAAGAGACACACATCTGTTTTTTAGGAGCCCATAGGTCTACCACCTCAGTGTGTTCATGATCATGCCATCCAACTTGTACCACGTAGCCTTCCGCCAAATGATCAGCTGTATAGGTATCCATATGTCAAGAAATGAGAAAACGGCACAAGAATTACTTACAACAAGGGTTATTCAACCCAATATTAGTCCATATTCCTCTCCAATGTTGTTGGTACGTAAGAAGGATGGGTCGTGGCGGTTGTGTGTGGATTTCCGAAAACTCAATAAAATAATCGTCGAAGACAAATTTCCTATTCCTGTGATTGATGAATTGCTAGATGAATTGAATGGCGTGCAATATTTCTCAAAATTGGATTTGCGTTCAAGCTACCATTAGATTCAAATCAAGGAAGAAGACATTCCTAAAACTGCCTTTCGAACTCATGGGCACTACGAATTTTTGGTCATGTCCTTTGGTCTGACCAAATGCACCTTCCACCTTCCAGAATCTGATGAATACAATCTTGTGGCCCTTCTTATGCCTATTCATTTTAGACTTCGTTCATAAGATTTTGATTTATAGTCGTACCTCGAAGGAGCATCTCAATCTGGCCTTGCAGCTTTTGTCTAAGAATCAGCTTTATGCAAAATGGTCAAAGTGTGCTTTTGGCATGCAAAAGGTAGAGTACTTGGGTCACATTGTATCAAGGTAAGGAGTTAAAGTAGAACCCAAGAAAATTTAGGCTATACAAGAATGGACAAAGCCTCAAACCCTCAAGAGCCTTCGAGGTTTCTTGGGTCTTATTGGATATTATCGAAAGTTTGTTCAAAACTATGGGAAGATTGCAGCACCATTAACAACTATGTTGAAGAAAAATTCTTTCATGTGGTTAAAACCAATAGAACTAGCTTTCCAAGATCTAAAACAAGCCATGATAACAACACCAATGTTAGCTATGCCCGATTTTTCCAGACCTTTTGTAAATTGAGAGTGATGTTTCAGTTAATGGAATTAGGGTGGTTTTGATGCAAGGAAGACCATTGGCATTCACTAGCAAGGGACTATCAAGCAAAAATCTAGGAAAATCAACTTCTAAGGAGATGTTGGCCATTTTGCATGTTGTTAATCATTGGCATCCATACCTCATTGGGCGTCACTTTTAAATCAAAACAAACAACCAAAGTATCACATACTTCTTTGAGTAGCAAGTAGCCACACCAAAACAACAAAAGTGGGTCTCTAAATTGTTGGTGTATTATTATGAAATCAATTATTAAAAAGTAAAGGAGAATATAGTGGCTGATGTACTTTCATGCCAGTATTAAGATTAAAGCATGTGTTATGCCGTATCAACACCACTTCCTCAGTGGGCCAATAAACCCAAGGAAAAGACAACTAAGGACTCTAGTTTGTAATCTATGATTCAACAACCAAGATTATTCTGACTCGTGCCCTAGATATGTGTGGGATGGACAATATTTTAGGTATTGTGATCGTCCTGTCGTTCCTAAAAATTCACAAATTAGAGAACTCATATTGTAGGAAATGTATGCGTCACCCACCGTAGGACATTCAGGGTTTCTTAAAACCTATGAAAGGGCCAAACACACTTTCTTTTGGAAGGGAATGAAAAAGGGCATTCAAACCTTTGTGGTAGAATGTGATACATGCCAACAAAGGAAGGGAGAAACAGTTTGCACCCTAAGTACACTTCAACCTCTTCCAATTTCGGCATAGGTGTGTACTCGTATATCTATGGATTTCATTGAAGGATTGCCAAAATATGGGGTTAAATAAATCATTTTGGTGGTAGTGGATTATCTCACAAAGTATGCTCATTTATGTTCCTTAGCCCATCCCTATACCACCTCTGTAGTTGCCCAAATCTTCATGGACTCCATATTTTGCCTACATGGTATGCCTAAATCTATTGTTTTTAACAAAGACCCTAATTTTACCAATCACTTTTGGGCAGGAACCATTTAAATTATAGGGCAATCGCCTTAAAATGAGTTCAACGTACCATCCTCAAACAGATGGTCAAACAAATATTGTCAATAAATGCTTGGAAACATACTTCCACTGTTTTGCATCAAAACGTCCTATACAATGGGCTAAATGGCTTCCTCTTGCTGAATGGTGGTATAACACTTCGGATCACACAACTACCAATATCACACCATTTGAAGCAGTATATGGCCATCCCTCACTGACACCTTCCTCCTACATTCTAGGCAGCTCTAGAGTTCATGTAGGAGATACCACTCTTTGTCAACATGCAATACTTCTCCAACAACTCAAGGAGAATTTGGAGATGGCCCAGAACCGTATGTGTCAACAAGTTGATCAACACCATTCTGAGTGTAGTTTCCTTGTAGGGGGAATGGTTCTTCTTCGTCTACAACCATACAAACAATCCTTAGTACAACTTCGTGGACATCAAAAACTCGTAGCAAAAGTCTATGGTCCTTACCAGGTATTACAATGGATTGGTTCAGCCACTTTGAAACTTTACCTAACACCCACCTCCAAGATCCATACAGTCTTTCATGTTTCTTCATTAAAGGAGCTCATTAACAACAAGGTAAAGGTTCAATCAACACTACCTGAGTTGGATGAAGAATGATCCATTATTTTGGAGTCAGAACATATTTTGGATCGACGTTCTTGCACTCTTTGTAATCATACCATCACCAATGTTCTTGTACAATGGTAGGACTTCAACCAGAAGATGCCACATAGGAGTCGCTTCACCAAATACAACAACAGTTTCCTCATCTTAAGGTGTGAGGACAAAGCTCTTTTGAAGGGGAAGGACATGTTAAGACCCCATCCTAACAATATTATGTAATGCCCTAGCTGAACATTTTTATGTAATACATTGTAATGTGTATGTAGCACTTGGGGCACCTAGACAAATGGGTCCATATAATATAACCATTATAAAATATGTAACCGATTCTCTAGTTGAATATTCTAGCTTGGGTCCCCACTTGCATGTGAAACCGACCCTTGAACTTTAGGGTTAGGGTTAGTAGGAGTCTAAGAAGGCAAGGGCAGGAATGGAATGTATCAAGTCTTTTCATTTTGTATCGAAGATCTACTTCTAAGCAGGTTGCCCCCTCGAATAGACTAACGATTTTGTATTGTGAATCTATTTTGTTCAATAAAGTTGTTGCATTTCCATTAGTATTGCAATATGACTACTTTCAATTCCGCTAATTTTGTTATTTAATGCAATATTTGTGTCAACGTGTTTATTTTAATTCGAAGGTTCCTAATAGTTTTCCTTTTTCCAGTGTCCTCTATGTAATCTTCATTCCTCTTCAACATCAGAAAACCTGACATGCATGCGCAACCTCTTGTGTTCGATAGGTCCAAGCACCAACTCTTCCTTTTGCACTATTGTTTGCATGTCATCCTCCTAGCTACTTGCGACTTCCTTCTTATACAACCATGCTTGCTACTTCGCAAGATTGCTTTCTTTAAAGTCACTTTTTCCTTCCCCACAATCATATTCCTTGCTACGGCTAGATTCTCCAACTTCTCTTATCGCCATTCCTTGAAAGGATCCCGAAGACTGACTTGGTGCAATCGTCAGCCTGCTAGTACTTATCTCTTTGTTACTTGGTTCAATGTTGACGAAGTTAACCTATGCCTTAACTTTGTACAAATTCAACTTCAAACCATTGATTATCTTGGAATATTGTACCTCGTCTAATCTCTTCAATCTCACTTCACCATTGTCCAACACCACATCCACTTGGAAGGGTCCAAGCCACAAGGTCTTCAACTTCCCCGGGTTTATCTCACGTTTGCCATTACATTTCAGTACCAAGTCGCCTACCTTCATCTTCCACAAGTGCTTTCCATGTCCAAAATTTCCATAAGTAGGTGTCATTCTCAAAAGCAAACTTCTTCAAGCAGTCATGCTTAGAAAAATTGATTTGATTGTAGCCCTAGAATCCATCCAAAATTGAATATATCTCACGTCTTGCTACTTCCTTCAAAATTGAATTAGTAAATGGAATTGGAAAAAGATCCTTTATCGTCATTGCATTCAAACTTCCAAAGTCCACACAGATCTGATTGTTCTCCTTCAAACTGATGATGTTGGGGGACTCCCATTTGCTTAGTGTGACCTTGAAGATTATCCCCACACCCAACATCTTCACAATTTTTGCATTGACCAAATCCGCATACTTAGGATTCATCCTATGCACTACCTTCTCATAGGTTGCATGAATCAATGGAATTTGATGCACACACAACTCTAATGATATCCCTTGCAAGTCTTTGTATGTACATGCGAAGACCTTTATTGCATGAAAATTTTAAAAGGAAACGATTTAAAACTCGGTGCCACTCATCCCCATAATGGATCATCTTCTCCTTTTCACCCATGCCAAGATTTACTTGCACCATCTTTGGTCCCTCATACTTTAAGATGTTAGGTTCTTCCGCCATTTTTGTCACATCAAAGGAATGCGTTGGCTTTTCATTGATTTAGGCGTCGCCGACACTGTATTCCACAAAATTGTGGAAATGACATTTTTTCTTCTTTCTCGACTTTTATTGCTGTTTTTGCACTTTTCTTTTATTTTTCATCCTAGTGATTGTCTTTTGTGCATATGCACATGCAACTTGGCTGAAAAACTTCATAGTCTTCCATCTAGTAGTGGAGAAGCCCGCTATCCGAGTTCCCTTCATCCTTTGTGCACTCTTCCAACTCCAACACACATTCATTTGGCTCTTGTATGTCCATTCAATCTTCTTTGCCTAACGATGAGTCAATTGGTCCTTCTCCTAGTTGTGATTCACCTTTGTTGTGCATAATCAACCATGTCCCACCAGTATGTCATAGACTGGTTTTTGCATGGTAATAACTACAAAATGCAAAATGAACATCTGATCAACGATTTTTACTTTTTATGCAATCAAGACACCCTTCATCTCGATGCCATGTTGATCTGTGCCATACAATCGGAAATTGGAAGACCATATCAAATCATCAATATCAAACATGTATCAAATGAACATCAATCTCACATAAATCACATAGAAATCTTTATTGATAAAAATTCAAACAATGCATAAAGCAAAGCTTCTTCGAGTTACATTTTACATGGTTTTGTCTTCAATATAAAGATATATGAGACTTTTCACATTACAAGACTCTTGAACTTTTGTCTCCTCAAAACTCATGGGAGAACTTAACTCTTCATATTCCTTTCTTACATAATAAGTTCCACATTAGATAAAGACAAAGTATCTCATGATTGTAATTAACTCCCTACTTCTAAACTTGACATATCACTCAAGAACTCTTCACTTCTTAACTAGACACCTGACACACTTAAATACATGGCACATGCTCACATCTACTAACTCGACACATGCTATATAAATTTAAATATTTACAATGGGACCAAATAATGTAATACTCCCAACATGGTGCCCCCAAGTCTTTACACATCTTTTTGGGCAACACGTTCATGCTCCAAGCATCATCCACGATCACTTGTGTCAGCTTTTGGTTTGGCAACTCTATGTAGATCAGTACTAATTTCTTCCTAGCATCAATCATCAACACCGTTGAGTTGATATATTGATCCTTTTGCAATTTTCCTCACCTCCTTTGGTGTTGCAGTTCTGCTACTCTCCTTATCTTCATCACATCTTTGACTATAGCATAAACCTCCAGTACTGTGCACAATAAAGTGGACATCTTCATTGATATATTTGTGTCCAACACTTGCGTCTCCAACTACTTCATTAGCATCTCCTCTTCGTCACTAACAATGGGTTCCTTCAATTTCTCGTTGTTGGTCCTTTGTATTTCCTCTTCTGATTGCACATGTGCCTCTTGCCATTTCTCCTCCTTGGTAGGGTTCGGGTACTGCTCCATCTTATTTGCTTGTGCCCGAGTCACCACCAACATGTGTTTTCTTTATTTTCATATTACTGGTCCAATCAAGGCTGTTCTATGTCAATGAAATTTACATTCTATGAGTTACTAATACTTGCCTTCTTTAGACAATAAGGATTGCCAAGTCCACACCATCTGCACATCATTGTTGTGTTACTCCTATTTCCTCTAATCGACGCATTCGTGTAATTCAATGCAAAAGGTCCCCACTCCAAACATCTTCTACACTGAATGATTGGCCTTCCGTCCAAATCATATTGTAACCTTCCTTCAGCACCGCTTCCTTCAAACCAGTTCCCTAATGGTTGTTGTCATCTTCCCTAGCGGTTATTCCAATATCCACCACTGGTTGCGCCTTACCCTCTCTTTGAAATGTTTGGTTTCGCCTCTCTTTTATTCCTTTTGCACCATCATTGTTTGGTGCCTTACACTTCCAATGTAGAACAAGTAGTTGCAATCGCATGACCTGCAATTTCACAAATATTACAATGTGCTTTATTCAGACAACTTACATTTGTGTGTTCTTCAGACTTACGGTTCGAACACCAAATTTCCTTTTTCTCTTTTTTCTTCTTTGCCTTCATTGATCATCCTTTCCAGACCTTTTTCCATGGCCTAGATTGTTGCACCGAGATTGTCCCGATCATTGTCAAAATCATTGTCCCGATCGTGATATGCTACCATCGCATGCTACCGCCCTGTTCATCTTGCTCTCCAGGTTTAATGTGCAATCAAATGCTTCGTGGTATGTGGTTGGTGGGACCACCTTCATCTTCTTATATCTTGGGAGCAACCTGTCCAAGAACCATTGCTTTTGCAACCCATTGGTTTGTTTGCCTCCATTTTGCCAATTTGCTACTTCAGAGGATGGTTATTGGACTTGATATTTTTTTGTCTTTCTTTTGCTTCATTGAATATATTTTGCCAACTGTTTTTGGGTCGTCATGAAGCAATCAAAACTCCTTGTTAAACTCTCTTTTCAGCTCAGTCCAATGGTTTCAATTTGTGAAGGGATCTTCTCTCTTGAAATGCCAATCAATTGCCATGCCATGTGATGTTGCTGAAAATAGTCACAACCATGCATCTTCATCGACTACTCCATTCACCTTCCATATTATTTCACACATCATACTATGGCCTTCAAGATGCTCCCTCCTCTCTCCTACGAATTTTGGACACTTTTGCTTGCTTGTTGGTGCAACAATAATTCCCATTGGCGGTGGTTGTTCGTTGGTCTCCTGTCTACTCAATGAACCTTATATGAACAATTGGTCATGTACAAACAATCATTGGTCACTTCCTAGTGTACTTACTCTCTGCGAATTCCTTGATTAATACACAAGCGTTGGCTCTAGTCTTTCAAGCATTTTCTCCCACAGTTGCTCTTGTGCTTGACTCTCGTCCTCCACACCTCTACACAGTCTCCCCCGCACTTGAGTTAGAATCATCGGTTGCTTTGCCTCATCCTGCACACCATAGTTACGAAACTCGACAAGTTTTTGACAAACTCATCGAGTCCGTGCCCAAGTCAGCCCTTTTGGGTTTCTTTGACTAGACCCTACAAGATTTCTAGACTCGTTGAGTTTTGTTTTGTTTTTTTTTTTTTTTTTTAAACTCATAACTTGTGAGTTCGAGAAAAAAACTCCGGTGCAGTGGCAAAAATACAAAAATACGACACCAATTTTTTTCTTCTAAATTGACCTCGTTTTTGTTGTTTCCACTTATAGAAACAACAGAGAGAAGGTGAATCAGACGCAAAAAGAACATTCATTTGCATCCTAAATGCAGACTTTTCCTACCTTTCAAGAATATAACAACCACCTAGCAATTACATTTGAGGTTATAGAAAAAGAACTAAAAGAAAGGCTAATGCCACAAAGTCCACCTGATTACAATAGACCAAAGACGAAAGGAAAAGAAAAAATAGTTAGAAAAGTACAGGGATAAGGTCAAAGAAGATCAACAATGGAAGTTGTGACCAAAAGGGTAGACAACATTAAGAGGAATTGAACCCAATAGTGTATGTATTTCCATGGCAACATGTCCCACCCCCATGCAAAGTGTAACACCTTTGATAATCAAGAGCAAAATTTCTTTGCACTTCCTTGTAATATACATTCCCTAGAACATTCATCCAACCACTAGGCCTAGGAACAAACAAATGCTTCCAAAATCTTAACCAACACAAGAAACATTCACCAGGTTTGAGGCAAGTCAATGGTGTCAACTTTCAAGAATTTGACACGAAAGATTGGAACGGTAGAATGCTTGGGCCCTCTCACAATCCCAATGAGATTTATAAGATGCACATAAAATAGCAAGAGGCCATTTGAAGAAGCACAAAATGTCCTTGAGGTTTCTTTCTGAGGAAGACAAGTTGACAAATGATTGTGATATGTAGTTATACCCTTCGAAGGATAATATGCTATCCATACTCTGCCAGAGAATAGCATCAACCATATTCAATGTTGGTATGAGCATTGCACCTGTGTATGGCCACAAAACCAGAATGGGAGATAACATGACTTGAAGGATTTTTTTATTATTTGTCTATGGGGAGCATCCAGCACAGCCACAATCTAAGAACCATGGAAATTAGAAGGGATATGTACCAACCTTACACGCTCTTTTTGGACTCTGACTCAATATGAAATATTAGCAAACACTACATATTCATCAGGAGGAAATTATTACAAATAAACAACACATTAAATGACAACAAAAGGATTTGTAGATGCTCCAAGACTGAATCTAAAAACCACCCAACAGTTACATCGATGCATGTTTTGTCACTTTCATGCATAGGTTAAGGTTGTTACGCTTACAACGTTAATTTTGGATTTCTATAATGTTAATTAAATGTGATATGCAAGAAAAAAAAATTTCCAATGAAAATTTACATTTTCTTTCTTTTTGTTTTGGCCGATTCCGAGTCTGAGTTTCTCTACTATGTTGCACACAATCCTCGATGGTGCTTCCTTCACCACTTGCACAAATATTCTCGTCAGCTAAATTTTCATTTGGACGTTGCACCTCCACTTGCGCGTTGTCCTTCGTTGCCAAAAATAGTATCTATCACTTTTCCTCACATCCTTTGTCTCAAGTTTCCTCCTCCCAAGGGTTCCACACACGTTCAAATTCCAACATTCATAGCTCTTTCCTAGTAAGTTTTGTCAACACTTTGGTAGTTTGCGCATCACCATGATGGGTTGACCCTTGGCAAAGAAGCATCTTAGACAAAGAGTTGCATAAAGTGCCATGATGGCGAAAGAGGAGGCAGACAAATTGACGAAGGGCACTAGGTGTGAGAACGAGTTGGAATCTTGGTCGTTGATGGAGGCAAGTGAGCCAGGAATTCCCCAAAAAAAATCTAAGTGTCCCAATGAGGATGCTACCAAGGGCTACCAACGAGTGTCGTACCATCTACAAGTAATGACCAATTCCTTGGTCAATCTAGGTAGGTCATTAGGACTCGCAAGCCATCCAAGGTATGTGAACGCGCACCTAGGTAATCTTTGTGGGTTGTCAAGTCCCCCAAATCGTGTGGGGCAAGTAAATAATCACCCATGCTGTCTAGGTAGGCTGCTAGGCCCCCAAGATGTCTAGAATGGGCATCTGACCTCTTAGGAAGTTTAAGACAGCCCGAGTAAAAGTGAAGGCCATCAAGGCCTCTCCTTGGCCATCTAGAGAGGTTGTTTGGCCCCCATACGATCCTTTGGCCATCAATCAACCAAAGGGTCCGTTTGCACCCCTTCCAGGCCATTTGAGGAGGCCATCTACCCCTAGATGGTTCTTAGGCAATCAAGCTACTAGGTGGCCATCAGGGTCCGTCCCAACGATTTGGGGAGGCCATCTAGCCTCCAAACAACCCCAAAACCGTTAGGGATCCACTCGAGCCACCTGGCCATTGGTCCAAGCTGATTGGCCAAGGAGGAGGGTCCTAAAACCTAGGAGGTGGGTCATCTATTTCAGGAAGAGGGTCGACAAGCCTAGAAGGTTCATCAAGCCCATAGTTGTCTGGCCCAAAATGTGGGTCGACAAAGGCCAAGACAAAGTCGTCTAAGGCCAATGGAGGCTTGTCAAAGGCTAAGGTAAAGTCATCCGAGCCAAGGGAGGGTCTTCAGAGGCCAAGGCTAGGCTGTTTGAGGCCAAGAGAGAGGCATCTGATGCTAACAAGGGGTAATTCAAAGCCTAGAGAGGTCATCCACAGTTAAGAAGTAGCTTGAGTGGGTTCAACAAAAGCCAATAAAATGTAAAGGTGAAAATTGTAGTTTAGACAATGAGAATTTCAATGATTTCGCCATTGAGGTCCACACAGAGTGCATTGCCCCTTGACCTTGCAAGGGTGCTCCCACCCCTTGACCTCCAACATAAGCGACAATGAGCATTACCTTTCACGTAGGTGATGTGGCCGATTGCAAGTAGTGAGCAATAGAAGAACAATAGTTTATTGGCATCCATTTGAGATGAAGCAAATTGCAAAAGATCTGTGGAAAAGGAGAAAGCGGAAGGAGCATGACAAGAGATTCCAATACAATGTTTAGTTCTTCTATCCCTAGTGTTCAGATCATGGGTCAACAAGGATGCCTACAATTCTAGAGGGGATAGATGTAGGCAGTTGCTTTGATATATTTGTAACTTTGCATGAATGGATGTTGAATGTAAGAATGTGTATGTGCAAATACGTGTGCACATATTGTTCGTAACAAGTTATGTAGTGTTTTTGTGTACATGACAAAGTTTTTGTAATAATGCACGCATGGGAAAGTGTTTCTAATAATGTAATGTAATGGGGTATTTTTAATGTTTTATGTAAACAGGTAGTTTGGAGGTAGTTGGGTAGTTGCCAACTGCCTATTGATCCTATGATACCTATAAGTATGCATCTATGTGAGAGATGCAGTAGAGAGGGAGAAGGTGCTTGTTGTTGTGGAGTGTGCATGTTGTATTGGCCAAAGAGTTGCTTGTTGGAAGATTGTTCCTCAAAGTATGATGTATTGCAGCTAGTTGTTGTTGAAGATACAAGCGGGCGTAGTGTATCAATTTGTATTTTTAGTTAATTCTATTGTGTATTTGCTTATATTAGCGGTAATGGAATTGTACTACAAGTTGTTGTATTCCATTTCTACAAACTTGATCACCATAGTCCCACTAGAAACATCTTTATAATCATAGCATATCCCATGTCACCTTTGGCTAGTCCTTGATGCACCTTTTCCAAAATGATCCCAATTTCTTCCTTTCAAGAATATCTCTGATCTGATGTAGACGCATCTTATACAATAGCCCATTAATCAGTTAAAAAGATGGGTTGACATCATGTTCTTCAAAAGCAATCCAAGAGGTAAAAAATTGCCTATATTCTAATACCATGACGACAACGCTAGAATGTGAGATAATAGGTGTCCAGAAACTCATGTTGGCTGTGCGCTGCCAAGGTGAACCATAATTGCAAGTAGGACCTGTTCACCTTTTAAAAATGCAAGAGGAAGTTCATTGTTGTTTTGAAGAACTAGTTGATGAGTGAAAACATCACTTCCTTAGATGTTGTTGAATGCTCAAAACTGACCAATTGGGAACCTGCCAAGACAACTTGGTTGGGGCTGAGAGAAGATGGGGTCCTCAAGTTGGAAGAGTGTCTTGATGACAAATGATTCCTAACGATCAACTATTCCATTGGAAGAGGATAATGAGATTTCAATTTTGGGATGTCTTAAACAAGAAGGCAAATGGAAGGGTGAATGAAGTCACACTCCCTAAGCATCAATAGTTGAAGAGGATGACAGAACACAAATGAGTTTCCCTCAAAATTTCACAAAGCACTAAGACACATCTATATAGGGAACATGCACACAAATTTGAAATTCCGAGGAGATCAACAAGCCAAAAGTGATCAAATATGAAGGGTTGAGGATGACCCAATTGAATTTGGGCAGAAGGGAATCCTTAGTTGATTAATATCAGCAATGATTGGGATCCAGTTATGAGAATGATAAAACTCAAAATATTCATAAATTACAAACATATTTTCATGTAGACATAAGAGAACCTCAAGGGGTGCCTTTGTAGTCATTTGAAGGCGAAGGGGAGAGTGAATAACCCTCCTAGAGCCTGAACAATGGAAGAAAATGACTAGAATTGCACAATTTCACATGGTATGAAGTGAGAAACGTAAAATTGGTAGCAGAATCAACACACAAATATGGAAGTTCTAGGCAATCAACACACAAATATGAAGGACCAAGGATGGCCTATGTAAATTTAGGACAAAAGGAAATTATCAACTGGTTAATATCAGTGAGAATAATGACCTGGCTTTGAATATGGATGCATTCAAAATCTTCATGAAGTACGAAGGAATCTTTCATGTGGATGTACAGGGGCCTGAAGAGGATGTCTCTGGAGCTATCTGTCCACTGGATATTTCTGGTTCTAGGAGCACAATCCATGCAGAGGAGACCTTATTGGACGACTCTGAAGTATATAAAACTTGTATTTGCAAAGACAGGCAACATGCTGAATGCATTTATCATTTTCAAAGTCACAGTAAGCAAATAGGCTTCCCCCATCGTCATTAGTTTTAAGAAATATATCATACAAATTGGGATTTGTTTAAATTTTAGGAGTTCGAATGCAGTCACCCTCAAGAATCCACTTTTTATCCCATTCAAGGACTCCATTTGTAAGATGTTGTGAGGCATGAAATATTTTCATTTTTCAATAGCTGCTCTAGATACAACTAGATCAGTGTTGCTGAAGAAGAAAGATTGAAGACCTCTTTTGTTGTGGAGAGTAGCATATATACCTCCAACAAGATGTCATTTACATTGTGCAATGCCCAACTACTTTTCAACAAATTACTTCTTACATTTTTTACTCAAATATTCTGTTGAAACTTCAAAGTGTTTTTGGACAACTGGCCTCCCTAGTGAAAGATAGAGAAGCGTCTAAGGGTCATGGAGTAGTGTATGTAGTTATATGTATTGGCAATGCTTTTACTGAATTTTATTAAGTGCAAGCATTTAGCTCCCTATGGGAGCTTTTTCAACACATGCAATAGTAAATACAAGAATAAAGACATAAGCAGATGAGGTCCTGTTGTCACATTTTGCACGGGGTGCAATGTTTTCAATTTTTGTAAGAGAGCTGCTCTTCCTTCTCCCCCCTTTCTCTCTCTTCCCTACATTCTCATTCTTCTCAAAATTGACAGCAGTTGCCCTGAAAAATGGCTAAGTGTCAGGGCATGCTGAGGTGTTCGGGATTTTGCGGGCCATAAACAGGGGCGATAAAATGGACAAAATGAGCCCTGGATATTTTATTATTGCAGATCTTCTCGCAAGCTTTCCAACGATATATTATAATAGGCGATCGGGTCAGCGGATCAAAAGTTATGGCCCCGGGAAGCTGAACCAGGAAACCCAGTTTTTTGTGCGAAGTGCGCACTTCGCCCAGTTTTGGTGCGAAGTGCGTACTTCGCCCAGTTTTGGTGCGAAGTCCGACTTCGCCCCTCTTTCTGGGCGCACCTTGTAACTGGTAGGCTGGCAGGCTGGCAGAAAAATGACTAAGTGTCCGTGCGAAGTCCGAACGGCGATGAGAATCAGCAAGTGCCGGTGCGCAACCCGACTTCGCAGCGAAGTCGGACTGCGCCCTTTGACCGGTGCGCAGTAGGGAAATAGTGCTACCCGACTGCGCTGTTTTTCACCTGTGTTACCCGATTGCGCTCTAATCCCGGGCGAAGTTGGACAGACTGCCTTTCAAGGCAGACACGTGTCAAGCATTATCATCCGACAAGTGTCCAACTTTGGGATCCGAGCCAAGACATGCCGAGCAAAAGGACAAGCATGGGCCGCACTACTTATGCCAGCTGCCTCATTTAATGCTGATGTGAGTTTCCACCGCCTCGCCTACCCACATTTCTCGTCAATATAAAGTTCTACCCAACGCGCCGCCACGTGGCTCGTTCAACCTTCGGGAGACCATGCCGAGAGTACGATCCGACTGACGAAGTCAGCATCAGCAGTTCCGCGGCTGCTTTTGTCAGCTAATGTTTGACTGGGACTTTGTGCCCATTAATGTAACGGGGGGAACTTTGGGCTATAAATAGCCACCACGTTTTCATTGTAAAGGGTGGAAGGGGAATGTTTGTTAGGGAACCACTGTGCCCATTGTAACCGTGCTTCTGCTTATAAATATAATTTGTATGCCTGGTTCTGTTCTGCCGCTTTTATTTCTTTATGCTTATGCTTTACGCGATTCTGTGTCATGGCTTGTTGATTCATTTCAGCATTTGATGATCAGGCGCCTTTAGCATTATTTCTGTACTTTTAATTTTCATATAATAGATGTGGTAGCAGTTCCATCAGTTATGTGTGACGTTGCTGGCCCGTATCTGGTGATTGATGCGATCCCCTGCTGTTAGTTCCTTGTAGGGAATGTTTGCTAGGGAGCCATTGAAGCTGTGCGGTTAAATTCTCTACCTAACACATATACCTGGCTCTGATATCTCTAGGTTTGCTTTCTACCCATGTCGGTGTACGTATCTGGTGATTGATGCATTGCCGTGCTGTTAGTTCCTTGTAGGGAATGTTTGCTAGGGGATCATTGAAGCTGTGCATACACTGCTTGTGTATCGGAAGTACGCATAGGTTTTGCAGTTCTTTGTCATGCTTTGTGTTTGTATGCAGTAAGTAGCGGTGATTGGTGTGTTCCCGTACTGTTAGTTCCCCCCACCCAACTCCACTCTCATTTGTATATTCTTTCCGTTCCTTTATCTCTTTCCTGCACTCTCATCTTACTAACCCCCGAAAGGAGCCGGCCTTCTCCGGAGATTGGCCCGGAAGGCATCTCTTCCTTCCGGCCTTTCAATGTTGGTTCGCGGGTCCAGGGCGCAATAGCGACAAAATCCTTTCCTCGTGGCGGATTCGTGACCAACAGGTCCAAGTCATGGTTTGGATGAAGAAGATGTAAAATTTTAGTTCTACACTTATTTCAAGGATGTATGCCATCACAAGTTCATCAAGAACTTTGCCCAGTTGTCAAGTCCACTAGATGTCTAGATGAGAATAGGTCTTCCATTTCAATGGATAGAAGAACAGCAATCGGCCTTAGAAATATTGAAGGTCAGACCAATAAGTGCAATAATCTTGCTCTATCTAGATTGGGGGAAGGTCTTCTACACTCATGTGGATCCCTCTCACTGTTGTGGTCAAATGCACGTTGGCCCAAGTGGGGGACCATAGGTAAAACCATAATATTTACACTGCTAGCTGGTTTATGCCAAATACAAAAAGGAACTAATAGCACAACAAAGAGCGAAGTGTTGGGATGGTATACGTGGTACAAAATACTAGACATTACCTACTGGTTAACACCTTCACTTTCTATGTGGACCATTGATTGTAACCTAAAAGGCTGTGCATTTTTGCAAGGAAATGACCACAACATCTAACATAGATGGCTGATTTGCAATTATGCCTTTTTATGCAAAGGAAACTCTATTCGTCTTGATCCTATAATAGGTCGTTCATAGCAACATAAACTTCAAAGGCCATAAAGAGTGTGCTTCCAATTTTCATTTAATCTCCTCCAAAATTCTGTTAATGCCTAATCCCCCACCAACTATAACATTTGTCAACCTGTGTCCCAATCGCTCAACACACAATAAAGCATAATTGGGAGCCAATCTCCTATCATCTCCCTAATAATTCCTTAAGGGTTAAGTTTGATCAGACCTGCTCTGAAAAGTTCGCCCATAATTCTTCTTCTGACATAATTAGCCATATTTTTGTAAAGGTTTGTCTAATGAAATACCACTTCTTGTAGGGTTCCATTGGAAGACTATATGGACCCATACACTTGTCCTTCTGCACATTTTTCATGGTTGTTTCTAGTCATTCGATATCCAAATTCCTAGAAAGAAAAAGTCTTACTTCTAGTCATTCGATATCCAAATTCCTAGAAAGAAAAAGTCTTACATAACCCTAGAGTTATTGAGGGAAACACCTACTTGACTATGTCTCTAGAATCAACCTATAGACAATGAAATCCAACTAAGGTAAAAATCTGTTGAATGTTGTGCTAAATTAATATTTGATATGAAGAATAACAAAATAAAACATAAATCAAACTAGATTGAATCAGACTGATAAATAAAGCACACCAGCTTGAATTGATTCAGTGCAGAAATTGAACCAAAGCTTGGGCATCAGGCCTATTTAGAGGATGTTTACCCTAAAAACTTTAACTCATGCCATAATGATTGCTGTTTGGGCAATCATTCTTGTGTTTCCCTAGATTACACAAAAATTTTGAGGCCTCCAGTGCTACATAGACTTGTTTTGTTGATTTGAGCTCCAGTCAAGGTTTCTTTCAGGTCTCTAGCTAGACAATAAACTTTGTATGACTGTTATGGAACTATTTCCAGCATTTCTCTAGCCTTTATTCTTCTTTCATTGCCAGATTGATTCTATTTATACCTCAAATAGCTTATGTTCCACACTATAAGCTCATGTGGATAAATTCCTTCCTTCCCCCTTGCCCCCTCTAAAGCTATTCACAGAACCGGATCAAAGACAATCGTCTTTGTGACATACACAAATTGAGCAAGTTCTGGAGGATCTTCAAGGATATTTGCAGCAACTGATCCAAATCTTAAGGATTTATGTCCTAGAGATGGAAACACACAGTAACTCGTTCTTTATCAATTTTCTATATTCATCCATAAGAGGAATGGGTGTCAAAGCTACTAGTCAGTCTGATATTATCTAGTATACAAAAGGAAATTTTATTTATTCATGTATTACAATTTATTTTATATACACAGACCAAAATCCACTCTGATATTCAACCAAATAGAACACTCCCATAAAAAGGGGTGGGGGTAACCACAACTAAACTGCTACATCCCCACCCACCTCAAATTTGGAATCTGAACTATACACAAGAATCTAATATTATTACTTGACCAAACACTGATGATAGGTCCTACATCATTGTTAGAGAAGTGAAAGCCACTATTTGCAGCTGGTTAAGTTAAAGTCCAATATGTGTCTTTGACTATCAATCATGTTATGTTCTTAATGGTAGGACAAAACATGAATGCTTGAAAAGATTTCAATTCTGATTAGTTGACTAAGAAAGAGAAAACTCCTCTGCAGGCTATGGAATCTTCATAGTGCACTTTTGTTGTTATAGATAGATACCTGAAAACCGTATATATTTATCTGCCTAGTGTAAAAAATAGTTGTCATGAGTCTTTTACCCATAACATGGTTTCAGGTTATCATTGACCCAAACGAATAATCAATCATTCGATCATTTAAAGTAGAAAATCCTAGAAACATAAGGTGAAAGACATTAAAGTTTGATACAAAAAACAGTAAATTAGATTAAAGATAGAGGTTAGGAAAACAAGGAAATACAATAAGACTAGTATTTATATACTCGAAACAAGTTTATTGCCGAAATGTCTTGCTTTCTAAAACTATAATTCTATTAATGCTTCTTTTACAGTTATTATCACTTCAAGTTTATTCCAAATTTTTAAAGAAAAGTTCAAATATATTCACACATCTAGGCAATGAAAACTGAGAGCAGTTGCTGCAGACACACATTCCGTAACATGGAAACATAGAAAAAGACCTTACAATCTAAGGAACACAAATATAACATTTGATCACATTTACAAGCATGCACATCTTGTAGAAGAACTGCTGCTTGTCTTCTTGGAAACTGAAATGCATTACAAAGAAAGTATCCCAAGGCTGATAGCCAAGCTTACCAACACTGAGAGATAACAATGCTTTTTCCACTTCACCAAAAAATTTTAAAGCATCAAATGCCCCCATTGAATCATCAATATTATTTCCATCTTTAAGAAGAACCACCGCACCCTCATCTTCGCTTTGTTGTGGTCGTTGGCAGTGAAAGACCACTTGCATTCTCTATATGTACAATGGGGAAACCATGACTGAGAAGGCATCCTACATAAAAAGACTCTATTTGGTCTCGACGAAATATATAAGGAAATAACCATCCCTGCATATCCTATCCTCACCATCTGGAACATCTTTTCATGATGTAAAATTTATGGTTTAATAGATTGTATTTGGAATATAACATATGAAATTGTCATTCATAGTTCTCAACACCATGAACGTTGTCTTAGTACTATGAGATCTTATTTGATTATGCTAGTAGCTAATGAGAATTTGAACACGACAAACACACTTCCTTGAATTCTAACCTCATTTTGCTGTGAAACATCAACAACAATTAAAGATCTTGAAAATCTGCTTTGAACTATTCAAGAATCATATAGTCTGTCAAATGCACCTTGAGAATATTACCAAATAAGAATTTGAGCTGAATTTTTAAAAAGCTAAGGATGGTGCAGACATATTTATAAACCACAGTGATGAATATTATTTTATTAACATATACTTTCATGCGACATTATGTTTGTCCTCAGTACAGTAACTCCAGGTGCTTCTAATGATATGTGAACTGGAATTGATGAAAGTGTGCCAGAATTGACAAGCTGCAAGGTCATATTCTTTGAAATTTTCAGGTGTAAGCTCCTTCTTGAAACCATGCGCCTTGCATAGAAGGTGGATGCAGTTATCAGTAAGGTGTTTTACCAAGAACCTTCACAATTCGATATCTATGTATCAGAACAAACACTCTGAGATTTTAAGAATACTGCTCTAACAATGATAGATATGTCTCCCATCTTAATACCAAATAACATGCAATACATTTAGTTTCTCAATATATACTCATCTTCATTAATCCCTTTTTTCAAATCCTATAAACTTCCCTCCTTTCCCTCACACCCTATGTTCTTTCCTTCCATTTATTCTTACTCACCTTTGATCAACAAGAGAAGCAAAACTATGTGCCCAACAACATCCAATGGGGGATGCTATTTGTTCTGTTCCCTATCAGAGTCTAAAATAAGAAATTGTTTCATTTAAGATGAAGTCATGGACACATCAATTATGGTATATTACTATATTCCTCTTAGAAATGGTAATAGGAACATCAATTCCTACCTTATAAGAAATGACTCTGCCTTTCGTGCTGCAATCTTTACATCTACCTTGTCGTCAGAAGAACAAAGTAGATTCAAACCTGTGCAGTTTTCAATCTGCAGTACAGCGTACAACACATCATAATACTTAAAAGGCCTACAAATTCCTATTTAAAATCTAATAGATACATATTACAATTTATTGATTTATGAAGAGGTAAAATAAGAACAACAGCAACAAAGACCCCATGGTCAAGAGGAATGATATTGATAAGTACTCAGGCAAATGATATTGTATTACCAAATGACATGGGCCATGCATAACCCATGGTTAATTGTATTGTCAAATAATAGAAGATGCCACACACAGATATATATATATATATATATATATATATATATATATATATATATATATCGCTGTTTAATCATCACGAGTGGTGAGATATCAAGTATTGGAGTATTGTACTCAACTTTGGAGTTCCTATTGGGAGATCTTAGGGAGTTATGCCTTCCGTATTGAGTACAATTGGTGTTGCCCTGCCCTAAGGTTATTTTCTATATTTGTCTCTTGTATGGGTCTATGTGCGGTGATTTGATTTATTATTTCTGCATATTTGGTTATTTTATTGGCTATCAAGTTCCAAAAAATGCGGTATCAGAGCTGCTGTTTGGGCAGGTGGGTTTTTTTTGGGGATGGGGAACAGATCCAGGAATGAAATGAAATGAAATATTATTAATGTCCGCGGTGGGCCAAAATAAGACCCAAGGGACTATAAAAAGGACAATAATGGCTGCCAGCTAGCAGGCTAAAAAGCCCAACAAAGAAAAGAACTAAGATAAATACAAGATGAAACCTGACAAACGGGCCAAAGAGAAAGGGAAAAGAAAATAAAAGGGAGAGCAGAGGGGGGAGGGCTGCAATCCAACAGAGAAGAGTGCACGACTAGAAGAACTGAGAGAGAGAAGGAGGGAGGGAGCAGCCCGGGGGGCAAGCTCCAAGAACCCGCCACAAACTAATCTCTCTTAACAGTCGAGGCCGAAGTACTAGAGCTCAAGAAGTCCATGATATATCTCTACCCATTGCTAGTTCGGAACCCTGACAAACTGTTGGTGCGCTGTCTAGTGACCCTGCTTCTGTCCGAACTGGATGGTGTGGGGCGTTTCCGATTGAAGTCACCTGGTCCGTCGAAGTTGGTGAAGTATGTTGTGATGAGCCGATGTTAAGGAGGGTGAGATACATTTAGAGAACTTTTATTTCGTCGAAGTTGAGTTATCTCCCTAAGAAAGAGTGTGAGACAACGCTGGTCCGGGTATCTGAAGAAGGTAGAAACAGATCGAGAGTTGTCCCTGAAAAGGCAATGGAACCTACCTCAGATCTCCTAAAAAATGGGACAACAAAAATAGAGTGATGAAGGGTTTCAACTTCACCCAAGGAGCAAAACAAGCAAATCCACTCCTCTGTCGAAATATGGTGATCTGACTCAATCCGGAGTTGATGAGAACACACCCTAAGTTGCCCAATAGTGATCCGAAGACTATGCATTGTGTGTTGCTGAAGGTATTGTGGAGGAACTATTCTACCCTCCTGAATCTGTAAGAAGTGCTCATGGTAGAAAGACAACTTGGGGGAAAGAGGGGCAACAGGAGATATCCATGTGCATCTGGTGTACTGGAGACTAACATCCTTCCGAATCTCGTGGAGCACCTTCTCTTTACTAAGGAGAGAGGGGGGGAGAGCCCCCAAAGAATAAGGCGGGAGCCTGTCTATCTGTATCTAAATGCTAGCCAGGTGAGCAGAAACCTGAAAATACCAGCTCCTCCAGCCTCCCCGAGAACTCGGAGAGAGTTCCATTGAGGAGCGAAGGGCAAGGTAAGGGTACCGCCTGCAACCCTCAGGGGTATCTCCGAAAGTACGGATCCTGTGAAGATAACCGATAATCAGGAAGATAATCTCAAGCGGGAGAGAAGAAGCCCCAAACTCTATCAGAATAATAGAGCGAGGGATTGTGCCCTTGCAGCGAATGAATCATCGAAGAAAGAGTGTCTGGCCTCGTTCAACCCGTGACCACTCAGTCGGGCCAAGGCTAGGACCCCAAACCACTAACCCATAAGTAATAGTTGGCTTGACCAAGGTATCAAAAATCCTTATCTTCACAGGTATATCCTGAAAATGTGCTTTGAAGCAATTCCTCTCTAGCAAAGAGAGAGTTACATATCCCTTACACACTCGGGCCTGGGCGGCGGGTTTCATACTAAAAGTGGGACCAGTGAAAAGAACCCCCAAGTACACATAAGAGGTGGTGATCTCGACCTCCCGACCTTGGAAAGAGAAGTGGAGATGAGATAGAGCCTCTTTGGTAGTAGTGAATACCATAACCTTGGTCTTAGAAAGATTCACCGTTAGCTGTTTCGAGTCACAAAAAGCGGCAAGCTTGTCCAGATGGCGCTGAAGTCCCTCAAGAGAAGAGGCCAAAAGAACAACATCATAAACAAAGAGGAGAATAGAAATCAGCACATAGTGAAGAAGGCAACCATTTTCTGCATGAGCGTTCTCCTTAATAAAAGTCTCAAGCTCGTCTATAAAGATCCCAAACAGTGTCGGGGAAAGGGGGCAGCCCTATTTCACTCCTATGGTGCTAAGAATACTGTTTGAAAGCCCTTGTGGGGAGCGAAACCGACCTTTCACAGTCTCATACAACCGTGTAACTGCTGTCAAAATTTGCCCAAAGATGCTAACTGACCGTGGTCTCTCAAGAAGTAAATGTCGAGAAACCGTGTCGAAGGCTTTCCTGAAGTCAACAAAGCAACATCAAATTTTTTTCACAAAAATTTATTGTCTTGCAAGGAGCAAATTCAAAGGATTCCTGCAATATCCTTTTCAGAGTTTATCAGTGTCATATGAAGGATTCAGAACAGGATTAGGGGAGTTAATGGCCCCGTGAAGTTGGGTGTCTTAGAAAACTATGGTAACAATTTTTTTTCTACAAATCACAATTTTTTGAGAGGAAGGGAAAATCTTCAGATCTTTCAAACCAGGTTAAGCACTGCCAATAAAGTTCATTGCAATTTGAAGGACGTTTTTGGATACCCTTGCCTATGGGATTTTTCTTTCAAATTTGTGAGAGAAAGAGAGATCTATGGTTTAAAACCATAGGTTTTAATTGTAATTTTTATTTCGGAGCTCACGAAGATATCAATATTTCGAGAGGATGATATTGATGTTATAGAGTGAAGGCTGAAATTTAAATGTATATATTTTTTCATTGCAACATACAGAACTGATCTTTATTTTGTCCTTAGTAGGAAAGCTCATATACAGTGACTTAGTTTCAAAAAGGAGAACCATTCTTAACCCACTTGGGAAGAAGCTGAACAAACTTTCTTACCCAGATGGGAACATGAGAAATATTTGAAGCTAGAAAAAGGACTACAAGGTTGCAAAAAATAGTTGAAAGACAAAAAAAATAGCTAGTTTGGAGAACGCCCTTCAAGATCATGATGTCATAAACAACCTCAAGAAGAAGAAAAAGGAAGAGGAGGAGAATAGTGATATTCTTCAAAATTAAGATCTATTTTGCATGTCCATGAATTGCATGCAAAGGGAGGTCATTGTTTCCATAATTCCCTGTAGCAAGTGTAACTAAATTGATATTTAAATGACCAACAGATTACAAGTTCAAGCAAAGAATATAAAAAACGCAAAGGTTGAGGGTGAGGATATTCAGGTTTTTGAGGATTTGAAGCTTTACTATGGATGAATGTATTTTCTATTCAGGCTGTTATGCTAGTTGTGTTACTATATTCAGTGAATCTGACGCTTGAAATTCCAAAATCATAATTATTCATCATGTGTCTGGAAGCGGCAAAAAAGATGATGTAGTGGCAGCTTATGTGCCATTGTAGTAGTGAGATGTTTGACCAATTTGTCTTGCATATCATTTGTGTTATTTGTATGTGTCGTGGATAGTCACATGTGCAAAAGTTACACCTTAAGTGTTTATTATAATGTATGTCACACGTAGTCTATGAGGTACTTCAAAATTTTATATATTTAATTGGGTATTGGTCGTTGGGTAGTTGGTTGGTTGCAATCACTCCTTGATAACCTCTTCCTGTATATGATTACCCCTTGTCGGTCTCATGAGAGATCACCATGGTCATAATGTCCGATGTCCTCAATATTAGAGATATCATTATACAAGCGTATTATGCATAGTTGTCAGATGTACAAGACTGAATTGTCAATGTACTTTTCTCATAAATTAATAACATACTTTGGTTGTTGTTATGAGTTATTTTAATTCTTGTATATTTATGTTGCATATTTCATTGTTATCATTCTTTATACATTGTTTGGAATATGAGAAACTGTACTACATTTGGTGTCGTTGTCAGGGATCGAATTTAGATCAAAGTGATTGTTGTGACATGAGTGGATGATCGTTGGTCCATGAGACATAGGACATAGATAGCAATGATAGTGGGGGAGTGTCTATGCGTAGGATTGGGAGGATTGCACAACATGCAACCATAATAAATGACAATCGTGGTATCAACAATGGACGAATGGAAGCGGAATGATGTTCAATAAAAATAGCCCTTCCATGGACTTAAGGAAGTCTAGAAGGCAGACCTTCTACACAACCCCTTTGTAGTGAGCTAAGAAAGGGTGTGCAAACACTTCTATCCATTAAGGCACATCGACACAAGTGACTAAATTGTTCCAATTGTCTACTTGACAAAGGGAATCTCATCACCAAAGATCCAACATGTGTGGCCTCCTCATGAAGATTTTGCAATAAGGATGGACATTTTGAGAAAATCAACCTTGGTTGGAGACATTTGTGTTTACGTTGGAAGAACAAAATGTCTACCTAGAGCGTAATAAAGACTTTCATGATGATGCAAGACATAAGAAGGCATGCATGCCAATGAAGTTCATAACAATGACATAAGCAACAAAGGTGTTTATGATGAAATAGCACATCACAAAGTTGTTGGTGATGAGGTTGCAAGAGATGACAAAAGTGATTAACAAGCAATTGTCAAGATTCCAACACACACACAAGTGGGGGAGGGTGTATCCAAAGGTGCATGGCAAGAGAGCCCAACAAGGGAGAAATGGCAAAGAAGTGCATCAAAAGGCAGTTGGAATTCCGACCAAAGTACAAATGCAATAAATGTTATGAAGTTTGGACATTGGAAGGCATCTTAGCATTAACTTTGGAAGAGTGACAAACAAATAAGAACGATCAATAACAACAAACACAATGAGTCAAGAGCAACAGAGAACAGTATGCTAGCATTGGTTACCCTTGCTGAAAGTGTAATCTCACTTGTGGCCAAGGCCAACATCATATGATATAGTCTTGTATAGGCCTACAGGTAATCATTGTACAAATGTATTTAATTATTCATTTAATATAAACCCTATGGCCACAGTTAACCTATGGTTAAACCCATCTTATATTTTTTAATTAACCTAAAGCCCACTTGTTATGATGGCTTAGCTTAATTTGATTATGTATTGGGGTTTTTGATATTGGTATAAATACCCCCAGCCACTCCATCCATTGTATTAAAGTGTTGTGATTCTTATCTACAAATAATATAGTGATTATTTGGTGCTCAAGGGCACCCATATCTATATCTCTCTTTCATCCTTTTTTATGCTTTTTGTATAAGATTTGAGTGAATGGATTGCTTCTTTTTGTTACTAGAAATTGGTGTGAAATCCAACATGGTATCAAAGTAGGTATGGAGCTTCATTGCTTGGTCATGCAGAAAGTTTGTTCAAAGCCTCCAATCTTTCCTTCAATTTCTAGGACGAACTACTTCCTAAAGCTTCATAAGCACCTTAGACAAAAGAGCCAAAGGGAAGTTCCAATTTTTTTCTTTCTCCAATTATTCTGATTTTTTTTGGAGAATTTACACCTACTTGGGGTTATGTTACATTACTATTGGAATATTTTTTTACCTATTTTGCACAGATCGAAACCACTTACAATAGAAGTATTGTTGCTTTGACTTTAGAAGGGTGTCTTGACTTCTTCACGGAGAGTCAAACATTGTTTCCTCATAAAGACGACTTGCTGCCATTGCAAAGGAGGGAGAATTGTGATGTTTTCATTCCATTTGGAAGCTTTGGTGCATTTGCTAGCTGGAAGAAGGAAAAGGAGGTGTATTCATTTGCCTCGGTTCAAATCTTGTGCATCTTGTCTGTTTAAATGGTTGGAACTCTTTACTGTTATGGACATGATGTCCTTCACAGGGAAGGCGCACCTTTGGACCCAAGTAGTGATGACAGCAGTCAGGCTGGACGGGCATGGCATAAGGGCATTTGACCTTTTGATATAAGGAACAAAAGAAGAAATTTATTTCTTATTATTTTTCCTTGCAGAAAAATCGGAAGGAATTTTAGAAAAGTTGAGTTTTTCAAAAATATCACTCTAGGGCTATTTTTGAGGGCAAACTTCTAAAAGCCATAAATTTTGCATATGGGAGTGTTTTGAACCCATATTTTTTCTTCCTTTCTTTTTTTTTCCTCCAAATTGCATGATTTTTTGAGCTTTTTTGCATTGTTGGTATTTGTTCAAGGACTTACTACAAGTGGAGGGATGTCTCATTGTGTGATTGTCTCCAAGACCTATTACCCCCATTCAAAGGGGTGAATTTACAATATATTATGCAATCTAAATATTTGGTCCATATTCATAGGAAAGAGAGTTGGATTTATGGCATTAGAAGCAATTACAAAATCTTTTGGAGGCACACAAGAAAAAGATTCCGAATGTGCTATAGTTAATCCCTCCTCTTCCTATCAAATGCTTAGGCTAATGGTTTGTTTTATACATGACGATCTAATCCTTCAAGATATCTTCACTCTTATTTTTTGTCTAGGTGCTCTTGGAATTTTGTAATGGCTCTTCTCATAAACAGGTTCATGCAAAGCCTTTTTTGGTGATGGAAATCAGGTGGCCCAAGGGCAAGTCGAAGTTTCCAAATAATATAAGTGTGTTGTAAAAGGGAAAGGCATGCTTCCAAGTCTTGCCTTATGCAACTATAGAAGATGGAAGCAGCTTCTAGGAGGGGATATTCTTGGCTTGTCTTCCTCATATGAAGTTACAAAGGAGGTGTTCTTTGTATATATGCGGTAGTATCTGATATTGCAAGTGGTGACGATGGTCCAACTTGAGGAGATTTCATATGAAGTTACAAAGGAGGTGTTATTTGTATATGTGCGGTAGTATCTGATATTGCAAGTGGTGACGATGGTCCAACTTGAGGAGATTCTTGTACAAGGGCATCATTGCATAAGCATACTTCTAGATGATGAGGGGAATTCAGCTGAGTCTTCCTCAAGTATGGAGACCCACTAGAGCATCCATTATGGGGGAAGGTGTTTTTGTCAATAATGTCTTCTCTCTTTGGCCTGTCAATTTATATTTTAAGGAGGTGTTGAAAGTGTAATCTGAGTTATGGCCAAGGCCAACATTGTATGATATAGTCTTGTATAGGCCTACGGGCAATCATTGTACAAATCTATTTAATTATTTATCTATGTATTTAATTATTCATTTAATATAAGCCCTATGGGTTGCAATTAACCTTGCTATGGCTAAACCCATCTTATATTTTGTAATTAACCTAAAGTCCACTTGTTATGTCCGCTAAGGTTATTATGTATTGGGGTTTTTGGTATCAATATAAATACCCCCAGCCAATTCATCCATTTTATCGAAGGTTTGTGATTCTTATCTATAGATAATATAGTGATTATTTGGTGCTTAAGGGTGTTTATCATCTATATCTCTCTTTCATCCTTTTTCATGCTTTCTATATTAGAATTGAGTGAATGGATTGTTTCTATTTGTTACTGGAAATTGGTGTGAAATACAACACCCCGGACTCAATCACACATAAACCAAGCTAGAACAAACACATTACAACAAAAGTCTTTGAAGTTTCTTCGAAGCTGTACAAAAGTGTAATGTCCCCTTTTCTACGCAGTCAGGTGCAGAGCAGATTAGCCTATACACGAGCTCCCGTAGGCTAAGTCGGATGGAGGGGAGCCATTGGAGATATCAGAATCTTTGTCAGTACCCAGAGAGCTATTGATTGATGGTCGTTTGGGCTCATTCGGAGATTTGTTTGATCAGAGTTACTATTTTTAGCCATGTTCGTTTTTAGGGTTTCGGTGGACAATAGACAGTGCAGTGATATTCTTCAATGAAATGGGTGTCCAAAACCATTCGCGGATTTCAATTCGGATGGGCAGAGGTTGGAAATTTTAATGGTCAAAGATAAAATTAATAAAGTGATTATTTAATTTAATTTTGTAAAGTCAGTGACTTTATTTTATTATAAAATCATTTTATACTTAAAAGGGGCCATTTTAAGTGACGACTTAAAAAGTCGTTAAGCCTAGGCATAAGGGGGTGAATAAATTAAGGAGAAATAAGGTGGAATTAAAAATTGATAAAATTATATTTGCTCACCCTAAAAGTGACCTAACCCTAGGTCGACCTATGGAGGAGATAAAAGGAGGTTTTGAGTTCATTTGGAGATATGCGAAGATTATTATTTTTCTCTCTGGTTTTTTGGAGGACTCTCTGGCAGAGCCATTTACAGAGATTCTGGAGCTTGTGAGAGACGACAACCTCTTACAGGGACATTGGCTTCGGGGTTGCAAGATTACCCTCAGGTCAATCTGGGCATTTCCACACAGGGATTGCAGTTGGACTTCAGTTTTAAAGACTTCTGGAGTTGGGTTACCACACAGGGTCATTGAGAGATTATACAGGGAATATTTGGAGCTGGGACACCACACAGTATTCACATCAGAAGGGCTGAGCCTTCATCATCATTTATAGAGTACGGAGCAGCTAGGGTTTCATCAGCATTTGAGGTATTTGCATTGTAATTTGTGCCCTAGTTTTGATATAAGAATAAAGCAATATTTTCGAGAATTCTGGATTGCTCTGTGTTTGTGATTTTGTATATCAAAAATTCACGAAAAAGGTTAAGAATTGGCAAACCCCTAGAGAACTAGATAGGGAGGGTTATTACAGTGGTATCAGAGCGGGTTTTTCCTGCCTGCCTGTTAGGGTTTGCTTGAAGCATAACGATGGTAAATTGGAGAAATTTATGAATCCTGTACGAGGATAAATTTCAGAAATTTAACGTGCCAACATACTGTGTGGAGCAACGGTGTAATACTGGAGGCATCGACTCCACAAAAATCTGGTGGCCAAATAAAATATTGGCATTCTTTTAACAAAGGCGATTCTATATGAATCTTTGTGCCCGCAGGAATATAGTCGCTGCTTGTGAATTTATATTTATTTGTCAGGGGTCGTGGGAAATGAATATAAGTTGAAGAAAAGTTGCGGTTGAAGATTGGTTTAAGCTGAGCAAATACGAAATAATAAGATTCTTTGTTTGCGCTGATGAATGGGGAGTTTGACAGATATTGACTGTTTTTTTTTAAATCCATTGAAAAAATTAACAGTTTGGTAATGAACAATATCGGCGATCACATTATTTTGTATCTGCAAGGGGCAAAATATTCTGTCATAACTGACGATGACTCCTTTGAGAGACATGACACTTTTTGGACTGTAGTGTTGAAACTTCCTCGGCTATGACTGAATAACATAATACCTGGGACATACCATTATATCACTGAATATTCAGATTACCTGCAGTCGAAATAACAGAGTTTGATTAAGTCACAATAACTAATCTTCCTTCATAGGGCAACTTCATTTTGAAGCCTATGTATAGAGGTATTGGTGAAGACCCTTTGGTTGCATCTGTTGTACCTTTTAAAGGAACAAATAATCAATTCGGTTCTAAAATTACACAGTCCTACACTATTCAACAATCTGTGTCGTACCATCTGTGGGTGGCAGAATTAAGGAATGTGTGAAGTCTTGCTTCAAACTAAGCAGTAATTCTTAGGGGGACAGTTCAAGATTTATACATCAGCAGACAGTGAGCAAAGACGAGACTTCACATATCCGGAGAGAATAAAATCATGGACCCGCACGGAGATCGGGTTAGAAATCAGCAGGAAATGATACACCTATTGGACAAGATGAATGCTATTTTAAGTGATCCTGTTTATCTTAATGGGATGACACAGTTGGCGACCAGGTTGTGGAGAAAGAAAAACAAATCAGCAAATTGTGAGAATGAAGAGTCCTCTTCCCATGAGGTATGCGGGGTAGGATCACAGGTTAGTTCAGTTGATATACAGGTACACACTGCTGATGAGCCAAAACATGAGGTTGAGACCCATTCAGAGGGAAGTGTTATGGATTCGGGTTCACAATCGGAACAGGGTAGGATGCATGCACTGGATAACTACATCTTCTTCGGAGATTTGCAGAGTGAGTTGCATATGGAGTCCGTGGTGGATGATACACATGATGGTGATGTTACAGAATTCATAGCAGCCCCTTTTGAGGAGCACACACATGAATTTTCAGACCATAACACAGTTGAGATTGCTGCTGATTTAAAATCAGATTATAAGGATATTTTATCTCTTCAAGACAGCCATGAGGACTCCACGGATGTTGAGTTTATTGCTGGTTATAATCCCATTTCAGATTGTATTCATGATAAGCTTAATGAGGATCCGAGTGGATCAGCACCTTATTATGGTCATCCCCTTGATGATCTGCCTACTACATCTTCATACAGGGAGCCAAACACCAAGAGTTGTGAAGAGGGAGACCAGATGCATAATTTTGAAAACTTGGTACATAAATCTGATTTTAGTTCCAGGTCTGATGAGGACAGAATTGCTGCAGCCTTATCTCGTTTCGATGCCACCCATAAGTTCACCGAAGAACTATATTGGAGGGCACAAGTTGAGAAGAGACAGAAGGGTGTAGAAGGAGTAATCTCCAGTGCTGATTTACAGAATTTGAGGGCAGCCTTAGAAACTATGAAGTTAGACTTCATGAACACTCTTGCAGACAGAGATCACTATGCCAAGCTCGTCGAAGAGACCCTTAGTGCATACAGGAGCAAAGAAGAAGAAGTCAATCAGCTAACTGAAGAGCTTGAGTGGACTAGAAGCTCTTTGTCAGAGGCACACTTTTCATTGCATGAGACAGAGTTGAAACTCAATTTTGTTTTAGAATCTACTGAACAGCTGAATCGAGAGAGAGCCAGGAAGATTGGGCAGATTGTTGACGAACTAGATTGCATTCAGGAGGACTATGACTTATCACATTGTCCCATGAAAACAGATTACACAATTTGGGATCAGCAAAATAACCTTGATAAGCACAAGGGAGATAACTGTTTCCGATGGATTGACAATCCGTTATATGAGATGGATCATGTGACATTTTTGGGCAATCCGCTTTTTGAGATGCAAAGTGCTGATTCATTTACTGTAATAGATCATCAGGATACATTGTTTGAGATAGGGTGTCTACTCCAACATGAGTCCAAAAAAACACACTTTCTTCGACAATTCATTCGTTGCAAGGGCACAGTCTCCCGCTCTATTATTCTGGCAGAGTTTGGGGCTTCTCCTCTCCAAGGTGAGATTATCTTCCTGATTATCGGTTTTCACAGGATCCGTAGTTTCGGAGATACCCCTGAGGGTTGCAGGCGGTACCCTTACCTCGCCCTTCGCTCCTCGATGGAACTCTCTCCGAGTTCTCGAGGAGGTCGGAGGAGCTGGTATTTTCAGGTTTCTACTCTCCTGGCCAGCATTCAGATACAGATAGACAGGCTGCCCCCTTATTCTTTGGGGGTTCTCCCCCCCTCTCAACTTACTAAGGAGAAGATGCTCCACGAGATTCGGAAGGATGTTAGTCTCCAATACACCAGATGCACATGGATCTCTCCTATTGCCCCTCTTTCCCCCAAGCTGTCTTTCTACCATGAGCACTTCTTACAGATACAGGAGGGCAGAATAGTTCCTCCACAATACCTTCAGAAGTACACAATGCATAGTCTTCGGATCACTATTGGGCAACTCAGGGTGTGTTCTCACCAACTCCGGATTGAGTCAGATCACCATCTTCCGATGGAGGAGCGGATTTGCTTGTTTTGCTCCTTGGGTGAAGTTGAAATCCTACATCACTTCATTTTTTGTTGTCCCATTTATTATGAGATCCGGGGTAGGTTCCATTGCCTTTTCAGGGACAACTCTCGATGTGTTTCTACCTTCTTCAGATACCCGGACCAGCGTTGTCTCGCACTCTTTCTTAAGGAGATAACTCAGCTTCGACGACATAAAGGTTCTCCAAATGGATCTCACCCTCCTCAACATCGGCTCATCACAACATACTTCACCAACTCCGACGGACTAGGTGACTTCGATCGAAAACGCCCCACACCATCCAATTTGAATAGAAGCAGGGTCACTAGACAGCGCACCAACAATTTTTCAGGGTTCCGAACTAGCAATGGGCAGACATATCATGGACTTCTTCAACTCCGGTACTTCGGCTTCGACTGTTAGGAGAGATTAGTTTTTGGGGGATTCACAGAGCTTGCCCCTCCTGGTCTGCTCCCTCCCCCCTCCTCCTCTCTCTTCGTTCTTCTTGGCATGCACTTCTCTGTTGGACTGCAGCCCTCCCCCCTCTGCTCTCCCTTTTCTTTTCTTTTCCCTTTCTCTTTGGCCCGTTTTTCGAGTTTGTTCTTGTATTTTTCTTAGTTCTTTTCTTTGTTGGGCTTTTTAGCCTGCTAGCTGGCAATCATTATTGTACTTCTTATAGTCCCTTGGGTCTTATTTTGGCCCATCGTGGACATTAATAATATTTCATTTCATTTCTCTGGTTTTTTGGAGGACTCTTTGGCAGAGCCATTTACAGAGATTTTGGAGCTTGTGAGAGACGACAACCTCTTACAGGGACATTGGCTTCGGGGTTGCAAGATTACCCTCAGGTCAATCTGGGCATTTCCACACAGGGATTGCAATTGGACTTCCGTTTTAAAGACTTTTGGAGTTGGGTAACCACACAGGGTCATTCAGAGATTATACAGGGAATATTTGGAGCTGGGACACCACACAGTATTCACATCAGAAGGGTTGAGCCTTCATCATCATTTATAGAGTATGGAGCAGCTAGGGTTTCATCAGCATTTGAGGTATTTGCATTGTAATTTTTGCCCTAGTTTTGATATAAGAATAAAGTAATATTTTCGAGAATTCTGGATTGCTCTGTGTTTGTGATTTTGTATATCAAAAATTCACGAAAAAGGTTAATAATTGGCAAACCCCTAGAGAACTAGATAGGGAGGGTTATTACAAAAAGGCCTCGTCCATCATATTGAGATGTTCATGTCCATCTATTGAGCAAATGGTCAACATGACGAGGTAGAGTGGATGCAAAAGTTTCCTACAATACTAATAGGTGTGGTAATTGATTGATATCTATAGTTGTAGAAACCATATGCCCCTTGGAACAAGTTGAATAATTTCCAAAAAAATAGTTGCATCTCTTGTTGATGAATACGAGATTGTCATGGAGCTACACACCACAAGATAGAAGAAGAAAATAACATAAAATCCTAGAAAGATTATCTAAAAGACTTACTTGGAAAGATGTGAGATCTAGCCAAAAAATGGATTCAAGAGACAATGGTTCATGGAAGGACTTCTTTTGAGGTTCAGAAGAAGATGAGTGTGGTTCCACCCACATTCTACCAAGAAGTAGTCGACAAAGCACTGAACTTGGAAAAAGAGATGAAGACCATGCATGCTGAAAGTCAAACTTAGTTGAGAAGCAACTCCGACAACGAGAGTGATGAGGGAGGAGTGTCAAGTGAAGTGCTCATAAAAGATATGATAAGGATGATTTAAAAGATAAATAATGACAAAAAGGATAGAAAACACATATGGCACAGTAAGCGTCGAGCAAGACACACTAGTGCCAATTTTCCAAAACATACATATTGTAACATCTACGAGGTTAATGGATACTCACTGTCAAAGTGACCATTTAAATGTGAAAAGGAAGAAAAACCAGACATTGGAACTCCATAAGGAGGCCGACAAGAAGTCCAACACCTCCAAAGATGGCTTAATGAGTGGTAATTATCAAAACAACCATCAAGCAAAGAAGAGCAATAAAAGATTCTTCTCGCCTCGATCTCTCACTGATGGTGTCCTATGAACGCAACAAGGTGAACCATATGGATAGCCACCTTTAGCCCAATCAAATGTGGAAGGTAATTACTCCTGCAGGTTAGATCATACGGGGGTAGAGTGAATCCGCAACCACTGTATGGGTTGAACCTTGGCGAATGGCCGAGTCATTTTAGTTGTTGAAACATCTTCTAGACTCCAACCAATGACAAGGATTGATTTACTTATCACCGAAAAGGTTGTCAGGAATAGCACAGGCCGTCGAACGGCTGGCACAACTTGGTGGTGCAAAGATCTCCGCATTCACCTAAGGACCCTAGCAGAGATTTACCTCTAACAAAATATTCGGTAACTTTATAGTGCAAGTTGTTTGACGGATCATAGCACTCTGGGGACCCTTCATCTTGTTCTTCCAAATCAGCACCAATCGATGTCTGGATGGCCAACTGCAATTGTCCTCCTCGATAGGGCTACTAGGTGTAGCGAATTGTCACTACAATTACATAAAAAGACACAAGGAAGAATTTGAATAGAAGCAAATAAAATGGAACAAATCAAAGGAATAGAAAGTTAAAGAATCAAAAGAAGAAGTGGTTGGGGTTTCAACATATTGACATCCACGTCCCCATGAAGAGGCAATAATCATGCAGACATGGTGTGGAGAACCAAAAGAGCTACAACTATTGTTGTACTGAGAAGCAAAGAAGCAGCTACTATGGACACACTTGGAACCAAAGGCATAGCTAATGGACCTACTTGGTACTAGAGAAGCAAAACTACTATGTAGGAAGCAATTACTATAGACCTACATGGAACTAGATATGGAAGTAAATATGGTAGAATATGGAACCAGAGAAGCAACAACTATGGACATCAAAGGGGTGTAGTGGAAGAAGAGCAACATAGAAGACTAACACCAATGAAGGTTTTATTTGGATAGATGGGTGATCAAGTTTGGCAACATTTCTTAGAAGACCATGTCATTTGGTTTCCTCTCATGTTTTGATCACCAGACACGTTAAAAGGGGGTGGCATGATAGGTACCTAGGGATATAATATTTCATTGTATAGTGGGATTATCGAGTGGTCAACATGGTTCTTGCATAATTAAATTTCGTTGTATGGGGATATTGTAATAATCAAATAGTCAAAGGTTAATTAGTTGATGAAGGGTTTCACCCTCCCAAGGATTATTAAATAAAGTATCATATGTAGGAATGAATATTGTTACATTATCACCATGAGTTATGAGATATCAAGTACTCAAGTATTGTCCTCATATTGGTTGGAGTCCCCCCTCGAAGTGCCATTTTTATTCAGAGATTGTTAGAGTTTTTCCTTAAGGAGTACTATTGGTGTTGCCCTACACTAAGGGCACTTTCTCAAATATCTCTTGTGTGGATCTATTGCATGGTGAATGGTTACTTGTTATTTTATACATTTTGGAGAGTAATTTATAGTATTGGATAGTTAGTTCCTTAATAAGGAATTAGAAAAATTATTTAAGTGAAAGAGATTAAACGGACGCTTGATATTAATGATTGGCCTGGAGAAGGTCATTATGAAGATAAAATACATAGCATGGACCTTTTTGGGCGATTGGAACAATAGGACCCACCATCTACTCCCCACATGCTTGCAACAAACAAAAGGTTAAAACATTGTCAATAGCACTGTTATACCTTCCTATTCATGTATTTTCTATATCTCCGATATCCAATGGCCTATTGGAAATCTAAGCAACAACAGTTACACAGGCCGTAGACCTCCATCTCTAGGACCAATGCCTTTCTTGTTATTGACGTTGAAGCGTACCATGTCTACTAATATTTCAAATGCACATAATGCTCAAGTCTATTATGAGGAATTTGAGCATGTTGCCTAAATATGACGAGCACATTACACCATCCATCCTATCCTTTTTCTTGGGCAGTAATTCTTTTCTGCGACAAAAGAATTTCTTTGTAGAAGGCCTATTATATCATTTGAGGGCAATGGATATCTCTTCATTAATACTTGTATCATCAGCCAATATCTTTTCCATTCAATCAATACCTCCATTTGGTTTAAAATGAGCACACAAAGTATTGTCAAAACTATAGATTGTGTACACTCATTGCATTATGTTGTACAAATAGTAGAAAGGGAGCTTTTAAGAGAAGAAAGACATGTATAGGAAAGCTTCTTGAAGAATAAAGAGAACAAATATTCTAAATGATTTAGTATTTACATAAGACATGTGCAAAATCTCATGTCACTAGAATTATTCCATGTCACTTAATCTCATTATTTATGCTTAAAGGAAAATGTTGCCAATAATTTATCTAGATGTGGAAATTGTTGCTCAAATGCTGATTGGGACATCCACTTAACTTGAGTTGGCAATAAATATTTGCGACCAACTTGATTTGGGTCCAGTAGTGCATGTGTGGACATCAAGAAGAGTACCTTCATTAAAAAGAGGTTGAAAATTTGGAAACATGTCCTTAGGATGAGGTATAACAATCCTTCCTCCAAACGTGGTGTCTCGTAATTCTTAAACGAGGTGTCCATGGAAGCTACAGTAGAAAGGGAGTTACCATAAAAGCCATGATGCACAGGAAAGGTTGTAAAACCACCTTCAAACAAGGAAGTGTCTAATGTTTTATTTATCTGATTCTAGGATTACAAATTAACAAAGAATCTAAGCAAAGCGGAAGGTTTGAATAGTAAATTAAATAAGATAAGATAATTTTATTAATGTCCATGGATGACCAATGTAGGCCAATAAGACTCATCAAAAAGAACAATTACAATGCACTATAGTAATCATAAAGTACCACATAAATGAGCTAGAGTAAAGAAGGCATCATAAACTACACTAAAGTAGGAAAACTGTACAACATTAATTTACAGCCTCGGGGTTGGACCCAAATTGGATAAAATCTAACATGCTAAAAGTAATGATTAATAGAGAGTGAGGAGTCAAAGATAAGGATATATAGAAAAGAGCTTTGTGAATCCAAGCACCAACACCAGTCTATAGTGTGATGTAAAGTAGAATCACAGTCATTGTCATCACCAACCATCCCAAAAGGGCCAATACAGGATCTAAAGATACTCCCAAGAGAATGGCCAGGACTAAGAGGACCTTGTTGGATAATCTTGGGAGGACATGGAGCTTGACCCTACAAGACTCTTCTAGAATACATGGCCATGGAACCAATGGAAGAAGATAGGAAACTGGTAAGATGTGTCTATATGCAACTTTGCGGATCCTACAATTCCAAGTATCTCCATGATATGACTACAAACACCCTGGACAACATGCTAGCTACTTTTGTTAAAAATCTATCACTGAAAGAGGTAAAATAAGTTAAAAATAAAAGGGGGGCAAATTATTTCCTTGCAACAATTAGCTGTTGTTAGAGAAAAATACGTAAAAGTGAAGAAAAGAAAGAAATTCTTTCCTTGCAGCAATTAGTTGTCACTGGAGAATGCTTTATGGTATAAGGACCAACAAGGTTCAACTCTCCAGATAGGAAAAGGCAAATGTCCAAGGCTGGCTCACTGACAAAAAGGTCTACCTGCAGAAAAAAGCCATCACATTTGCTGTCATAGATTCTGAAAAAGGATTAATGGAGGACTACTAGGAAATCATCCATAAGTTTCACAGTCAATGTTTAATTCTCATAGGAATGTTCACTCTTAAAAAGCATTGTTTAGAATTCAAGGACAATACATGAATGACCATTTTTCCCTTTTTAACATAGAATAAAAGGATATAGGCATCTTTTCAAATGCAACGACACCTTGCTCATGTGTTGTGTCCAGGGCACGATAGACAACACTGACCTCAACTGGCCGCACTATTTCTAACCTGCCAAAATTGATCAAAAACAAAAAAAAGAAAAGAAATAAAAACTATGTATGAAAGAATTGTTCCTTTGTTCAAAGAAAGAGAAAAGTTCATTCTGCCTAGCTCTTGAACATGAAACTAACTCAATTTTGAAAGAAATCACATTTGCACTCATCAATTGCAACTTGAAATACCTACCACATGTTTCTCTGAGCTTCATAACATTCAACCATGATCCTTAATGTACTTATAATCCTGAGCTTAGAAGATCTAACTTGTAGCACGGAGTGAGCATCATTCATGCATGCTCGAAGAAGAGGCAGGAAATGAATACCAATGACTCATAAAGTATGGTTATGGACAACGTTTCTACTACAACATTCACCTGTGGTAAAATGTAGTCATTACTGCTAACTTCTCATATGAAGTCTGTATATTTAAAGTTCCATCTTCATTAGATGCATTTTTCAGAAGAGGTGGTGTGGCAGGGGGAATACTCTTAACAAAGTATCATGCAAAAAAATCTTTAGTCTAAGTAGGTTCCCTGGTTGTCTGACCAACATTGGAAGCCCATGAACAAAAGCAAGACCATTACCACTCTTTTTGTTTACCAAATGAACCATCTTTTTATACAAATTGCCATGAAAATCAAGTTCCTCCTCATCCTCTGCCTTGTGCTTGAAAGGTATGGTGCGCCAAAGTTCCCAAGCATTATCATTTATACTTGATACATCGACTAAGGCTGATCCAGGATGATAATGTACACAAAAGGGTTCACTATTATCATTTCTTGCATGGACAGATAGTAGGGAAAATCATGATTGAGAATTTTTCCATAATCTTGAGCCTTGGTAATTAACCTACAAAACCACCAAGTTATCAATTGCAGGAAGAGAAAAATAAGGGTTTAAATGCAAACCGCAGACAAAAAAAATGCAATGTAAAATGAAAAGGAGCCACAATATAAACGCAAGCAGTGAGACGACTTACTGAAAGAAAAAAAAAATGCAGAATTTTTTTTGTATTTCATCTAGCCTTGAAAAAGATCCTTGAAAAAATAGAAAGACAAAGCAAGAAGCAATGTTTGAAGAAAAGGGCCAGGATCCAAAGTTAACATATGCATATGCGTATTTGCTTACAATAAAGAGCTACTTGACAAGAAGAGAAGCCATTACAGATAACAACACCTAAAATTCCTTGGATAAATAGAAAGACAAAGCTTGGAGCAAACTTTGGAGAAAAGGACCAGTATCCAAAGTTAGTGAATGCATACGCATGTTTGCTTACAATAATGGGATACATGACAATAAGAGAAATAATTATAAACAATAACACCTATGTTGATATTACCTGTGGTGTACACTAAATGAACACAAGATATCTCTTTTATGCGTGCAAACTAACCAAGAAATGGTGAAAAGAACTAAAAATTGACCAAAGCCACAGGTGAAAAACCAGATCCAAGCCATTTGATATGAACTTCTATACCAATGTAAGCATCTCTAATAATTTTACCCTGAATTCACAATCACAACATTGGTTCGAAAACTTCTACTTTCTATCATTCATTTTTATCCTGCTTAGGTTGTCTTGACTCTTGATGCAGTCCATCTTGCCTCCTCATGCAAGCCATCTTGCATCATCTTGTTAGACTCACTCAAAACGTACCCTACTTAACTCACTACATACAGACCATCTTTCTTTCATTTTTCCTAAATCCTTTTGGCACCTTATCCTTCCCCGTGACCAGGTCAATCATGGGATCAATATTTCCTCTTGGACCACTCATGCCTCATCCCTCTATACCATCCCAAATTAACCTCCTATTAAGGTTCCTTCCCATCCTTCTTCTTGCCACCTCTTCTCTACTGGGATTATTAAGCGGGCTATTTAGAAGCTTTGTATGAGCAAAGCAACAAATTTAGATGGGTTATAGGTAGAATTTTTGAAGTATGGCATAAACCCTCTTGTTGGGCCCCTCACCAATCTCTTCAACCTTTCTGTTTTCTCAGGTTTCCCTGACTCTTGAACTCAACATATCATCCACCCAACCATAAGGCAGGAGATCCCCACAAACCCAACAATTACAAGACTATCATGATTGGGCATGTCTTTGCCAAGCTCTATGCGACAACATTAGATGTGCTTTCACAAAGGTTGGAGGAGGAAGATCACAGGGCCATGGGCCAAGCTCGTTTACGGTAAGATCACCAGACCACAGATCATATCCTAGTTGTCAGAGCTATTATTGAGGAGTTGTGTTCCTCGAGAGTTTATTGTTACTTTGTCAACTTCAGGAAAGCTTTTGACACAGTACCTCAACATTTACTTCTTGAGAGACTTCGGTCAGTTGGCATCTTTGGACAACTTATGATAGTAGTTTTGGGGTTGTATGAGATTGTGAAAAGACGGTTTTGTTCTCCACAAGGTATTTCAGCCAGCATTCTCAACACCATAGGAGTGAAACAAGGTTGCCCCCTTTCTCCGACACTTTTTGGGATCTTCATTGACGAGCTTGACTCATTTATCCTAGAGAACGCACAAGCAGAGGACGGTTTCCTTCTCCACCATGTGCTGATTTCTATCCTCCTCTTCGCGGATGACATTGTCCTTCTAGCTTCGTCCCCTAAGGGGCTTCAGCGTCATCTAGATACTTTAGCCGCTTTTTGTAATTCGAGACAGTTGACAGTGAACCTTTCTAAGACCAAGGTTTCAATACTACCAAAGAGGCTTTGTCCCATCTCCACTTCTTTCTTCAAGGGCAGGAGGTTAGGATCACTACCTTATATGTGTACTTGGGGGTTCTCTTCACTGGACCCACCTTTGGTTTGAAACCCACCACCTAGGCCCGAGTGTGTAAGGGGTATGCAGCTTTGTCTTTGCTCGAGAATTGCTTTAGAGCACATTTCTAGGATATTCCTATAAAGATGAGAATATTTGACGCCTTGGTCAAGCCAACCATCACATATGGGTCACTGGTTTGGGGTCCCAATCTTGGCCTGACTGAATGATCTCATGTTGAATGAGTACAGACACTTTTTCTTCGAATATTCATTTGTTACAAGGGCATAGTCCTCCATTTTATTATTCTGGCAGAGTTTGGGGCCTCTCTTCAGCTTGAGACCATCTTTTTTATTATCGCCTATCTTCACACGATCCGTACTTTGGGAGATACCCCCTCAGGATGTAGACGGTAGGTACCCTTACCTTACCCTTCACTCCTCGATGGACCTCTCTTAGAGCTCTTGGGGGGGTTGGAGGAGGTCTCTACACTTCTAGCCAGCATTTAGATACAGATCGATAGGCTTCCCCCTTATTCCTTATGTGCTCTTCCCCCCTCTCGAAATAATAAGGTGAAGGTGTTTCATGAGATCCGAAAGGATGTTAGTCTCCAGTATACCAACTGCACATGGATCTCTCCCGCTGCCCCTCTTTCCCCCAAATTGTCTTTCTACCATGAGCACTTCCTTCAGATTCAAGACGGCAAGATAGTCCTCCCACTTTCTACCATGACCCCTTCAATTCGAATGCCTTGGTATCAACAATGCATAAGCCAAGGCACCACGACACACCCTTGAGAAGAGGGGGTTCTTAAAGAAGTGACTCCCCATCAAAAAAACATTCAAATGGCACCTCGAAAGATGTGGTCAAAAGCACATCTCACAATAAGTTGAGGCCAAGGGGAGGGGAGGGGGAGTGTAATGAAACAACTTCAAGAAATACAATAATAGCAATAGCAACTCAATAATGCGCAATAAACAACATTCACTAATAACAAATAATTCAGATCCAAATGCTAGGAAATCAAATATGCAAATAATCAGATTCCAAATGCAAATCAATACAGATCCTTAGCCACTTAAAGAGGGCAAAGTCTCATAACCACTTGGAGAAGGTGAAGTCTCATATGCGCAACAGAGGTGACTAAGTTTCAAATATGAAAGATGGTTCCAAGTTCTTCCAACTACAACATAAGTTTTCCTATTTATAGACTAAATCAACATTAACCATAACCCTAATGCTCAAGGGCCAACTATCTAAACCTAGGGCCCAAGCTAATAAAAATAAAGATAATCAATGTGGCTATATTGGATCCGTTAAATGGATCTTCCTCTCAAAGCGCTTTGTCCTCTCTCAGGCTCCCACATAGCATCTTCATCTGGAAGGTCTTGCCACTTGATGAGAAACTCCTAAGTTTTATGAGACCGCAAAAGACAAACTCTAGAGTACAACACTGCTTCTAGCAAGAGAGTGATCGACCTTCTTCATCAAGTACTAGAAGCTCCATCTAGGACTACACCTTCTAGCCAATAACCTGTTTGAGCCAAGACACATAAAAGATAGGATGGATGTGGAAATATGGTGGAAGCTCCAACTAATATGCCACTTCACCAATGTGATGAACCATATTGTAGGGACCATATAATTGAGGAGCCAACTTCTAACTAGACTTGGTCTTCAAGGACAATTGCATATAGGGTTGCAAGCGCAAAAAGACCATATCCCCCACGACAAATTGTTGTTCAAAATGGTGTGAATCTTGTAGCTACTTCATGCAGTTCTAGGCCTAGGTCAAATTATCTTTAAGAAGTTAAAGCACAAGCCATCGTTGCTGCAACAAATCATCTACCTCAGCCACCTTGGAACAAGTCTGCGACTGACAGAGGTTTTTGACCATACAATTCCTCAATTGGAGACATCTTAAGGGAAGAATGATAAGAAGTATTGTACCACCATTTAGCTAACAAGAGCCAATGAACCCAGTGATATTGCTTGTCTTGAGCAAAACAATGTAGGTAACTACCCAAACATTTATTTACAATCTCTGTTTGGCCATTCGATTGAAGGTGATAAGAAGAGGACATACTCAACTTAGTACCACTAAGACAAAACAATTCCTTCCAAAAATTACTAGTGAAGACAAGGTCATGATCACTAACAATGGACTTGGGCATACCATGAAATTTAAAAACAGAATCGAGGAATACCTTGGCCACCTTACTTGCTAAATATGGATGCTACAATGCGTAGAAAGGAGAATATTTGTAAGGCAATCCACTACCACAAAGATTACCATTTTTCCCTCAGATTTGGGAAGGCCCTCAATGAAATCCATAGATATGAGCTCCTATTGGCGATCAGAGATAGGCAAGGGTTGCAACAATCTAGGAGATTTATCTGTTTTCCCCTTGTTATGCATTTGGCCACAAAAGTCTTGATATCTGCTTTTAATCCTTCCCAATAATATGTTTTCAAGAATCCATAATGTCCCACCAAAGGAGATGCATGCAATTCTTAGAGGACACTCGTCTTAATAGCTAAGGATTGAGGAAGATAAATGCGTTACTTTTTGTGAAGCCCATCAACATATGAGAAAAAAGAAGGCAATGATGAGTCAGCCTCCGCTTCTTGAATGATCCGAGTAGCCTCTGGGTCAGAAGGCCAGTCCTCCCTAAGTTGAGAAAGCCATTGTGGAAGAGGACTAGAGATGACACTAACAGCAATAAGATCCTCATGTTTGCAAGATAAAGCACCAACCACCAGATTGTCCTTTCCTTTCTTGTATTCAATGACAAAATCATACCCCAAGAGCTTGGTTAGCCATTTATGTTGTTTAGGACAAGAGAGACGTTCTAAGAAATGCTTAAGGCTACCATGTTCACTCTTGATGATGAAGTGATGCCCCAACAAATAAGGCCACCATTTCTCTACGACATGAAAAACAACTAAGATTCTGTTCTCATAAGTGGATCATCCCAAATTCTTGCCAAAGAATTACTTACTTTCAAAGGCCAATGGTGTCCATCCTGCATCAAAATAGCTCTAATAATTGTGTCGAAAGCATCACACTCAATGACAAAAGGTTTTCTAAAATCAGGGGTGGCCAAAAAAGGAGGGGCACACAGCCTCCTTTACGGCTTGGAAGGCTTGGGAAACGGCTTCAGACCAAACAAAGGCATCCTTCTTAATGAGAGCAATGAGAGGTGCACAATCTTCCCATAGTTGTAGACAAATTTTGTGTAGTAGCTTGTGAGACCCAAAAATCCACGAATTTGTTTAAGGGATTGGGGCAAGGGCCAATCTTACATGGCTTTGATCTTGTTAGGATCTACCTTGACTCCTTCCTAAGATATTATTTGTCCCAGACTCCCAAGTATTCTAGAGCAAGGACCCCAAAGGAACATTTGGACCTTTTGACAAAGAGTTTTTCCTCTTGTAATAAGTGAATAACTTTGTCCACATGAACTAAATGATCCTCCCAAGACTTGCTATATATGAAGATATCATCAAAGAAAACTAGGACAAACTTGCAAAGAAAAGGACAAAAGACAAAGTTCACGAGACTTTGGAAAGTGGAAGGAGGATTAGTGAGACCAAAAGGCATTACTAGGAACTCATAGTGACCCTCATGTGTGCGAAAGGTAGTATCCTCTTCTCTAACCCTAATTTGATGAAACCCTAGTTTTGTAAAGTATCTAGCACCATGCAATTCATCTAACAAATCATCTATAATAGGGATAGAAAACATATCTTTAATGGTGATCTTATTCAGAGGTCGAAAATCAAGATACATGTACCAAGAATTGTCCTCATGTCATACCATAACCGTTGGAGAGGAATAAGGACTAATGCTTGGACAAATGATTCCTTGCTCCAACATTTCTTGAATCAGCTTCTCAATTTTAGTCTTTTGGGGCTAGGGATAGCGATAAGGATGCACATTAGGAGGTTGACTTCCTGGAACAAGGTGGATGGGATGATCATGTGTGCACTTAGGAGGAAGACCTCTGGGCTCACCAATGACCCCCTCATAGCAATCCACAATGTGTTGCAAGCCCAAAGGAAGAATTGGAAGAAGCAACTCCAAAGATTGAACCTCCATGCAATTGACTTGGGCGAAGAATCCAAGACCACCTTTCTTCAATATCTTTTTCATGCTATGGGAACTAACCACCTTGGAGGGAGGGGGTTGGATTCCTTGGAGACAAATGACCCTTCTATTCTCCGTCCACATAACATAATATTTGCAAATTCATAGTAACATCACCAAATTGAGATAGCCATTATGCTCCCAATATGACATTTGCACTACCCAAATTCATGGCAGAGAGATTGCCCACTGAAGTATAATCCCCCATTTGGATGTGAACCTTAGTTGTTCGACCCACCTTGGAGGGAGTAACATACTGAGTGGTACCCCCATTTGCAATCAATACTTGAAATTTATCCTGATTTGAAGAATTGATATACAAGCCCAAAGACTTTGTTGTCTTACTATTAATAAATTTATGTGTGCTACCTAAATCAATCAACACATTGATGCACTATCATTTGATGAATCCTTGGACCTTGATAGTATGGTGAGCTTGGAGCCCTAGAAGGGCGTGAGCAAAGAGAGACAAAGGTATCATCCTCATGTTCAACTTCATCTACTTCAACTGGTTGTTCCTGTTACGATGAATCTTCATCTTCTAATATTGCTGCTTCTTCACCTTCCACTTAAAAGTTACGACATTTTTCATAGGCTCGATATTGAGGGTGGTGAGAACAACATTTGAAACATAAGAATCCCTAGGAATGCTTATTATTGTGTTTATAGAAGTAAGGACGTCGAGTGTTGAAGACATGTCTAGGTTGGGGACTAGGCTCTTAGAATTTATATTTTGCCGCCAAAGCTATACGTTGAGCATCATCAAGGGTATACGATTCAAGCATATCAACTTCCCGCCTAATTTTATCCTTAAGACCATGGCAAAAGATTGAGACCACCACTGCTAGATCCAACTAGTAAGTGTCAATGAGAAGACTTGGGAACTTTGCATAATACTCCTCAACCATTCCTATTTGCTTCGTTTGCATCAAACGGACCACATACGATATGAAGGATCTTTTGTCAAATCTTCGAAGGAATGTGCTTTGAAATTAGGCCACAAAAGAGAAGACCTTACCTAGCAAAGCTCCCATAACAACCATTGATGATCATGGGTTCCCAACTTAGCAGCCACTAATGGGACACGACCTTCTTCAACTACATGGTGCAAACAGATAATGTTATCCATCTTGGCCATCCACCCATGTGGATCGAAACCCTTAAGGTGGGGATGTTGATGCATGGAATAGAAACATCATGAGGCCAAGAGAGGAAATTAGAAGCACCTCTTGCAAAGGAATCTAGATCAGAAGCAAAGCCTAAGATGTAACCACCCATACCTGGAAAAGTACCTCTACTACCATAGGGAGTTGCCTAGCTGCCATAGGAAACTGGAGGGTTGTGAGTTGTGACCAAATGGCGGTTGTTGAAGAACACTTGTGTCCCTTGTATTTGGTGCCTCGTGAATGATCAGAGGCTATTGCTTAGTGACTTGGAGAGAATCATTGGCAAGGGGATGCGTAGTAGAGGACATTTTTAGGAGGCTTTGGATGTCAGCTAAGGCCTTCGCAATGGAACCAACAACCCTTTCTTGATTTTCAATATAGGTACGCAAACCAAGAACAATAGGATCAGGAATAGGATTACCAATTGGAGGGGTAGCGAGAGGAGTGATTGGGGTAGGGTTATTGCAAGGAAAGGAGGAGAGATGTTAGGAGGCAAGGCCATGGCATTTAAGGAAGAAAGAAGACACTGGTCAAAACTATTAATATTTGGAGTGTTGTGATGCTTACCGGAATTTCTCAGTTTGCGCTTCTTTCTACTCATACACACATCCTATAAATGACCAATGTGTTGCAATTGATTGTTGATTCCCAACCAACTAGTAGGAGCAACAAGTTTGTTCATACACTAGGGGCATATGCAAAACCCAAAAAAATCCTCCAAGCACTACTAAAGAAATGTTGAGAGAAATACCCCTTACTATGATGATCAGCTTGAAGAGACTCACAAAGAAACAAGTCTCCCACAAGGGTTTCGACACACTCAATTCCCAAAATAGTTGTTGGAAATACCCCTTGTTTTGATCGGCTTGGAGAGACCATCACACTGGGATATGTCTCCCATAAGGGTCCAGCCACACCCCTTTTTTTTCAGGAAAAAGGATGTAAGAGCGAAATCACACGCCAAAAAATAATCCTAAAAAAGATGATGAAAAAATTACCACGAAACAAGAAGCAAAATTGATCACCAGAGGTTCTAGAATGGTTTGTGTGCCCTTCTGCTGTAAATTTGCACCATTACAGGGATCCAAGATCAATGCTCTGATATCACTTGTAATGAAACAACTTCTAGAAATACAGTAATGGCAATAGCAATCCAATAATACACAATAAACAACATTCACTAATAACAAATAATTCAGATCCAATTGCCAGGAAATCAAATATGCAAATAATCAAATTCAAGATTCAAATCAATACAAATCCTTAGCCACTTAGAGAGGGCAAAGTCTCATATGCGCAATGGAGGCGACCAAGATTAGAATACGAAAGATGATTCCAACTACAACATAACTCTTCCTATTTGTAGACTAAATCAACATTAACCCTAACCCTAATGCTCATGGGCCAACTATCTAAACCTAGGGCCCATGCTAATAAAAATAAAGATAGCGGACATGGCTATATTGGAGCTGTTACACGAAGAATGCCATGGGGCAGGAGATTTTCTCCCCAAATTTCAAGTTTTGAAATTTAAAATTAGAAATGTACCCTCACGTGTTTGTTGTCATTGTTTCAAGCCCAAAATAGACAAAAGAGCTAAAATTAGACTGCCACAATTTTCTGCACAAAATCTGAAAGTAAGCTTCTTCCTAAATTGACCCCTATAGTTTATGAGAAGGTTTCATTTATTGGATTTCAATATTATTTTGCCCTCCATTTAACCAAATTTGTGCAAAGATGGAACCTGCAAATTATTCCATGTCTCCTTATAGTCTAGGCTTGAGATTAATCATCCGTGGTGAGGAAACACTTGCTCAAGAACCTATCAATGTCCTAAGGCTATCCATAGGTGCTCAAAACTGCAAGTGGTCGTCTAGAAGACAGTATTGGCATGGCAACATTTGATGAAGAAGACCAGATAAGTGCAAAGAAAAAAATTTGAGCACAAATCACTCTAACTTGCTGCTTCTTACCCTTTGCACAGATCTGATACAAAGCAACTTATGTGTCAATGGGTGATATAACGTAGATTTTTGGAATGAACCAAAAAAACCTTATGGTCCAATCAAAAAATTGTCGCAAGTCGCAACCACCATTTGCAAAGAGAAATCTCTAAAATTGTTGTTACAAAAAGATTGAACACTAGCGATGGAAACGAGTAATGGCAATCCACAACTACTCTAATACCTTGTAGAAATTCAGAATACTTAGAAAGCAATGAACAAAATTTACACATTACCTAGATTACTGCATAGAAGGAACAAAAGCAAAAGATAGACACAACAGATGGAGAAGGTACCCTTATACATCAATTATCTTCTTCACTAACAAATGAAATGATATCCATCTGATAAAATGGATAGTGTGAGAATATAAATACTCCTTTTAGTACAAAGGCATAAATCCCAGTATATGTCAAACTAGCGTATTATTGGTTAATACAATATCACATGGATCACCTTACAGAGTGCTATATCGGCCCATAGGCATATACATCATACAATGTCGGTCTTAGCCAATAAATAAAGATTACATGTTTCAACAAGATGCCCGATATCCATGAATATAAGGTTAGGAGTTTAATTCTAGACAAAGGGATGATATCTTATAAAATGATGTGTTCTCGTTTGAATGGTCAGTGGTCTTTCTAGATGACATGTAACCAAACTTCCCACCCTCTTTCTAATCCTAAGCATCCTTAATTTTGTAATGCTGTAAGATTCAATTGCTAACATAGGAAATGTGTCTGAATATGAAGAGTACATTTTGAAGCAAGTATGACAAAATATTCTACCAAGGAAAGATATCTCATACTAGAAGTACTATCTTAAATTAATGCGAATACTGTGCGACTCCAAAATACAATTCTAAAAATTCGTCAACATTACATAGATGAAGAATGGAGCATCTACTAATTAAATAAGTCATATGAACTCATGTGAGATGACACCTCATATGTGAGAGTGATAAAGGAGAGAATAAAAATCTAAATTATATTATTTCTATGACGACTTATAATACTCCATGAAAAAATCTGTAACAAACCATAATAATTTATGACATTATAACAAGTACATAGACTAGTTAGGAACTTAGGACATGTGGACAGAGAGTTATGGAGGGAAGAAGGAATTAAAAAATGAAAAAGTAATCCTAAGATGCATACCCTCATGTCTATTAAAAATGATGGATGTTCAAATATCTATAGAATAAGAAAGAATAATACCCTAAAAAGAGCTTTATCACCAGCAAGAGTGTAATGAAGAACACCAGTTAACCGATATTTATTTTGGATTCTTTCAACAGCCAAATAAAGGTGTTCCTGAGCATCTTTCACAGCAACAATTGCTCCTGATAAAATAGAGTAGTTTGAGTAGAAGCATTCCATTCTTAATAAAGAAATAATGAAAATTATTGCAACTTATACAAGAAGTAAGACAGTGATACCATTGGGAATCCTGGGTTCCGAATAAGCTCCTTCAGTTTGCTTGTAATCATAGTTTGTCATCTGTGGACTACTTACTACGTTTCCAGTAGATAATTCAGACAATGAAGATGTCAATACTAGCAACATCTGCATCCATGACTCAAACCATATTTCTAAAGTAAAAATAGAGAAAAATAAATTCATGAATCAAATTATGTGCTTGTGAACTCCATTTTTTTGAATTTTTCCAGTGAAAAAGAAACACAATATTCATTACTTTACAAGTTTGGTCAGAAAAGGTTATCACAGAAATCTCACATTAAAAATCCATGTGACAAGGTCTACAAAATTGAAAGGAAAGTATTATGCCTGTGGAAGATTCTAGATCTCCAAACATATATTAATATTGTGCAGCTTTTCATAACTGTAATACTACAGAGTTAAAATATTGCAACTTGGGAGTCCCTCTAGCTATACTGTATTCTTATTATCAAGAAGTGATGAATATGTAAACATATCTGTAAATGATACTTTCTGATGCCTATTGTATTTAATATTTACATAGTAGTTTGTTACTTGACATGGCACTTTATAATTAGCATTTGATAGGATGCAACCGAGGCAGGCTTTCTTTCTGTATGGAAGTAATTAATTGAAAACCTCAGATTCCGGCCTGCATAAGATTCTAATTCAAGTCAGCTCTTCTCCATGCAGGAGAGTTATAATAAAAATCGTATATTTAAGTAACCTGCATACATTCACGAAGCTTTGCCATTGACTTGGGTAAAAATTTAAAATATTGCTATTAATTATCAATTTCTAAATTCCAAAGAATGAAATTCTATGCGTTCACTTTCTTTTCTTTCCATCATATTTCAAGTGTTCTCATCTAACGTTCCTTCATGAAAAGTAACTTCATGTAGAAAAATTCCACACCCCAACCCTAACTGAATACAAGATTCATCAAAACCTAGCAGCTACTAAAATACATATTACCAGATATGCTCAAAAATAGTTTGCACCTTAATGGATTGATTTATGGATTTTACTGTATATGCCCAGGTGAAAAATGCCTTGTTTGTTGTTTTTTAAACTGAACAGCTAATACAGGTCCTGTTAATATCTTTTTCATAATTATTTACTAATATAACTCTTTAATTCTTTGTTTTCCATTACCATACTTCTTGTTGATGTGCCTAGCCAAAAGGGGAATCCTTTATGTTGAATGGAGGAAGCAAACACATACCAAAATTTCTGAGGTAGTAAATACTAAGTCAACACCAGAAATAGAGCAACCTCCCTGCCATGCATCCATGTGTTTCCTGCTGCCAAGTTCAGCCCCTGCTGAGACACACTCGATGTTGAACGATGCAGTCATGCACTTCAAAATATTACAATCTCTGCCTGTGTAATCATAGCTGCTTGAACTAGAAACCCTTCCAGGAAGTGTCTCGTGGAGGTGATGATCATTTAAATCTTTTGATACATGTCTGCTTGACAGAGTGGTGGCTGACAAAGGCAACTGATGAGTAGGAGCTTGTTGTGTGTCATCAGATATTGATTCTGGGCACGTAGAACGAAAATGAGGAATGTGATCAGCCTTTTCTTTTCCTCTTGTAACCTTTTTAATGGGATGTAAACCAAGCATCATTAAACGAGAAAGATCAATTGAAAGTTTATTTTTTTGGTGCCCAATTTCAATAATAGTTTTGAAGTCCATCTCCAATAGAACTCCTTGTGCTCCATCTACAAAGATAAGAAAGCAATCCAAAGCAATGAGGATGAAAATATTAAAACATCAAAAGAAAGATAACCTTAAATCACTTTACGATTACACTCACCTGAAACATCAGCATGAGCCAAAACAAGTGAAAATTGTTGAACTGTAAGAGATAACATTTCAATAAATGGCTTTTTTGTATTAACTCCATGCATGATTGGTTGAGATCTCTCTTGTGATAAAGAAACAGGAAGAGACAATGACCTTTGCATATGCCGTGCTTCGTTAGAGGTGCTCTGTCGGGATGACCCAAGGGAAAAAGACAATGACCTTTGTGCTTGCCGTGATGTTGTGTATGAGTTGCTTTCTCCAGAAATCATTGCTATGCCAGAAACTTCTGAAGTTCTAACTTTTAGTTTTCTGATAGAAGGCATGAAGAAAGAAGATATATGCTCTAGGAAAAGTCGATATGCTCTATAAGACTTGATAAGAATAGCCAAAGGTGCCATTTGAACAACTAAACAACCTCCCTGCAAGCAGTGATGCCAAAGTAATAAATGGATTTTGGACCTCTTTAAGTGTCCCATTCAATAGTATAATTGAGTTAATCATGATATAGGCTAAGTGACTTAATAGCACAAGCAAAAGGTCCATGATGTTGTGTATGAGTTGCTTTCTCCAGAAATCATTGCTATGCCAGAAACTTCTGAAGTTCTAACTTTTAGTTTTCTGATAGAAGGCATGAAGAAAGAAGATATATGCTCTAGGAAAAGTCGATATGCTCTATAAGACTTGATAAGAATAGCCAAAGGTGCCATTTGAACAACTAAACAACCTCCCTGCAAGCAGTGATGCCAAAGTAATAAATGGATTTTGGACCTCTTTAAGTGTCCCATTCAATAGTATAATTGAGTTAATCATGATATAGGCTAAGTGACTTAATAGCACAAGCAAAAGGTCCAAACCAGCCAAAAGAAGTGTAAGAAAACAGTTCAACTGTCAACAAGACTATTCAACTGTTTGTGTTTCCAAGGGACTTAAGCCCCACCCTTTGTGTTTCCAAAACATTAAATTTTATGAAGCTGAAAGAAACACATCATGGGTGAGCAAAATGCATGTATGTAATAAACAATATCATTAAGAAATATAGATTTATTAATTCAAATTTAATATTTTTAAAAGAATAATTACAAATATGCTTTTTTGAGTTAGTGTCATACATTGCTTCACATTAGCAAAGAGAATTAATGCTCATGTGCTGTTTTTTTGCACTGTAAAGTCTAGCCTTCAAGGTCATTTCGTAGATATTTTACATTAGTTGTAGAAACAGATATTGTCAGGATATGAACTTGGAATTGATTTTGAAAATTTCTTAAGTAGTTGGTTTGGGTAATGAAGAGATTAATGTCATGAGAGGTAATGTTTGCAGATGTTATGAATTACACTAATGAATCTTTTTATCTTCATTTCACTTTACCGTTATGACACAGGAATACCAAATACCTGTGGGTAATGGTATCTTATTGAATATTATGTTTTTTTCCCCTCCTATATATTCATTGTTTATGAGAATATATAGTTACTAGTATGATTCTATGCTTGCATGTGTTGCCATTGTTAATTTCATTCCTGACCTAGCATAAAACTCAAACTAAATATTTGACATCATTGTCCAACTGGAAATTGTCAGCACAATACACACCAGAGCAGGCTAATAGAATAATTCAGAACAAAGCAGAAAACATTTCTAGAAGAGTAAAGAGCAGTTGATGCCAAAAAAGAAAGTGAAAAAGCTCACAGTAGAATAAAACATAAACTACGTCGTTTATAATTCGTTTACATCAATCTGAAGCATTACAGAAGACGAAGCAATAAAAAAGAACAAAGATAATCAACTATTTCAGTCAAGCAAGTTGAATCAGACATTCAATGAATAAGTAAGAGAATTTCAAAGGAAGGACAGGTCAGTTAGGTTGTGGTTAAAAAATCTCAAAGAAGTAATAGATAATATAAATATAATAGTCATCACGGAGTTGACACTGGACAGAGCCTGTTAGAAGGCAGTCACAAATTTCAGTTGGTGGATACAACTGAACAAATATACTGCATATCTAAAGCCTATTTTTGTCTGTCTTTGGTCCTGTAATTCTCAGATATCTACTAGTGATCAATGTTTTGAGGTCAAATATCTCAGGCAGCAGATGGTCAAACTCCTAAGGTTTGAAAAACTGGGAGAGAAGAGAGACAGACTGAAAATAACACAGGCCAGACAATTTAAAGGACTGGGGATTAAACATCCAAACAATTTGTCTGTCTCTTGATCGAGGATGGCTGATGCAAGAAAAAAACAGAGCTCTCCTTTTTCCATTAAAATAAAAAGCATCTTAGTTCTCATATTAATAGGGCCTCTAAAGACGAAGTGCTCCTGTGTCTCCTGGATAGAACAAAGACATCAGATCCTGTCCTTCCGAGGAATGTAATGATCAGTCTCAACACGCAATTTATCAGAGCAGACTCTCAATTGGTCAAGAGGGGGTCCTCAAGACAGGAGACCAATGACGTCAGACATAGTATTGTCAAATGATGATGCCATCCACAATCTTAAAAAAGAAATGTTAAGCATACAAAGGCTGAAGGGTTGTGGGGGAGAGGTCCAGGTCACCTGAATATATTGCTGGCAAATGTCCTCAGGAAGAGAGACCCACTGCCAAAGAAAGGAAGATAGTGCTGGTGGTGACCATGGATCAAGCTGTAGGTGTCAGTGACCCATGTCAAGAGGTGAAGGATCAACATTGTCTCCAAATATGAAGGGACCAATGCAAGAGTGTATGATGTGGCCTGGACTAAGCTTCTAAGAATGTCTGAGTCCTGGTAGGACGTCCCACAAATAGTCTCCTACCATCCAAGGCTGAATATCCTCAAGGTGCATTGAGGAAACCGAAAAAAAAAATGTTTTTCTATATCTCCTACATTGTGAGTACGAGGATATACAATATCCTCTATGCTGAGGGATGATAAGTCTGCCCTGTCCAACATGCAAACAGGAAGGCGGCCTTCATAGCTGCTCCCTAAGGAAGGCACTGTCTTAGAGATATAACACCATTTATGAAGGTGGTCATATCATCCAGTGGAAGTTTAGTGCCTCTATCTAATGGAAGAGGATGGGAGGAGCATAGCACAGTGGTGAGTATTCCAATAGTGGAGGAACAAAATGACAGATTTAGAGGCCAAACAAGACTGCAGTCAATGTTATCTCACATCGGTTCAACATTCCACTTGTAGTACGGCAGTCAAGTGATAATTCACTTGTACGGCAGTCAAGTGATAACCACTTGTATGGCAGATTGAAGTCTTCACTTGTATGGCAGCACTTAAACGACAACTCACTCACTTCGCTTGTACAGCAATTTGGCAAGTGACTTGTACAGCAGTCACTTGTATGGCAATCCTGCAACCCACTTGAACAACACTCCTTGCTGCTCCACTCGTACAGCACTTCTGGACTGCAACTCCTCGTACAACAATCTGGCTGCAACTCTGCTTCACACCTGCACACAGAACTTGGAACAACCACAATCTACCAATCTACTAGCAGCAATAGCATTACACAAAACACATGCAATCACACAAATGAAGGATGAATCATCATTGTATTATTCTTGCCTGTATGGCATTCACATTATAGACCATCTGCCCTGGCAATATACAATGCTACAATGGATTTACAGACACAGACTCTACAAGCATAGATGCTCTCTCATACTCCCACTCTGATGATGTCTACAGTAGTCCTCCCAGTTCCGCACAATTGAATGGGAGTCCTATCTAACCTTGAGGGCTGGCAGTTAACCACAATTGCCACCCGGACACCTCACCAATAACTGCCAATTGCAATTAATCAAACAATGATGTCATCACCCTTGACATCACACTACAAAATTGCATTACACTTTCATTTACATTTCATTTGTATTTATATTTACATTTACATGTGTGTACATTTCACACTTATTTCTACTATGTACATTACTTCTTCTGAGTCTGGTCAGAATTGGATCCTACAGGAAGGAGGTTATTAGCCTACTAGTGCTGCTAGGGGTTTGAAGAAAGCTAAACAATGCAAAGAAGCATATTATATAAGACATGAACTAAATTGCCTTCATTTTGGGATATTTAGTCCAATAGTATAATTTTCCAAAAATGTGATGCGGGCTAACTCCTTGGACTCCTTGGTGCCATCGTTCATTAGATAATGATGAATGTGATACATCAGATAAACTGAAATGGTGAATGTGAGACATCAGATAAACTGAAAAAAGCATGTGGTAGAAAAACTAATGAGACAGAATTATGAACGCTTAATATATGTCAAGCAAAATAATGCACCAGTAAAACACTAAGGAAACCATGAGAAAATGGATAAACAGAATTCAAGCAAAATCATGGAAATGATGAAGCAACAGTTTGGGGAAGCACGTCTGCATGAGCATATGAAAGCAATGCAAAAGTATCCTCTAACAACATTTAACAAAGCTCCATAAAATTGCTCCCATCCTGAAACAAATTCATCTAACAAAACATTCTTTTGATGGACCGTTCTAAGTATGACTTCTTGAGTGATCTGCCTTTTTACTTGTTTAAGATTTAATTTAGCATGTTGGAAGAGAGCTTAAACTGTAGCTTAAACTGTACTGATTTGTAAAATTTCTGTCACTCAGTTGTTTCCCTTTGAACATCTTTAGCATCGTATCAGATTGCATTAAAAGTTCTTCTCAATTGTTATTCAGACATGTTAGGGTTCAACTTCCCTCGTCAGAATCTGTTTTTCTTGTTAACTTCTAATTTTCTTTGGAAATCTTCAAATTCATTCTCTACTTGTAACTATGGTAACTAGCTGTAGTTTCAGATCAATTAGTGACCCTTAATATAATGTCCTTCCTTTCTTAGATTTTCAAAGTTGAAGAAAGAAAAGCAGACATGTGAGTTACAACTGAACTTTATTTGGTCATATAAAGGTGTCTATACAAGGTACACGCCACAGGTTTTTTGGATTGTTATCATATTCACAGGGTAATTAGGAAATACTTTGAAGGGTTTCTAGATTGCTGGTTTGTTACCCCTGCAATCTTGTGGCCAGACAGAATCAAAGTCAAAAGTTCCCTTGAAGTAAAAACCACCACCTCACAAAACTATTTTCCAGATTATTATGATCAGCAATATCAAATGCAGTAACACCAAATACTCCTCTTCTATATTTATTTGGGCAAATTATTTTTGTCCTTTAAATCATCAAAGCAAAGGTCTACCTTTATCCAAACCTTGCACAGTGAAAAGACTGGGCATGATGTTCGTTTAACGTTTAAAAATGATTGTTCCAAAAGGATTATGTTGGTTGTTTAAAGGAAGCATATATTTTTTAAATAATAAATAAGCACTCCGCTTCAAATATATTTGCTTACCACCATCGTTATGGAACAGCTTATGTTCCATGGCATTCTTATTCAGCATGTTCAACGCCTGGTTACTACAAGTTCTTGCCAAATTGAATTGGAATTATATGTACCTTATGCCATGATAAGATTATTTCATGGGTAAGGGGAACATCTATTCCTTGCAATTTCAGATGTTTAAAGGTGCTACAATTTTGTTCAGTTCTGCTAATGGATCTTGTAAGATGCTGAATGCAGCTTTATCATTTATTTGTAATATATGAAGTTTAGTTAGCTAAAGTATCCCAATTACTCCTTGCAAAGTTGGTTGTGCCCTTGTCACATCGTATATTTCACTATGTTAAAAGAAATCATAGGTTTTCCATTAGATCCTAATTAGGAGTTGTTATTGGAAAGTAACAATTTGCATCATATGATACCAAGCACAACCATTAAATTGATATAGTGCAAATACAAGGTGCAGCCATGTATGTTTACAAGTGATAATTTGTGGTCCATTGACGAAAGAGTAAGAACAAGAACTCTTTTGATATGGGGTTGAAACTGGCCCTATCTGTATTTTATGTATTTTAGTAATCAGAAATTTAATTGGTTATATGGGGTTGAAATGGGCCCCACCCATATTACGTCCATTTAAACATGGTGTACAGACCCTTCCTCCTCCCGGATTCGAAACTTGCATTTCCAACTTTAAGTTCCCAAGCCTTCACCATCAGGCCCACTCTGCAGCCAGACAAATTGACATGTTTGCATAATCAATGAATGAAGTTTTGTCATTTTGTAGTTTGTACACTAAGTGTTTGACAAAATGATTATCAGACATTATTAGTGTGCATGTAATTAGAATGTCATGTAATTCGAATGTCAGGTAATTCAGGTGTCAGGTAATTCAGATGTTAGCTAATTTAGAGGTCAGGTAATTTGAATGCCATGTAATTTGGATGTCAGGTAATTCGGATAGGATGTCTTGTAGTTTTAGGTGTCATGTAAAGGTAGTTAGGGTTAGGTACGAGGAAGTTGCAGAAGTTAGCAACTACCTCCCCTTTCCCAGGAATAGTATAAGTAGACCCCTTACATTTTCTGAATGCATCTATCATGTAAAATCTATCATCCATCCATCTGTATATATCTGAGTGTGTGTGTGTGCATTTTGTCATTGTCTAAAGCGTGTTGTTGATGGTTTGTCGGAGTATAGTGTATTCCAGATAATTATTGTGCAAGATACATGTGTGAAGTGTAACCCTTTGTATTTGTAAGTTATTTCTGTTGTATATGTTGTTTATCTAAGTGGTAGTGGAATTGTATTGCAGTGTGTTATATTGCATTTCTACAAACTCAAGCTATACTTGTTCACTGTTTATTATCTTCTCTATATTAATCAGTATTTTATCATGTTCCCCATATTAATACATATTTCACCATTTCCCCATTTGCAGCAGTAGCTAAATATGCTTCTTAGGGAAATAAAGTAACAATAGTATATCTACAATTGACTAAAAATATGGTGTACTTCTAGCTGTTGAGATGGCATTTTTGTGGCATCACCAAGCTAAATAAAAACGCCTGAAAACCACACCAACCTAAATAAAAAGAAAACCAATTACCTGTACTTTGCCTGACACACTTTCAAAATCTTTTCCAACTGTAAACAATGCATGCAATCTTTTGCTACCAGATAATTTCTTCATTGCTTCTGAAATAAGCATTTCAAGAGAACAGTCTGTGAGCAAGCATTCACTGAGATCAACATCCACCACAAGCCAATAATTTGATGATGAAAATGGAAGGTCCACAGCATTGTATTCAAATATGTTTCTTCTTTGTGGAAACTCCAGTGTGAATTCATCTAGATGTCTATTGAAACATTCAAGGGGCAATGCAGAATTAGCACTTTCCTGTACAGTTTGCGATTTAAGACTACTGCCAGCACCAGTCCTATTTCTGGTATTTTCTTCTCGAAATTTTTTATCATAAACATTTGGGCCACCATATAATTTTAATGTGCAACTTTGAAAACTAAGATCAGTAAAAATCTTAGTATGTGCTCCACTGACCTCTTTCACCGGTCTTGTTTTGAACTGTTGCACCTCGTTTCCTGAATTTTTGTATGTTTCAATTGTATTATCACTGACATGCACTTGAAACCCAGATAATCTCAAAGAGAATTGAGCTTGTTTGGTATCACCCCAATCAAACTTCACATTGCAGCTTTCGAGCAAAACCTTCAAATCTATATTTGGCAAATCAATCCTTCTCAAAAATTCATTATGCTTGCATTTTTCATCGCTTATTTTATGCTGTTTTCCGTTCTCAGAGCCATTTTCTACTTCTTTCAAATTTTGGTCACCAAGATTTCCCCTGGAACCTTCTAAAAGGAGATCCATTGTTTCCAAGTCAACAGTCAAAACAACTGCAAAGCTGGTAAACTGTGGACTTATCACTTCATCAAATTGCTGTGATGATGATCTCTTTGTACTGTTTCCAGTATATTCATTTTTGCTATGATGAATGTTTGAATCTCTACACAGTTCTTGTAAAGGGCATGCATCTCTTCCAAGAAATTCGTGAAAAGCATCTAACATTCCTTTGACAAAACCTTCAAAAATCTACACACACAGTTAAAGAAATTAGAGATTTAAATGCAACTATTAGGAGTGGCAACAAAAACATGAATATCAATATACAACTAAACTAATGAGTGTAATTCATAGGATACTTATGACTCAAAGTTCAAATATATAACCAGCCCCTCTAATCCCCTCCCTTTCCATGCCCAAGAGAAAAGAAAGAGGCCTCTACTTTAGTCAAAGGAAAAAATAAATAAATATCAGAGTATTCATAGTGTTGCTAATGTTGCAAACGAGACTAACAAGACATGTTAAAGAATGATATCCGTCACTCATTATATTTGAGAATGCCGATAAAATTAGAGGTGATGTAGGAAGCAAAAATAATTGTCAATAAGATAAGATAATTCTAATGATGTCCACAGATGGCCAAAATAGGCCAATGGGACTTGTTGAAAAGAGCTGCTAACAGGCACTGTGAATGTTAGAAACCTAATGAAAACAACTAACAGAATCTAGAAAATGGATGAATGGTTCTGGAGGAAGAATGTAATGCACTTATGTTATCTGCAAAGCAATGGAATATTTCATAGAGAAACTTTTCCAAAGGTTTCCTGCAAGTTTTGAGTCTTTATTTTTCACAATGTTGCTTGATAAATCATACTTGCAAAATCTCAGTGTAAATGTTGGCACTAGGTCTAGGATTATATATCATTTGAAAAGAGATAAATCTAGTCATCTTGATAAGCCTATTTAACACTACCATGATTTGGTCATTACGTTTGTGGGCTTGGAGTAAGTGATGGAGTCTATGGATATACTTACCCAATTGTTAACAGTGCTGGTAAAGAGATTAGGTTCCTTGCAGATGGCAATCTTACAACGTAATTAAGCTGACATTAATCACAAGTGGTTACATACATCTACATCTGTCCTCGTATTCTTTCCCTACACATACTTCTTAGCCACCTGATAGGTTTTAATATTTGCATTACTCACCAATGGGTTGTAATGGAAAACACACATAATTTTATATTTAATGAGATCATTATTGGCCAACAGGTATTCTTTCCCTACACATACTTCTTAGCCAGCTGATAGGTTTTAATATTTACATTACTCACCAATGGGTTGTCATGGAAACACATATATAATTTTATATTTAATGAGATCATTATTGGCCAACAGGTACTCCGATTGCATTTTCATAATGAGCAATGTCCTCTAATCTACACCCTAATTTGATTTCTGTAAAGAAGTTTGTTTATATGTAGTATTTTTAATCGCTTGCTTGTTATTTCATAATCCCATCCTCCAACTTTTCCTTCCATACCATGGTTAAATGTCCTCAAATTAGCGTATCTACTTTCATATTTTATTTCCCTCGTTTATAATTAAGAAAATCCCTAGGTGTGCCACCAGCATTATTTCATTTCAAAAGTTAGTCATTCTTTTATGTTTGATCTAAGCACAGCTGGGGCAATTGGTCATCACATAATGTAGGTAGGTATCATACTCTCTTCACTTGTTTTATGGTTAGTGATCTATGCGGGCATATGTGTGTTCACATAGACTCATTTCAACCATTAATTCATAAATAACCATATGCATATGTGTGTTCACATAGACTCATTTCAACCATTAATTCATAAATAACCATATGCATATGTGGCCCCTTGTGTGTTTGTGGTCATTCCATTACCTCATTGTGGCCATATTCAGTTTAACAACACGCATTCAAAACCAAAATGATATATATGAGCATAGTTGAGAAAATCTGCAAAAAATCTGCAGAATCCCGATTTTTTGCCGATTTTTTAAAATGCCGATGCAATCGGCAAACTCTCGGCGATGCAAAGATTTTTTTGAAGATTTTTTGCCAATTTTTTCAAAAAATCTGCAATTTTTTTTAGGCTGCTGCCGATTTAGGGTTTCCTTATGCAAGCCCACTTTTCAGCTGTTAATGTTTGAACTTCGAAGTTTAAATTTTAAACCCTAAACCCGAAACCTTCTTTTTAAGTAAATATTGCCGCCTGATAACTATTTATGTAAGCCCATTTTTCTGTTGTTAATGTTTAAAACTTTGAACTTTGAAGTTTAAACCCTAGGCTAGGCCATAGGGTTTTAGGTTTAGGGTTTTGTTTTATTTTTTCTCCTCTTTAAGTAAATATTGCTGCCTGGTAACTATGTATGCAAGCCCATTTTTCAGCTGTTAATGTTTGAATTTGAAACTTTGAACTTTAAGTTTAAACCCTAGTCTAGGCCCTAGGGTTTTGGGTTTAGGGTTTTTTTTTCCTCCTCTTTTTAAGTAAATATTGCTGCCTGATAACTATGTATGCAAGCCCATTTTTCAGCTGTCAATGTTTCAATTTTAAACCCTAAACCCTAGCCTTTTGGTTTAAGGTTTAGGTTTTTTTTTCCTTTTTTTAAGTGATTGTAACTTTGTTGTTACTTATTTCCATGTACAGGCATATAAAAAATGAAACCTTTTTTTCCTTGTTACCTGTAACTTTGTACCTTTTCATATTAGAAGCAATACAGATGTGTTTTGTCACTTTCATGTGTACTTAAAGCTTGAGCCTTATATGATGTCTTGACATGAATTATTGCTTTTATTGCAATATTTGATTTGCATAATGTTAATTCATTGTAATATGCATGAAAATAACTTTTTTCAATGAAAAATTTCGTTTTCTTCTGCTTTTTTTTTCCGATTCTTTCCCTGATTTTTTGCCAATTCCCGATTTTTGCCAATTTTTAAAAATGCTGATTCCAATTTTCTCAATTATGTATATGAGTGTACATTGATATAGTCTGAAAAATGCAAAAGAACTTACACAGTAGGCCCAAAATCCCTCAGACTATTGTATTTTAGCCTATTTATCTCCTACTCTCCATGAAATGTGGTATCTCATTGCCTATCAGTGGACCTCATCTTGCTGGATCCATCCTTGAACCTGCCTACAATTGGATGCCTGCTTCTCCCCAGACATAAGGCCATACTCAGGTACACTCCTTCAAATGCTTTGCCCTATCTTCTCTCTAATCTACTTGGCATGGTTGTTCCCTCTAGGTGACAATGGTATGCTTAGCCTCCATCACAGCAACATGCCTCTCTAGTGATTGCCTTAGATCAGTAAGGGTGGCAGTAGCATACACTATATGGGCATCTCTCAATGGCATTTTACATGTCTCTTCTTTTAAGTAGTAGTTGGGTACTCCTTAACTAGTTCAAAAAAAAAATCACCTATCTAGATTAAGAAAGTCAATGTATTCTAGAACCTAGGGGAATTTTGGAAACTTGAAACAAGTTCCCAAACCCTCGCTGTTACTTTCTTTGGTAGAAAATGTTTTAGGCACTCTTTTTATTGCTATTCTTATTGGTTGTACTTTTCCCTGATGTCACATTTTGATCGTTTTTTAATCATTGATATAATTTTGTTCCTTTTTTCCTTTATCAATCTAAATGTTTTTTTTTCCTTTGTGTACAAAGAGAATTTCTCCTTTGTCCATGGAGTTTGAACCAAATGGTCAGAACCAAAGTTCAAATCCCATGAGTGAACCTTGATAAAAAATTAAATGGGATGAGCTCAACCGGTCCTCAACTTTCAAGGAGAAGACCCGAGTTTAAATCTTGCCAAGTGATACATGCATGATTGCCAAGCTGTTGTAATACGGACATGTGGTTACGATATAATACAAGTAGGGTCCATTTCAATCCCATATAACCAATTTTTAAAAAATATCTCCTTTTGCTTCTTTTTGAATTCATTTAAGGTTATTACATCCAAATAGGAGCCACAAGACCCTTCTCCCAACCAAACCATAACCAGAAACTTTAGATATTATATTATCCTTCTAGTGGCTCTTTTGATGCCACTTTTGAGACAATGTTGATGTCTGTACCTTTTCTATCTTTGGATTTTGTATGCCATTGAGCTTATTATAAAATGGAGGGATGCTGTGCATGTAGAACTGCTACTTGCTGCAGGAAGAACTCTTGGAATATTCTATAACTAATTCCTGAAGTTCCTACCATATGTATTACTTCTTTGACAATTTTGTTACTTATAGTATACCAGCTTTTCATTAGGATTACAATATCTTTTTAGATAATGGGAAGTATTTTATAGCTGGAAATAACTTAATAAATATATTTTAGATTACTTTTGTACCTTGCATTGGAAAGTTTATTAGCTTAAATATTACAAGACTGGCTTTTGGGGAACACCTGAATGGATAGCTTAGTTCTCAGTTTGGATGGTAAACTTGTAGACAGCTTCACACATGAAAAAGTCCTCATGGACCTTACATGATGCAATCTTAAGACAAAACCACATCAAGAAGAAACACTCACTGCTCAACAAGATAATAAATTAAATTCTTAGATAACCAACCAAGCATTTATGTGTCGACATATTAAAATCCATTGTATACATAATCAAATGGCCCTTACCTGCCGAACGTATAGCAACCTTAATTGTGTCAATGCCAGTATGGTTGATCGTCCAGAAAGAGCATCATAACCAAGTGCTGCCTCCATCGGAGTCTGGGCAGTAGTCATCAACTCTCAAGGCCCGTGAAATGAATACTGAATTTTATCAGTGCAACCCATGTTTTGACATTTCAGAGCTTGATTCCTAGGTCTAGATTTTTATCACAAACTCTAGCGCTCTGGCCCCTAAAATTTTATTTTTTGGTTTTAACAGAATCCACATCCATTTCTTCGACTAGATCACATATATGTTAGTGATTGATATGTTTTATATGCTAAGTGAAGAAAACATATAGATAGATGCTCAAGGAATATCGCATGAGATCCAAAACTGTGGCCTAAATAATTCTAACCTATTAGGAAAGAACACTGTCATTGTTATTTTATTGCGCCTCCAGTATGAAGAGGAAAGCAAAGAAGTTTACATCTGAGCTACATAAGGCTTGAACTTTGGAAGTTCTTTATTTTCTTGTCCAACTGATTCCTTTCCATGTTCAGCAAGCAAACCCTAACCGGAAGATATCCAATTGTTTAATTGTAGATTAGAATACCATTACCATCACTGCAGATAACAAGGAAAGGCAAGAAACAAAGGAGAAAAATGTATGCAGTTCATTTTATTCAGGCACCAAGAATGAAAGTGTAAGATTTCAAGTCAATTTTTGCCCAGTTTGTAGAAATGTTAAACGTTGGCAGTCCATAGCCCGTCAAATGTTCATCTTCTTTACAGCTTTTACAGACTTAACCATTCTTTAACATAAGCTATTTTCTCTTTTCCTTGAAAATTGCCCATTGACTTAAAACTAAAAATGGTAACTTGAAGTGAAAAAGAAAGATAAAAACTTAAGCATTCTGAGACACACACCTGGATAACAAATAATAGCTCATCCATAGAACAGTTAAGGGCAAATGCTGAACTTGTACAGCCCAAACTTGCCAGCAGAGCCTTTTCTGTGGTTAAAACAGAGTTTATTTGATCCCTGTAAAGTAAGGGTAAAATTTTAACCTCTGAAATGCAGTCTGCTTTGTTAAACTCCAAAAACCATATGATATCAAAGTCCATAAGATACCGCTAAATATATCAACCAGTATAAAAACAGAAGGAACAAGTGGTTCTGATATTGGTAAGTGCCAATAACCATATTTGAAACCTGAACCCCAGTCCCAACAAATAAATTCAAAAGAAAACAGAGGCAATCTCTTAAGTCTACCTGATCATAATGAATACAGGTATATGTGTATATTATAGAGAGTTAATATCAGTACGAAAAATGATCCCAAACAAAACAATGGGGTGGTTACGGTTCTTGGAAGGACACAAGGCAAATTGCACTATATATTTGCCTTCATTCTTTGTATAAAAACTTATATACTTGGTCAAGTATTCCAATTTTTCAACTTTGCTTCCTACCTTTGAAACCTTCAGTAGTTGTCTATACCTTCAGTGACAGGTTGAGCAAAAAAATCACAAAATTTAATGTCCAATCATATTTACTTCTTTTTAGCCAACAACCAGTGTTTAATAGCCCTTATATACTTGCTACAAAAAAGAATTCATTGATGTCATCCATGATTTCAAATAGCCAATAGAACTCAAATTTCATTTTTCCTGACAGATTGTGATGGCTTTCAAGAAGAAAAGATTGGCAGAAGGTCTGCTATGTTAGTGATTCATGATAAATGGAGTACAATTCTTTTGTTTTATTTTTAAATAGGAAGGTGTTGGCTTTCACGGTACATATGAGAAACCAACTCCTCAACCTCTTTCCCTAACTAATTCAAGGGAAAGCAACAAGGAATAAACATCAATGACAGTTTAGGAACAGAACCATTTCATTATGTGCAATCTAATATGAACACCACCTACAACATTATGACCTCAAACACATAATGATGATCTCACTAATGGCACCATACCATTACTCTCCTAAGGAATATATACAAAAATGAAAAGGTGGTAAACAGTTACAATGCAACCGTCACCCTTTCATACCAAACTCACAACTGATTGCAACTAGTTAACACAAAACACAACAATGTCTTTACATTCAGGTGTGCTTGTGACAACCCTTTCATACCAAACTCACAACTGATTGCAACTAGTTAACACAAAACACAACAATGTCTTTACATTCAGGTGTGCTTGTGACAACCCGTAACGTACACAAAATGACAACTCATAATACTTGATCAATGCACATAACATTTGTTACAACTGTTGATCAACACACACAACAAAACTACTTATGTACAATAACAAAATGAATATGGTGAGTCATTCAGGTCACGCCACGTTGGACTGATTTTGCTCATCTGTCTGACCACCAACATCTGCCCCCTTCTCTAAATCGATGGGTGTTGCTGACTGCACTGTTGTACTCTATCCAGGGGAAGTATTGCTCAAGATCAGCTATGTGCTGATTTTGCTGATGAACTTGCTCCTCATACATCTTATGAACTTGCTCCAACTCCTTGTATTGAGTTGCTGTCTCTTCCACCTGCTTATGTATCTGTGTCAATTCTTCCTCCAAACGCAGTGACATTGCTTTTTCAGCTCTAAGCAATGCCCCTTTGCTTTTAATTTGCTCGTGACAGTTACAATTGCATGCCGCAAGCTGCTGAGTTACTAGAGCCAACTAATTCAGCTGTTTTAAGGTTGCTTCCATTTAATCGCACAATCAATATCTCCTAACTTACGGTGGTGTAACAATTTGCCTGTCTTGCTTTTCTGTCAAATACACCATTGAGGGTTCTCTATAGAGAATCACCATGCCCGGCAGGAACTCATTCTATTTCAAAAATTTTGCTGCTTTATCATCCCATTACTGCAAATTAGAGATCTCATTCAGCTAATCCTGCCCCCTTCTGCTCACAAACCATTCCTAGACTTTATTGATCTCCCTAAAAAATTGTTATGTCCAAAGTCACCACTCACTCTGGTAATTTTCCACAAAATCTTCCTGAGCTTTGGCTAATAGGTCACGCATCTGTGTGAAGAATCCCGTAATTCTATCCTCCTTCGTTCCTTGGGGTACATCATTCCTATGTAACTTTGGCAGCTCAACTGGTACTACATGTGGAGGCAGCTTAAAATGTTCTTCATCTAGAGGACAATCCTCCTCTTCATGCTTTGTCCTCAATAACTGCTTTTCCTTTGTGCATATTCTGCTACAAAGGAATCTCCTCAGGTTGTTCTTCCTCCATCCTCTCTTGGTCATGTTGGTGAAAATCCTCCACAACCTCTATCTCCTCCTACATCCCTTGTTCTTCAACTAGTCAATCCAATACTCCTGCCCTATGACTTGCAGTCTCCTTATCTTGTCACATAAGTTGTTCTTGTTCCTCCTGTTGTACTAATTCGAGATCTTCCTCCGCTCCAAAAGTCCTGATTGTGTGAAATTGGCTGCTACAAACTTGGCTTTGATTCATTGTGATGGCGAGGGCATCTTTCCTTCCTCCAGTTCAACATCCTCCATCTCCAAATTTTCTTCATGCCTTTGCCACCTCTTCTGCAACTAGTGGCTCCGTTCATTGCTCCCTCTCTTAAAACCTCGTCTCAAATTCTTCATCCATAGCATGTTCTTGCTGGTTACAGTCCTGCTACTCTTGTTCTCCTGTCATGGGCTCACCTTTCTCTTCATTTGCAGGCTCTAAATCAATTAGGTTAGAAGCTGGTGGAATTACCGATGAATTTCAACATCTTTGCAACAGTCTACCAAGACTGTTGAGCAAGGTTCCACGATCCTGGGGGACGGGGGGACTGGGGGACGGGTTTCCGGGGACGGTTTGGGGACAGCAGGCCGATTTTAGGGGACGGCTTGGGGACGGCTAGTATAATACTATAAAAATTGAATTTTTTTAGAAATTTAGAATAATCTACACATTCAGAATTCTACACCCAGCAAAAATGATATTTCATATTACTAATCAATTATGTAAGTGCAGCCATTCATATTCATATTAGTTACTAACACATAAGTGCAGCCATTCATATTCAGATTAGTTACTAACACATAAGTGCAGCCATAATTGAGTCATTTAACATTTTCATATTCATGTTAGTTACTAATATGCAGCCATTTAATTGTTTCAAGTTCAACAACTATAACTTGAAGGTTTAGCCAAGGATATCAAGTGCAAACAATGTTCAAACAGTCATCGTTTTAAGTAATAAAAGTCATCATTTTTTCAGCCACCAATGTTCAAACAAAGACTGTCATTTTTAAAAAATTTCTGTCACTAACTGTTCAAATTTTCAGTCACTATACCAAAAGAATTGGTATTGTTTAAATAAACCTCCTTTTAGTCTTGTAATGATGGCATTATAGCATAATTCCAAAGACCCTTACCATAGGTCCTTGGGGATTAGACCCCACAAGTGAATTAGTTTAGTGTTGGCTTTGGTGGGGAAATTTTGTAAGCATGAAAGTTTGATTTTAAGTAAGGGACAAGAACCAAATTAGGGCTAACCTTATACAAATCAATATAAAGCAACTCTTTTCTTGCACGCCTTCATATTGGAACCCTAAGTTTTGGTGAAAGAGAGAGTGGAGGTCTGAACCATCACTGCAAACTAGCAAGAGGATGCAATGACACTGCCTCGTGGAAGCCATGCCCTAATCAATCCTCTGATTTTGCTGACTTCTTGCAAAACCCATTTGTGGATTCTGATTGAAATGAGAGGGGTACATGGAATGAGATGGATTTGGTGCTGGAAATGCACCATTTTTGGTCTTATAACAGTAAACCCTTGGAGGCTTGGGACACCGGCAAAAAAAAAAGAGGAAGCGAGACAGTGAATAGAGAAAGCTTGTGCAAATTTTGCCAAGAACATCTAGGGTTTTGTTGCAAATAGAACCAGGTACTATCCATGGTTAAATTAATTGTTTACCATTCATGTTGAGATGGAAAAAACCTGTGTAGAAAGAGTTTTTCATGCTGCTGTGGAAATAAGTGAAGTCTTCTATTTTCACTCCTTGTTTTGTTAGGTTTAGGGTTTGATGGGGGGTGAGACTCAAAATGGGTCCCAGGCCTTACCATTTTTTAAGTTTTTTTTTTTTTTTTTTCCCCCTTGGGTGAGGATGCCCAGCCGTCCCCGGGGACGGCTGGGCGTCCCCAGGGATGCCCCAAAAAGGGGACGTCCCGGGGACGTTTCCCAGCCGTCCCCCAAAAAGGGGGACGGGGGAAACGTCCCCCTTGCCGTCCCCCCGTGCTGGGGGACGCGGGAAACGAAGGGGGGGACGCGTCCCCATGGAACACTGCTGTTGAGATCCTCCTCATCTCCCAAAACATTCCTCTCTTTTTGCTTCTGACTTTTGTGACGTACTCTTGTGCTGCTTGCACCTCCTTGCTGTTGAACTGTTGGCAATTCTCTGATTTTAGTCCAACAATATATGTTGGTGTATCATCGAGAGTGGGTTTTAGCTCAACCCACTCCACTACATGGATGCCTTACCTCCTTTTTGCATCCAAGAATAATGCAATCAAGTGGAATGCCATAGGAAAAAAAATTATTACCCCCTTGCAGGAAGTAATTTATCCTCTTCAATAAATGTGATGCAGAGTTATTCCTTACTCCATCCATTATGCCTTACATGTAAGGTACTAACCAGGTAGGTATCTCTCTCATGCATGTGCTTCTTCCAACAATCTTGACTTGATTAGGCACATTGCTTATCTGTACTCACTACCCTCCAACAGGTTCAGCTTTAGTCCATAGAAACAATGTGCATACAGTTTCTTCACTTCATCTTGTTGTGAGGCACCAACATCACGATACTACCCCATGTAATTTTGCAATCTCTTCTAACCTGTGTCATCCTTTCTCATGGCTATGCTCTCGTGATTAGGTCCTCGCAGCCCGAATACTCACACAAAAATCCTGTGGATCATAACATACTTCCTCCAATGGCAAACTTAGAGTGCCTCACTTCTAGCTCATAGCTCTTCCACATCAAGATCAAGTACCCGCAAAACCTTACTGTGACCGCCTTCTTATTAAACCCAGGTACTTGGAGAATATGATGGACAAAGGCCTTCAAAAATGACTCCTTCAACAAGTGAGAATCCTCATCCTTATCCCACCATTCTCTACATAAGCCTCCTATGGTACTGTTCCATATCACTTCGTCTAGATTCAACTTTTCCTTTTCTTCAACAATTGCCTTTGTTTTCCCATTTCCTTTCAATAATGGTGGAGGTGGGGAATGGGATGCATGTCTTCCTCTTTTGCTTGGGCCAAGGCTGACCCTTTTTGGACTTATTCTCTGTAGGCTAGGTGAATGTGATTACTCGTTCCTATGCATTTGCCTTGGTTAGGGTTGCGTTGGAAACTATCTAGTGGTCTATGGCAATACACGATGCAACCCCAGATCTCCACATCCAATCTGACACTATTGCTTCTTCAAACCCAAACTATTGTATTTGAACTGCTCCAAATCCTCTCAATGTTCTATATCCCTCAAAGCCCAGTTGTTGTGACAGTTGCAACTGCCTTGGCAACCGTTCACTTATCAACTAACTCTAGAAAATATCTTGGTCGACATTCCTTCACCAATCAACAATCTCCTCTCTAGCTAGATTTAGCAACCTTTGTCTTATTGGCTAAGAATGAGGGCAGTTTGTTATTCTATAGATGCACTATAGTCAAGGACTTGGCCTCCTACTTTATTTGTGTAGTTGTCTCCTTCGTCTTCTTGTGTCAAAATGTTTCTAATGTGTTGCACTGTTTGGAAATGGGAATCCCAATGTTGGGAATTCCCATCTCAGAGGCAGCAAACATGACCTCCTACTAAAACTATATGTTGAACATATTGAAAGACAAACTGGCCAGCAGAGTGTATGTCGATGATGAGGTACAAACAAGCGAGGAGAGCAAGAAGGCGGCCAAGGAGTACAAAGGCAACACGAAGACGACCAACAAGGAAGAAGACAACACGAAGGCCACCGACGAGGATGAAAACGATGAATATGGCCAACAAGGACAAAGAAGACACTTAATATGCCGACACGGACAAGTGGTGGTATGCCAACTAGGGTAGGGTACACAATGCCAACGAGGTGCCAACAACCTTTGTCGATGTTGATCATACCCACATCGATGACAATGGAAAGACTTGACGACTAGGATGGCTCCCTGGTAACAATGTAAATGGACTAGAACTGCTGACGACAATGAGGACTTGAGCAAATATTCTTCAAACAATGCTTGCCAACGAGGACAATTTGGGAGACAACACAGAGGTTCTTTCTAGCAACAACAATGAAGGGCTTGCCAACAATGCTGCCAATGACGGAGCAAGGACTTTAGTGATGATGGTCGGCCCTTAGTCAATAAAGGCCCTACAAAGGACAATGCAACTCAAAAGACTGACATTTGGTTCCCAATCGACTAGTTATCCCTTTTCTCTGTTAGAAGATGAAATTTCTTGCAAGTCTAATGATGCAATGTCTTCACCAACCAATCAGTCTTAACAATTTTATGGTAAACTTGCAGTGCCCTTTCTTGAAAGTTAGTTTATCTTTCTGCCAATTGTGGTCAACACTTATCATCCTTAACCAGCCTTGTCCCAATAAGTCATCATAAGTTGGCTTCTACATCGTGATGATGCTCACTCTTTGTGTTGTCAATACACCCTTTGTCTTGATATCGTATTGATTAGCTCCCACTAGCCAAGAGTTAGATAACCATAGCATCAGTTCTCCTAGCTCCCTCCACGCCTTCTCTGGGATCACATTAACGCTTGACCACCATCCAAAATGACTTGTGTCAAGTTGCGGCCCAATATCTCCATGTGCAACAGTGTTGACCACTTCCCTTCATCAATCATCAAAACCACGAGGTCAATAAATTGATCGTGTTACAATCTTCAATGGCACTTTGTGTCTTCCTACTTTCTCCTTCTCTTGTTCTTGTAGCATATCCCCAACCGTTGCATGCAAGTCTTGAACTACTCGAAGAAAGTTGCCACGTTCGTTGGAACACTCATCTACAACATTTGACTTACCAAACTGCAACGATATTTGGGACGACGTTTATGGCTCCTTCGTCATCATTCTTCCTTGGTCACTATCATTGTCTACATCTCGCACTTCCATCATTTCGCCTTCAATCCCATATCGAGCATCTTGATATCTTTTCTATTCTATTATAGGGTTAGAGTGCTCCGTCTTTCTTTGCTTACCCCCGAGTTACTAAGAGAACATCTCTCATCCTCACACTTTATTCTTCAATGTCAACTAGATTGAAATTTTGGTTGTCACTACTATTGGTTGACTTAGGACAATTTGCTTTCTTATGATTCCCTAATCTACACCACTGGCACATCATCAACGCGTGTGTTCATGCAATTCCCTGCGAAGTGGCCCCACTCTTGGCATTTCCTACACTGCATGATGGGTCTTTCCTTTAGATTCATACTATAGTCGTTCTCCGCCCCCAAGCCTACTACTGCCTTCATTTTGCTCACAAGGTCTCTTTTCTTGTCGGTTGTTTTGATATCCTCTACTTGTCGCACCTTGTTCATTTTTCAAGGAACTTGGCTTCTTATCAGCTTCCTTCTCCTTTTGTACCGCCGATGTCTTGCGTCTTCTACTTTTTAGATTAATTAGGCACTGTACAATAGAAAGCCCATTGACTTCACAAATATTGCAGTATGCTTTTTTCTGACAATTGATGTTCATGTGGCCTTATATCTAACAACTTGAACACCATATGTCTTTCTTTTCCTTGCTCTTCTTTTCTCATTTTGCTTCATGAAATTGCCCTTTCCAAAGATTTCCTGAACACTTGGATTCTTGTGCCCATATCTTCTTGATCATTGTTGACTCACTATCTTCCCGATTTCAACTTACACTTCCACCTACCAATAACATCTTCATCTCACTCTCCAAACTCAACACTCTGTCAAATGCTTCCTAGTATGTCAGCAGAACAATCTTCATATTTTTATATTTTGGAAGACGCCCATCCATAAACCACGATTTTTGGATTTCGTCCCCTAGTTTATTCTCCATCTTGTTAATGAGCTCTATCAAATGACGGTTTTAGGACTTAACATTCTTGTCATTCTTTTGCATAGTGACGTAGATCTCTCCAATGATCTCTGTGTCATCCCTTAGCAATTTGAACTCAAATTCCTTCACATTTTCCCATGTTGTGAACAGGTTCTCTTCTTTCAAGTGCCAACCCATTGCAATCCCTTGCAATGTTGTTGGAAACAACATTAACCGTGTGTTCTCATCCCTTATCCCATTCCATTTCCATATGATCTCACAAGTACCAATATGCCTAAAAGAATCTTATTTCCCATCCCCATGAAATTTGGAACATTCTACCTATCGACAACGGCAGCTATGACTATTGGTTGTCTAGTTGTCAGCTGACTTAAAGTTGACTAACTTGTTGAGTGACTTGTTATTGGATGACTCACTCCTTTTGACAATGTTGAAGGCTTTGTTGTGTTGACTTCTTCGCCTTTGATCATCTTCTCAGTTTTAGTATTCGATCGTCTCCCAATTGGAATACTTGTGCTTTTAATTCATGATCGTCTTTGTGAATAGACTTGTGTAGGCTTTGGTCAACTCCTAAAGTCCACCCTTGTCCAGACACATTTCTCCTTAGTAGTAGTTTTAGTGTCAAATTCTTGTTTTGTGTGCCTCTAGAATTCCCCTCCCACTTTCCTTGTGTTTGTACTAGTGTCTCTTGTCATCTTCTTACTTCATTGTCTTCACGACCTCCATCAACATCGAGACGATCTTCATCGTTGACTCTTTTGCTATCACCTTTGTCACCTTCATTGACGGCATGACCTTCGCCTTCAACACTCTTGTCGTTAGCACTCCCTCCATCTGCATGACCTCTCTCTCTTGCATGATCTTTTCTTGTAAGACCTTTGTCATCTCTATCTTTTTCGGCGACAACAATAATGTCTCCAACAAATCTTCACTCCTTTCCTCCTAAGGGTGCCACATGCGTTGAATCTCTAGAGCTTCAACCATTTACCTAGGGGTTCTCTAAGTGTCTTTGTCCAAGGATGGGATCTATAGAATGTCTACCTTCTACACTTCCTTTTGCACTTCCTCTTGCAAAAGGAGCTTTTGACAAATGTGTACCTCTATGCTTGATTTGTCATGTTCAGCGTTTTCACATCTTGCATTTCCACGTTTTCCATCTTCACTATATGTAATATGCTCAAACCTATGTGTTGGTTCTTGTCCTTGTTGTGTGCACCTTCCACATCCTCTACGTTCACGCGCATGTCCAAGTGATCCAGTCATTCACCTTGTTGCCTTGTGTTTGCTCTTGTTCTTGCCACGTGTCCTTGATCCAAGGTCACTATGGAAATGATGCCAAATGTAGTAGATTATGTTCCCAACAACAGAGCGAATAGTTTAAATGGAACAAGCAACAAAGAATAAACAATAATGACAGTTTAGGAATAGAACCATTTCATTATGTGCAATACGATATGTACATAACTTACAACATTATGGCCTCAACACTCACGAAATGTCTCTCGTCTTCAACAACACAATGATGATCTCACTAATGGCACCATTCCATTACTCTCCTATGGAATATATACAAAAAATGGAACTGGAATAGACGGTTGCAACCCAACCATCACCTTCTTGTACTGTGTAGAAATGGAATACAACACATTGCAATACAAAATCACCACCACTTAGATAACCAAAATATACAATGGGAATAACTTACAAATACAAATGAATAATCTATGCACATAGCATGTATCCTACACAACTACTATCTGCAATACACCATACTTCATTGAACAATTTACCAACAATATACTTTGGAAAATAGCAACATGCATGCACACACACTCTCCCTCCTTGCATCTCCCACATAGATGCGTACTAATAGACATAACAAGATCGATAGGCAATTGGCAACTACCAAACTACCTCTCCACTTTTCCATAACATTGAAAAAATACCCCATTAACTTACATTATTACTAACACTTTGCCACATACACATTATTACAAACACTTTGCACATGCGCATTATTACAAACACTTGTCACTTAACACAATATGGCAATCCTCCACCATTTAACACAATATGGCAACATAATGACAAACACTTTGTGTGCACACATTTGCACATATACATTCCTACACTCAAAAATTCATTCATTATGCACACATATCAATTCATTTACCTACATCTATCTCCTCCTCTAGAATTGTTGGCGTCCTCGATGACACATGAACTAAACACTAGGGATAGAAATACTAAACACTATATTGGAATCTCTTATCACACTCCTTCCACTTTTAGTTGTTCCATACATCTTTTGCAACTGGCTTTACTTCAAACTGTTGCCATTAAAACATTATTTGATTGCTCATTTCACTTCCTGAAATCAAGGCATCATTAACATGATGGGCAATCACCACTTTTGTCGGGGGTCAAGGGGGCAAGAGCCCCCTTGTAGGGTCACGGACCAATATTTTGGTCACCTTCACTCAAACGTCTCAAACAACTTATGCTCAGCTTTGAATGACCTCCATGGCTCCAGACAACCTCTTCTTGGCCTCAAACAGCCCTACCTTGGCCTCAAACAAACATCCCTTGGCCTCAAACGACCCTATCTTGGTCTCTTATGGCCCACCGCTTGGGCTAGACAGCTCACCTCCTAGCTCGGATGGCCCAACTCCTGGGCCAAATGACGCACTTCCTAGCCTAGATGGCTCAGTTCCATATCCAGACAGCCAAGCGAGGCCCTGATGGCACAATGACCATCTGGGAACCTCTTGCCCCTTCCAAACATCCAAGGGTGACCCCGACAGCCCTCTCCCCTGGCTAGACATCCTATGGGTTGTATGGGGTAGACTCCTCTCCCACAAACAATCCAAGTCTAGATGACCAGACTCCCCTAGCAAACAATCGACGCCGAACAACCTCCCTCTTTGTCATTTGCATCATTCACTTCTCCGTTGCATCACTCACTTCGTCGTTTGCATTAGCCACGTGTGCAACCTCCTCATCCTACATAGCTTCAACTATCTACTCGATATCTACCTCCACAATTGTAATTAAGTTCACCTCCTCAATTGCAATTAGGTGTATAAATTTCACCTCCTTTACTTCCTGGCTAGGGCTATGACTCTTCTCCAACTCTTAAAACCCTCTACACATCACAGATTCATCTTGACTTGCACTAATTTGACATAAATATGAGAAGTGCCCCAACAAATCGTATTGACAATAGTGCACTATGGGTCTACCCTCAATATCACACTCAGTTCAACGTCTTCTAGTTCTATGGCAATTGTCACTAACTGCATCACCAATGGCATCCCCCCTTGGTACAATCTCCCTTTGTGTTGCACATACCTGTAGTGATTATTTCATGTGTTTACACAAGTTCTTTGCATCGCATGCATCTTCAAAGTCATCACTCCTCTTCAAAGTCACTTCACTAACTTCTTGACCCCAACACTTGGAAATCATCCTCCAAACTACTCTTGTTTTCAAAATCATCACTTCCGTTGCAAGAGACTCTCTCATCATCAAAGTCGCTAACATCAAAGTCACTTCCATCTTTAGGTTCGCGCTCAACCTCATTAACCTAACCCCAGCATTATAATTGCGTTTTTGCATCACTTTCAACTTCAAAGCCTGCTTGAAGTCCTCTTGATATGATGTCAGATGGACCACCTTGATCATCTTCCTATATGTAGGAAGAAGTCCCTCCATGAACCACCTCTTCTTCAATGCATCTAATGGATCTTCCTCTAGATGGGTAAACAACCCACTCCCTCTGATTGTACAACCAAACAGACTCTATCACCTTGTTTCATTCTATAAATTTCAACAATCACCTCATTGTCATTGTGGAACACCTTAAATTCCTTTGCAAATGCTTTGCAAAACTCTTCCCAAGTATGGTACTCGTCCTCTGGCAATCTCATGTACCAATCCCTTGTGATTCCACAAAATGTCACAAGGAATAACCTCCTCCAATCTGCATCATTCTTCTTCCCATTCACCTTCCACATCATGATTCAGATTTTCCAATGCCTGACTGGGTCCTCTGTTTCACCACCTTGAAACATGGGACACATGCTATATACCAAAATTGGTTGTTGTCATGATAGGTTGATTTGACATTGGCAGCGGTGGTTCGCGTGTGTCACCCTCTTCATGCACGTCATCAGGTACACCCCACTGTAAATGCTCTCATGCTAGGCTCCCGTCCCATGCAACATGCCAACCTTCAGTTGCTCCAATGTCGGACACCTGTCCCCCTCATCATCGAGCACACCAAATTACAGTTGCTCTAGTGCCAAACTCCTATCTAGCACATTGTCATATACACCATATTCCATTTGCTTTGATGTTGGATTCCAGTTCCACTCACCATTGGACACACCAGCTTGCAATTGTTGCGGTGCCAAACATTTGTCATGCATTCTTTCTATTGCCCAACTTATTCCAACCACTCCTAACCTTTCTTTTTCTCCTCCATCAAAATTGTTGTCAGCTTCATCACATCCAACTTCATCAAAATGAACACGAACTATCATATCTGCGTTCATGTCTTCGCATGCATGAGCTCATCTATCTGCACTTTTGTCGCCTTTGTATATGTTATCGCACACTTATCCATCTTTGTCAACACACACTTCCATGTCATCATGCACAACTTCACTTGTGTGAACTTCTTTGTCGACATGCACACCTTCATCAACACATGCTTCCATGTTGGCATGTACATCTTCATGTGCACAAACTTCCTTGTCCACACACACATCTGCTTCATACTTGAACACTTGCATGCCACCATCTTGTGCAAATACATGTACTTTCTAGTTTCACTATCATGGTTGCCATCAAGAATTTCTCCACCATGACATACTTCTTCATGGTCGCATATTTATTTGTCATCATGTATTTCTTCACCAACAAGTCCTCTCAACATGTTGACAATTTGCACGTCATCAACTTTGTCGTCATGTAACTCCTCACTGTTGTGTAATTCCTCATCGTCATGTAATTCATCGTCACATAACTCTTTGTTGTCACGTAACACTCCATCGTTACATAACTCTCCGCCATCATGTAACTCCTCGTCATCACATAACTCGTCGTCATCACATAACTCGTCATGTAACTCTTCGTTGTCACATAATTTTCCATTGTCATGAAACTCTCTAATGTCAAGTAACTCTATAGTTATATAACTTCTCACCATCATGTAACTTTTCGTTGTCCCGTAACTGCCTATCATTATGTAACTCCTTGACATCACGTAACTTCTTGCCATTACGTAACCCTCGCCGTCATGTAACTCTTCGTTGTCATGTAACACTTTGTCATCATGTAAATCTTTGGCATCACGTAATTTTCCAACGACATGTAACTCTTCGTTGTCATGTAACTCTCCGTCGTTATATAACTCCTCATCGTCATCTAACTCCTCATCGTCATCTAACTCTTTGCAGTCACGTAACTTTCCACCACCACGTAACTCCTAGTGCACAAACCCTTGTGCATCTCCTCCATGCAACACTTGTGTGTCTAGTTGCACGTCTGCTTTGTGCATCGGCCCTTCATTAGCATCAACAAACAAGTATGCATCTTCTTCTATTGCAACCTCCAATCTTCCTCCTCTTTAGGGAAATTTCATCGTTCATCGGCTGAATTTTAATCATCCCATTGTTGTTGTTGTGTACCTTCCCGAGTGCTTTGTTCATCACAACTCCATGTCACCATACTTGACCCGACTTCAAATAGGCAACAACGTCAAAATGTAGAAATGGAATACAACAAATTGCAATACAATTTCACTACCACTTAGATAAACAAACTATACAATAAGAATAACTTCCAAATACAAATGGACACACTGCGCACACATGTATCCTACACAGCAACTATCTACAATATTACCATACTCTGATGAACAATCTACCAGCAATAAAATTTGGACAATAACAACATGCACACACACACAAACCTTTTGCCTTTTTTGCATATCCCACATAGATGTATACTTATAGACATAACAGGGTCATAGTCGGTTGTAAACAACCCAATTATCTTCGAATTATCCATTTACATAACACAGTGAAAAAAAACCATTATTTTACATTATTGCTAATGCTTTACCACGTGCACATTATTTCAAACACTTTGTACGTGTGCATTATTACAAACACTTGCCACTTAACACAATATGGCAATCCTCCTTTAGTTAACACAATATGGTGACGTAATGACAAAACATTTGTGTGCACACATTTGCACATATACATTCCTACACTCAAACATTCATTCAATATGCAGACATGTCAATTCATATGCCTACATATTAAACTATTTGTAGGAGCCAATTTTAAGGTAGCATCACTCGATATTGATGGAGTGTGTACAAAGTAAAGTATTTAAATATGATTTTGTTTGTGTATATAGTTTTGTAATTTTAAGTTAATTTGTAACACGTGTGCAAAAATATCATACATGTAATTAGGATGTACATTTAATTTAATGTTTGGGTAATTGAATGTACATATAATTCAATAAGTCATGTGATGATGTCTAGGGGTATTTAGTTGTAGGAAGTTTAGGTTACAACTACCTTCCCCTTCATATGGAATTGTTTAATTAGACCCTCTCACAAATTCAAATCATATATGCATTTGGAGAGATACATGTATGTGCAGACCCGAAGATAGTCAAAAGACATCCATTTAGAGATTGTTGTGTCTAGAACTTATTGTTGTGTTGTGCATGTGTTTATGAACTAATATTTTGTTGTTATAGATAAATGTGTATGACCATTTGAGCATATTTCTAGTGATTTATTGTTGTTGTAGATGATTATGCATGGCCATCTAAGTATATTTTCTAGAAACTTGTTATTTCATTTTTAGATCTAAACATTATTTTCGTATGTTGTGAAATGGTGTTTGTTGCTGATTGTTCCTGTCATTTACCATTCTTTGTTCCTTCAATTGCAAAATACCATTTTTGTGCTATGTTTTGTGCTGTTTTCATTTGAAGTTAGAACAAGTGGCTACATAGACATTGAAGACGAGAGAAGTGGATGACAGATAACCTGCCACAAATATGTGGGAAACATGGAAGCGTAAGGATGGGCAAAGAGCTAACGAGAAGTCAAAATATTGCACAACAGCAAGTGTGGAGAAATTATGAAGGTGTAATGCATGTAGAATAGTTGCATGTCGACAAAGAGTTGAATTTCAACAAAGAGTTGCATGTCAGTAGTGAATTACATTAAAACAACAAATTAAATGACAGTGGTAGAGAAACACACAATGACAAGTTACATGACTGAGTTACGCAATAGTGAAAAATTGCATGACGACAAAGTTGGCAACATGCAAACTACCTAAGTGTTGATGGAACTTGCTGGCGAGGAAACACATGTTGGAATTCAAATATGTGGAACCCTCGAATGGAGGGAACTTCGAATGAAGAACGAGTGCAAAGGTGGTAAACATTGTTCCTAAGGATGGAGGACGACATTCAAGTGGAGACGTGTAGACGAAGGTCGTACCAACGAGGATGTTCATGCATGTAGTAAAGGAAGGGCCAACATGGAGCATGTGTAGGAGTCGAAGCAACATGTGTGGAAGAAAGTTCCTAGAGTTGCGAAGGATGGGACTTAAGCACAAAGGCAAGTATAGGAGAGTGTGCTCAAAAGACCAAATCCAAAGCTCGTGTATTGGACCAAAGAGCCGACGATGATTGTTGACCAACTATCAAAAAAAGATTCGTTGAGCGAAGATGAGAACAGCAACCACCAATGCCAAATAAATTTGTAGCAACATCAAGCAAACGAAAGTGCCCAAAGTTCAAAATGGGAGGGAGGATCCCAAAATACTATATTGGTATTTGTGAAATGATATGGAAGGCAAATGGAATAATTGACAAGGATGCATGGCTACAATTTTTCCCAACAACATTTCATAGCATGGCAATTGATTGGTACTTGAAATGAGACGAATCCTTTGCGGATTGAACGAGTCTCAAGAATGAATTCAACAAGGAGTTTCAACTACTCTGTGATGACACAGAGATAATATGTGAAATATATTTGACAAAGTAGAAGAAATATGAAAATTTCAAGTCCGAAAACTACTGTCTAAGATAGATTGATACCAAGATATAAGAACATGAAAGTGGTCCTACCAATCAAATACCAAGAAGCATTTGTCCGTGCATTAAACCTAGAGAGTGAAATGAAGACAGAAGCAATAGGTGGTAAAACCATAAGACATGATTAAGACAATGACTATGACAATGACCATGACAATCTTAGCATAGCAATCCAAGCAATGCAAAAGGACCTAAATAGGACAATCAACGATATCAAGATAAAGAAGAAAAAATAGACATTTGGTGTGTGAACTACAAGTCTAAAGGACACACAAATGTGAATTACCCAAAGAAAATGTATTGTAGCATTTATGAAATTACAAGACATGTGATTGTGGACTGCACGTTCGACCTGCAAAGTGTGAGGCACCAGATGATAATGGTGCGGGGGAGAAAAAGGAGAAACCAAGCACTTTGAAGGGCAAACAAGGAGCAACCAATTGCAGATACTAAAATTACCACCAAGGAAGACGAAAACTGTAATTGGTGAACTGAACCAATGGAAGCGATGGTGAAGGAAGGTTACAATACGACTCTGATGGAAGGCCAATCATCTAGTGCAGAAGATGTCAAGAGTGGGGACACTTAACATGAAATTGCATTAACACATCAATAGGAAGAAGTAGAAACAACATAACAATGTGCAGATGGTGCAGACCTGGCACCCTCAAGGAGGCTAATTGTCCAAAGAAGGCGAGTACCAATAACTCAAAAAATGTTAATTTTATTGACATAAAAGAGCCTCAGTTGGACCAGAAAACTGGTAAGGAGAAGCAAAGAATATGGAGTAATAATCGAACCCTACAAAGGAGATATGGCAAAAGGCACATGTGCAATTGGAAGAAGAAATGTGAAAGACCAACAACGAGAAGAAAATGAAAGAACCTATTTTCATCAAAGAAGAGGAGACATCAATGAAACAGTTGGCAACACAAGTGTTAAACACAAATGTTGTAGTGAAGAGTCCAGTTTATTTTGTGTGGTATTGGAGCTTTACTCAATAGTCAGAGAAGAGACGCGAATGATGAAGACAACAAAGACGTGGTGCCAACTGGAAGTAAGAAAAATTGTAAAGGATCGGTATATTGATCCAACAGTGTTGATGATTGACATCTGCAAAAAACCAACACTAATCCACATAGAGTTGCTCAATCATAAGCTAACGCAAGTGATTCTTGGCAGGTGTTCAAGTGTGAACGTGTTACCTAAAAAACATGGAAAGACTTGGAGGCATCATTTCTGCGGTAGCCTAATTTCCAACTATATGGCATGGATCAATATGGCATCTAGATGAAGGGCATCTTTGACTGCGCAAAAAGTAAAAATCACCAATCAAATGTTCATTATGGATTTTATAGTCATTGCCTTGTAAAAACCAACCTACAACGCACTATTGGGATGAGGGTGATTACACACAACAAAGGTGAATCACAACTGGGAGGACCAGTTGATATTTAAGAAGATGCAACATAAGTATGTGATAAGTTTGAAGAACTAATATTTCAAAGAGGATTTGGTGACGTCTGACGAATCTGGCAACTCATCATTGGATGAAGCATATCGGATGGACAAACAGGGACCAAAAAAAAAGGCATGCTAGAGTTGGAAGAGTGCACAAAGGACAAAGGGCACTCAAACAATGAACTACTCCATTGGTAGATGGAGGACAAAGGGCACTCAAACAACGAACTACTCCATTGGTAGATGGAGGATGAAGGGCACTCAAACAACGAACTACTCCATTGGTAGATGGAAGACTATGAAGTTTTCTAGCTTGAATGTGTATCAACAAAGAAAATGAAAACCAAGATAATGGACTTTGTAATGTGTACGAAGTCGATGAGAGCAGTCAAAGTTCAAACCCGGCCATAAAAATTGATAAGGAAGAGAAGTCCTTTCCACCAAACATTGCAGAGTACAATGTCAATGATATCCAGATTGATGAAAAGCTTGCTCATTCCTTTCATGTGGTGAAAGCTGTAGAAGAACCTAACACCATAAAGTACAAGGGGCCAAAGATGGTGCAGGTAAGCCTTAGCAAAGGTGAAGAGGAGAAAATGATCCATTGCAAGGACAAGTAGAACCCAGTTTTAAAAGTGGCACCTTCTAAAATTATCATGCAATACAAGGTCTTTGTATGGACATGCAAAGATTTGCTAGGTATTCCATCAAAGTTATGCGTGCATTGGATTTCATTGATTCAAGGAACCCAACTTGTAAGAAGAAGGCCATACAGGATGAACCCAAAGTACATAGCCTTGGTCAATGTGGAGATTAAAAAGATGTTGGATGAAGGAATAATGTTCAAGGTAATGATAAGCGAATGGGTGTCGCCCATTGTCATTAGCTTGAAGGAGAGCAATCAGATTCGTATTTGTGCAGACTTTCATAATTTGAACGCCATGACAATCAAAAGATCCCTTTCCAATCTTGAAGGAGGTAGTAGGGCATGAAATCTATTCATTTCTAGATGGCTTTGTGGTATACAATCAAATAAATATTGCTAAGGAGGGCTGCTTAATGACCAAGTTTGTTATTGAGAATGATATTTATGAATATAATCGAATTGCCTTTGGTTTGTGCAATGCCCTTGCCACATTTCAAAGGATCATTTTGTATATCTTTGAGCAAATGTTGACAAGCAAGTTCAAATTGTTCCTTGATGATTGGTCGTGTAAAAGAAGAACAAGTATCTGAAGGTGTTGGAGGATGCATGCAGGTTGTTCCTTGATGATTGGTCGCTATAAGAGAATGACAAGTATCTGAAGGTGTTGGAGGATGCATGCAGTTATGCCTGAATGCTCGGCTGTCCTTAAATCCAAAAAAATGCAAGTTGTTTGTTCCATACAAGAAGTTGTTGGGTCATGTAGTGTGCAAGGAAGAATTGAAGATCAACCCCAACAAAATTCGTGTTGTGATGAGCATGGAGGAGTAATACAACATGAGCTTGTTGAAGTCATTTTTAGGGCATTTGGGTACTATAGGTGTTTCATAAAGAACTTTACGCAAATGTCACACCTCCTAGACACCTTGACGTGCAAAGGTGTTCCTTTCAAGTGGACGGACAAGCACCACAAGGCCTTCAAGGAGTTGAAGGTAAAGCTGGTTTGTGCACCCATTATAGTGTTTCTAGATTGGAAGAAATTTCATATCCACATGGATGCGTTCAGTTTTGCAATTGGATGCAGACTTCTGCAAGGACAGTATGGGCTAGTTCAGCCCATATACTTTTCAAGTCAGTTGTTGTCTAGGGTAGAGAAAAATTATAGCACAAGGCAAGAAGTACTAGGGATGGTGTATGCGGTGCAAAAGTTCAAACATTATCTGCTTGCAAATTCTTTTGCTTTCTATGTTGATCATCAAGCATTGTTGTACCTAATCAACAAACCGACCATTCATGAACCGATGAAAGGGAAAGAGATGATGCATACTACAGGAAAGCAAACTAACACAAAACAAGTTGAGGTGACGAGGATGGAGCTACAAATTTAGTAAGGGAAAGTTGTCAAAGCCAAAATCAACTTGAAGGGCCAAGGTGGGGAGGAGATCAAAGAAACCACTACTGGCGATGATGAGACCAAACATGAACCTGAGCCTAGGGAGGAAGGAGAGACAAGTGAGCACTTCCTCACTAAAGTGTCAAATTTGAGGCGGCCCCCAATTCAAGGTGTGAGGATAAACAAGCAAGTTGATGGATTTTTTTAGGTGAGTGGGTTGTTTAAATAGGTACAAAGTGAGTTCAAAGTAGGTTGCCCTGGAGAATAACAACTGTGGCAATTGTGGGTGGATGTTGAGTTGGGCAAACCGCTAGGTTGGGCCCAAGCCAAGGAGAGGATGAAACACTTCGAAGAAATCCACCAAATTCAGCCATGGGAGCTTGTCGTAGGTAGTAGGGCACATACAATGATTGGAGTAACAAAGTTGCCTGAAGGAACTCTAGTATTGTACTTGCACCCACCTCGAATGTACATCGGCGATGGCAAACTTGATGAGTTTTCTAAATCAAAGGGGTTCAAGAAAATCAAACTGGCACCTGAATTGGAGAAAGCCTATGCTAGAATGAATTTCTTAGCTCATTTGATACAGTGGTTGGAAGTTGGTTTAAAGACACTTCAGGAGATGGTGAACAACCTAAGATTGGAGGAAGAACAATCTTAACCAGTTGCGGGAGGTACAAGGACAACTTCGACAAGTGCAACAGGAGGCTAAAGAAAAATTGGCGAGGATGTGGTAGGAGATAGATGAAATGCAAAAAAAGCGGAAGGAGCAAGATTAGCTGATCGAACAACTAAAGTCGAAGTGTGCAGTGAGGGAGCAATCTTTTGAAGCCAAGGTGCTGGAGATCATTCACCGTGATGAGCTAATTGTGGACCTAGATGAACAACTTGTAGAGGCCATACAAAGGGAAGCCGAATCAAACAAGAGGGAAACAAAATTATGGGCAAGGCTTGCAGAGATTGTATGAAAGTCACAACACCACCAGTGGGCGCAATGGGCGCAATACCAAGCCTATGCCAAGTACTTGAAGGGAGAGACTGAAGCCCTCAAACTACAAGTTCAGCAACTAGAAGGTACACCCATGCAAATTCCATCTACTCCTCAACCGCAATAGAGCCAAAGCCCTCAAGAGTAGTAGTGGTCATCGACGAAGACTTCAACCAATCTAGAGTGGAGGGCAGATGTAGCAGCTAATTATGATGTGGTGCCACCTCAAGTGCCACCTCGAGAATGATGGAGTGCATACAAAGTCAAGTATGCAAATACGATTTATTTGGGTATATAAATTTATAATTTTGAGTTAATTTCTAACACGTGCACAAAGTGTTTGATGAAATGCTATACATGTAATTAGGATGTACATGTTATTCAATGTTCGGGTAAATTAATGTACATGTAATTCAAGAAGTCATGTAATGATGTGTCAAAGTAGTTAGTTGGAGGAAGTTAAGATTGCAACTACCTCCCCCTTCATAGGGATTTGTATATATAGACCCCCTCACAAATTCAAATCATATATGCATTCAGACAAATACATGTACATGAATCGCAAGCGAAAAGCGAGCTACAGACATTGGGAGCCGGGGGAAGAGAGAAGAGAATGGGAAGGAGTCTGGAGAGCGAGCGTGCGCTGGATTAGCTGGAAAAGAATTATTCTGAGCTGACAGAATTTACAGGTAGACTCATTTTGAATACCTTTTAGTTCTTTGGGTGATGTTGAGTAGCTTCTGGTGCATGTTATGTGTATATGTTTTAGTGGAAACAAAATATCACTTCACTTAAAGAGAAAAATACACGGAATGGTATTCTTTGATATGCAAAGATTCCCCATCGAGGGCAGCGAAGGCGAGCACAACAGTGCTAGGGCAGCAAAGTAAAAATATTTTAACAGTGCCACAACAGTGCTAGGGCAGCGAAGGCGAGTGCAACAGTGCTAGGACAGCGAAGTAAAAATATTTTTATAGTGCCACAATAGTGCTAGGGTAGTGAAGGTGAGTGCAATAGTGCTAGGGTAGCAAAGTAAAAATATTTTAATAGTGTTGCAGTAGTGCTAGGGCAGCGAAGGTGAGTGCAGTAGTGCTAGGGTAGTGAAGTAAAAATATTTTAATAGTGTCGCAATAGTGCTAGGGCAGCGAAGGTGAGTGCAACAGTGCTAGGGTAGTGAAGTAAAAAATTAACAGTGCTAGTGCTAGGGCAGCGAAGGCAAGTGTTGCTAGGGTAGTAAAGTAAAAATATTTTAATAGTGCCATAGTAGTGCTAGGGCAATGAAGGTGAGTGCAGTAGTGCTAGGGTAGCAAAGTAAAAATATTTTAATAGTGTCGCAGTAGTGCTAGGGCAGCGAAGGCTAGTACAGCAGTGCTAGGGCAGTGAAGTAAAAATATTTTTTATTTGGTATTTTTAAAATGGCAGTATAATTTGGGAAATTGGTTTCTTGTTTTTGATGGAGAATGAAGAGGAACGTTTGGACTTCTCAGAGGACCCCTTTGAGGGGCAACGCATCTTTTCAACTCCAAGGGCCAAGGGTCCCATTTTTGGACAAGATTTAGAAGTTGAGAACTAGGGGTCCTTGGGTTTTTTGAGTGACCAGAATAATACTGCAGGTTATCAGACTTTAGTGGACAGAGGAGAGTCTATGTCAAAAGGTTCAGATCAAGTCAGTTGTCCTATTGATTGCTCACTCTCAGGTGTCTCAGAACACTCTACTCAAGTGATGGGTCTAATGAATGAGCAAGCATTTCATTGCGGGGAAGAAAAACTTGAGCAGGCTCCAAACAATCCAAACTCACTTTGTCTGACAGAGTTTCCTTTGTTTGGTTCTGGTTTTATTGGTAAAAGTCTTGATTTAGAGGCCCTAAGTGGAGTGGGTCCAAACTTACAATCAGCATAGTCTACAACTCCGGTTACTAAAGTGCGTAAGGCACATAAAGTGGTTAAAAATAGAAAGTCGAAGATCAGAATGGTACTTGGGGAAGACTTGAGGATGGAACAAGTTTTGGAGTTTTTGGGGAGGGGGGTGGTTGGGGGTGTGGGTTTGGGAGGTGGTCGTTGGTATTGGGGGTCTTCTTTTTGGCTTTGAAGGCTTGGACGACTTGCTTTGATCCTAGGACTGAAGTTGCTAGGAGAATCCCGATCTGGGTAAAACTTCCAGGTTTACCAATGGAGTTATGGTCAGAAAGAGCTTTGAAAGCGATTGGAGATTCATTAGGTAAAACCTTGGATATAGATATTTCTTTCAAATCTAGTGTTTTTTGGTCTGTAGCTCGGGTTTTGGTTGAGATGGATATCAGTGAAGGCTTACCGGACTGTATGGAGATAGTTGTGGGGAATACAGTTCATACTCAAATCTTGGATTATTTGAAGATTCCTTTTAGATGTGTTCGTTGTCATGTTTATGGACATATTGCTAAGGAATGTTCTCAAGCTTTCACACAGAAAGTATGGAGGAGAAAACAAATGACTAGTGGGGATTTCAAGTCAGCTAACAACAATCAAGAGATACCTATTTTTTAGAGCTCAATAGTGCTCCCTGATTTGGCACAAACAAGCAAAAAGAATGTTGTTGAACCTAGAACCAAAACTCTGGAGAAGGAGGAAGAAATTTTGGGCCTAGCTTTGTCTCCATTTCACTGTTCACAAGTTGTTAGAGAAGGAGACAGAGTCATAAAGAAAACTATGAAAGGATTGGAACCCGATACTATTAAGTTTGTTGGTCAGACATCTAAGCCTTATGACAATTATTATCCAATACATGAGAATAATATGGACTTAGGTAATAAATAACTTTGTACACTTCCTTATGAATGTTTGAAGAGAAGTCCCAGGGACAAGGAATTTTCTAAGATTTTGGACAATGGGTCGGCAACCTCAAACACATTGAATAGGGATTGTGATCCAAATATTTCTACTATTGGGGGAAGTCTTTGTGACCTATCAGGTGAATCTTCTAGGGAGGTATCTATTTTAGGGGATGGTTTGGAGACAGGTTCCTCTTGCAGATATTTGTTACGTTCTAGGAAAAGGGAATCCGAGTTGAGAACTTGTGCAGTTGTTGGAAGGTTAGGGTTAGGTCTGGACCATATAAAGGAATCTTCCACTACTTCAGTAGGTAGGAAATCATTTTTGTTTCATGCACAGGAGAAGGCTTTGAGGGAAATTCAGCAAGGTAAACAAAAATCTATCAAAGGGGTCCTTAGAGCGGGACAAAACCCCTCTAAGATGTTTAAATGATCTTGTTATCCCTTAATATCCGAGGTCTTGGCAGTCCCTCTAAAAGACTTGCCTTAGCCAGGCTGGTGGAAATTCATAATCCGGATGTTATCCTTCTACAAGAAACCATGGGGGCAAGTACAAAAGTCATTGAAGGGTTAAGTAAATTGCTTAGGGACTAGGAGTTCTTGGCTCTAGATGCTACCAAAAATTTAGGGGGTGTTTTGACTGGCTGGAAGAACTCAGTATCCTTAATTAATTCTTCCTTTATGGTTTTAGGCTTGTGGACATAATTATTTTTTAAAGACTTGGGTTTGAGGTTATCAGTTATTAATTGTTATGGTCCCTATGAAGATAGGCAGGTCTTCTGGGATGATTTTTTCTCCCAAAGGTGTGTTAGGGATGAAAGAGTTATCATTGGTGGGGACTTAAATTTTACTATGAATAGAAGTGAGGTCTGGGGAGAATCTGCAAGACTTGATAGACTTGCAGATTACTTCAAGCATAAGATTGAAGAAGCTGGTTTAATTGATTTGGAACCAATAAAATTAATGCCTACGTGGAGAAATAATAGAGTTGGGGAAGCTGGGATCTCAAAGAGGTTGGACAGATTTTTGATCTCAGAGACATTATACAATGAAATAGATAGAAAATGGTCATGGGTTGAGACTGGAGGTGGCTCAGATCATTCTCCCATTTTTCTTCAATTAGAAAGTCAAGAGGCAAAACCTGCCAGTCCTTTTAAGCTCAATCCAATTTGGTTGGAGGAAGAAGATTTTCAACAACTGATTAAAAAATAATGGATTGGTTATGACCAAAGTTCCAGGTCATCAACGAGTTTTCAATTTGTTGCTGCTCTAAAAAATTAAAAGGAGTTGTGTCATCTTGGATTGCAGTTAAAAAGGAGAGTATGGATAGAGATCTTAAGTTGGTGGAGAAGGAAATTTTAGAAATTCATAAAAAGAATGAGGTTGGTTTGTTTAAAGAGGAGGAGAAAACAAGACTGGTTGAACTAGAAATTAAGAAGAACAAATTCTTGGAGTGGAGGGAAGTTGAATGGAGAATGAAAAGTAGAGTTGTATGGTTAAAAAAGGGGATGAAAATACTAAGTTTTTTCATAATTTTTCTAATCACAGGAAGAAGGTTAACACTATCTGGGAGATGCAGAATGAAGAAGGGGTCCTCGTTAGGAGTTTTTCTGAGTTAGCAGATTTGGGAGTAAAACATTTTCAATCTATCTATAAAGAACCTGATAGAGTCAATATTGGGGAAATTTTAAAGTTAACTACTTTCTTCCCTAGTTTTGTGATAGAGGAGGACAATCAGTTACTTATGAAGGAGGTCACAAAGGAAGAACTGAAAGTTGTCCTGACTTCTTTCAAAAAGGATAAAAGTCCAGGGCCTGATGGATGGCCTGTGGAGTTTTTCCTAGTTTTCTATGATCTGGTTGAGGAGGATCTTCTCAGAGTAATGGAGGAAGTTAGGTTGAGTGGTCAGGTTTTGGGGGCTTTTAACTCCACTTTTTAGCTTTGATTCCAAAAAAGGAGAAGCCTAAAATGTTTGATGAATTTAGACCTATTTCGTTGTGTAATTGTATCTATAAAATCATTGCAAAGATTCTGGTTGTTAGATTGAAGAAGATTTTCTCTGAAGTTATTTCCCAGGAGCAGTTTGGGTTTTTAGTAGGTAGACAGATTTTTGAAGCCATAGGAGCTGCACAAGAGGGCCTTCACTCTATTAAAACCAAAAATCTTCCTGCAATGGTCCTTAAACTAGATCTATCTAAAGCTTATGATAGAACTAGTTGGTTGTATCTCAGATTGATGCTCTTACATGTGGGTTTTAGCTATCCGGTAGTAAAGTGGATTATGGGATGTATTTCTTCTATATATTTTGTTGTTCTTATCAATGGATCAGCTTCCAAATTCTTTAGACCCTCGAGAGGACTGAGATAGGGATGTCCTTTATCTCCTTTACTTTTTTTGTTGGTTGTTGAAGGATTGAGTAGAGTTATTTTGGATGCAAAGAGGGTAGGATCCTTGTCCGGGATCAAAGTGGGGGTCCTTTATTTATCTCATTTATTATTTTTTGATGATGTATTGTTGTTCACAAATGGAAGTTTAAGGGAAGCTAGAAAGTTGAAGGAAATCTTGGACACTTACAGTATTGCTACTGGCATGGAGATAAATTTTCAAAAATCCTCTATTTGCTTTAATGGTCTAGAGCAGGAGACTAAATAGGATCTAATCAGAATTTTTCCTTTTAATCTCTTAGATTTCTAGGAAGGCTTTAAGTATCTAGGGTTTGTATTGAAGCCAAATACTTACAGGAAGAGAGATTGGGGATGGCTTTTAGAGAAGATTGAATTTAGGATTAACCATTGGTGTAATAGATGGTTGTCTATTGGTGGGAGATTAACACTTGTAAAGTCGGTTCTTGAGGCAATTCCTGTGTTTTGGCACTCCTTGGCCTTCATTCCCAAAGGAGTTCTAGAGAAAATAAGAAAACTCTGCTTCAAATTTCTTTGGACTGGATGCAAGGAACATGAAGGCATTCCTTTAGTTAAGTGGTAGAGTATTGCTAGGCCAAAGGAGGAAGGTGGTTGGGGCCTTAAAAATATCCATCTTTTTGGTTCTTCTTTGGCAGCAAAAAGTTTATGGAGGATTTTGACCAGAGAAGGATTATGGAAGAAGATTATTGAACAAAAGTATATTTGTCTAGGGACCTTTATGGATTGGATCAGAAGTCCACAGAAAAGCATTAAAAATATTTCCATTCAATGGAAGGCACTAGTACAGGCCTTTCCTATGATTGGAAAATATTTGGCTTGGAAAGTGGGCAATGGTGAACAAGTTAGAATAGGGGTTGATTCTATTTTGGGTTGTGGAGAAAACATTTTGTTGTCGGAAGCTATGATAAGTTCTTTACAAGACAAGGGTTTTTACTTTCTTCATCAGGTGGGGGAATCAGATTCTTCTAGTCTTTGGACCCAAGGTTGGAAGCAGGCTCAGGTCTTGGGTTTTTCTGATGAGCAGGTTGTTTTGTGGAAGGCTTACACTGATAGTCTTAATAAGAGTCATATCAAGTTGAGAGCTGAACCAGATACTATTGCTTGGGCATACAACAAATCTGGGGGTCAATATACGGCTAGACTTGGTTACAAAGCAAGTTTTGACCCTCATCCTCAAGGGCCTACTTGGTGGTGGAAGCAGATTTGGAAATTATCTGCCCCAAAAAAGATAATTATTTTCATGTGGTTAGCTTTGAGAAATAAGGCTTTGACTTGGGAAGTTTTACAGAGGAGAAGCAGACAAGGTCCAAGTATTTGTATGTTGTGTCAGTCAGAGGAGGAAAACATCACACATTTGTTAATCAAATGCCCTTTTTCTCAACAGGTTTGGTTAGAAGCTGAATAGATAACTGGAGTACAAAATATTTGGGAAGGAGAAATAGTGGAGGTATGCTTAAGACAGTGGTTTTTGAAAAAAGAGTTGAAACAATTTCTTTCTTTACCATGTCTTATATGTTGGGGTATATGGTTGGCATGGAATGCAACTATTTTTGAAGGGAAGTTAATTCCCCCATTTCAAGTCATATTTTAGGTGAGGACTTTGGTCTCAATCAACAAAGGGCCTGACAAACATAAGAAACCTCGACAAGTAGACAATTTGTTCATTGAAAAGTCTCAGCCATGGGGTTTTTTGATGGGGCTAGTCAGAGACAATCATATTTTAGTAGCATGGGAGGCATTATGTACTTCTCGGATACCCACTATATCAAATTTAAAGTAGGTCTTGGGATAGGTTCCAACAATTTTGTTGAGTTTCAGGCGTTGAGATTGCTAATGAAGTGTGTTGTGGAGAGAAATGTGAAAAAATTACAATTTTTTGGAGATTCCACTCTAGTCATCAATTGGATGAATAGATCTACTCAATTAAAAAATAATCTGCTTAGACCAGTGGGAGATGAACTACTAGAGGTGATTTCCCTTTTTGAAAATATCTCTTTTACACATGTTTATAGGGAATTAAATCAAGAAGCAGATAGGTTATCAAAAGAAGGTCAACAGGTTCCAGAAGGTTTCTTGCAAATGGAAGAGAACAAGGATGGAGTTTCTTCTTTCACCCACATATCATATCCCTAGTTTCTATGCTAGCTCTGGGTTTTTTACTGTGGGCCTGTTTCATTTGATTAGAGCTTTATGGCAGTTTCTAACTGTTTCTTTTCTATTCTGCTGGTTTCTTTTTCACTGATTTCTATCCAGGTTTTGGTCATGGAGGTTGTTTGGATGATTAAGTATTGATATATAAGGATATTTATCCTTATTATCCCCATGCTATTTCGAAGATGGGCTTTTTTCCTCTCTGATCTGCCCGACTGTAATTATATCTTGAATCCCAGTAATCTGCTTTTATCTGGGTTTCTGTTTGTGCTAAGGCACCTGAGAAGTGTAATTTTCTTTCACTCTTGAAATAAAATTACGATTTTTTTCTTGTAAAAAAAAAATACATGTACGTGCAGACCTGAAGATAATCAGAAGACATCCATTCAGCCATTGTTGTGTCCAGAACTTAATGGTTGTGTTGTACATATGCCTGTGAACTAATGTGTTGCTGTTATAGATGAATGTGCAAGGTCATCTAAGCTTATTTCCAGTTATTTATTGCTGTTGTAGATAATTGTGCATGGCCATCTGAGTATATTTTCGCATGCCATGAAATGTTGTTTGTTGCTGATTTTTCCTGTCATTTTTTTCAATGAGTTTACGCAAGTTTTTATGAGGGGTCCTGGTCTCCTCATATTGAGTGGGGTTTGAACCTTGGACCTCTCAAAGAGAAGCCAGATTTTCCCTATCATTCATCATTCTCTGTTTCTTCAATTGTGGAATACCACTGTTGTGCTACACTATCAACTGATTGTAACTAGTTACCAAAAACACATTGTCTTTACATTCAGGTGTACATGTGACTTATAAAATGACAATTCATACTACTTGATCAATGCATATAATAATATTTGTTACAACTATTGATCAACACACATAACAAAACTACTTATGTACAATGAACATGCTGACTCACTGAGGTGGCACCACGTTTGACTGATTTTGCTGATACATCTGACCTCCTACATATATTGTTAGGAGGTGAAGTCAATATCCAGATCTCCAATGTTCTTCAGCAGAGAGGTGCATGGTGGTGCAGCTTATAAAGAGGAAACAAACAGTTTTCTGGAGTCTTCCTTTTGGAAGAGGAAACAAACAGTTTTCTGGAGTCTTCCTTTTGGAAGAGGAAACAAACAGTTTTTTGGAGTCTTCCTTTGGGAGAGGAAACGAACAGTTTGTTTTTTCTATAGAAGGGGAATGACCCCTTGCATTTAAATGTTGATTAAATGTAATTCTGCCAAAATCAATAAAAGATCAAGCTGTCATTGCCCCGTGGTTTTTCTTGCACATTGCAGGTTTTCCATGTAAAATCTGTGTTACTGTTTTTTCCTGTGTTATTGTGTTTTTCTGCTTGCACATAATTTTGCTATATTTTCTAACATCTGGTATCAGAGCCTAGGGTTTTGTGCGAGTGGGAGCTGCAACAATGATTGGAAGTGTAACAAAGTTTGAGATTGAAAAGTTTGATGGCAGGAACTTCACCCTATGGAAGATGAAGGTGGAGGATTTGTTGGTTCAAAATGACCAAGCCTTGAAAGGGGTTGCGAGTAAACCAAGTAGCATGAAAGATGAGGAGTGGGCAACGCTAGATAGGAAGGCGGTTTCTACAATCCGTCTATGCCTAGCGGACTCCATCTTGTTCAATGTTGTTGAAGAAAATACCGCGGAAGCCCTTTGGAAGAAGCTTCAAAAGTTGTATGAGACGAAATCTGCAACAAATAAAGTTTTTCTGAAAAAACAGCTTTACAGCCTAAGGATGAAGGAGGGTTCATCAGTGGCAGATCACTTGAATGAGTTTAATACCCTTATCAGTAAATTGGTTTCAGTTAATGTGAAGACGGAGGATGAGGACAAAGCTATCACCCTACTTTGTTCCCTCCTGGAGACTTGGGATCATTTGGTGATGACCATCAACAATTCATCATCAGGAGCTCTAACTTTTGATGATGTAGTAGCCACTTTGTTGGCAGAAGAGTTGAGGCGAAAAACATCTTTGGAACCCTCAACCAATGAAGCCCTAGCTGTGAGAGGTCAATCTTTCGAGAAGAGTCAACAAGGTAGATCACAATCCAGATCTAAATCTAAAGGACGCAAGTTGAAAGGGAAGTGTTGGCATTGTGGGAAGCCAGGGCACTCAAAGGACTATTGGCAGTTAAAAAAAGAAAAAAATGGTGAAAAGCAATTTCAGCCATCAGCTGAGGCCAGTACAGCAAATTTTGGAGAGACGGCAACATGTGAGGCTTTATGTATCAGCAACAGCAGATCTGTTTTATATACCTGGGTTTTGGACTCGAATGCATCTTTCCACATGTCTCCTCACAGAGACTGGTTTGACAAATATCAGCCATATAGTGGTGGGAAGGTCTACTTGGGTGATGATCACCCTTTAGAAATTGTGGGAAGAGGGGACATAAGGATCAGGTTGTACGATGGTAGAGAAAGGATGTTATGTGATGTGTGACATGTGCCAAATTTGCGGAAGAATTTGCTCTCAATCAAGATGATGGATAAGCTAGGGTATTCTATCACTTTCGGTAACAACTACTGCAAAATTACCAGAGGTGCTATTGTAGTAGCAAAGGGAGAATCTTATGGGACCCTATATCGTTTATACGGTGATACGGTGACAAACCATGCAGCAGCAGCAACTTCTGTTCAGGATGCAGTAATGCTATTGACATCAACGCCTAGGCCATATGAGTGAAAAAGGTCTGAAAATTCTGCATGACAGAGGTATGCTTTCTGGGATTAAGTCTTGCAATTTAGACTTGTGTGAGCACTTGTATTTTTGGTAAACAAAAGAGGGTTCGGTTTACTGCAAGCCCTGGTAAGAGTTCTGATTTTTTGCAACTTATACATTCGGATATATTTGGACCAATCCCCACTCAGTCCTTAAATGGTGCCATCTATTTTCTGACATTTATAGATGATTATTCTAGGAGAGTGTGGGTTTATTTTTTGAAGAAGTCGGAAGCTTTGCAGAAATTTAAAGAGTTCAAAACTCGAGTAGAGAAAAGTTTGGGCAAGCTTGTTTTATGTCTTAGGTCAGATAATGGGGGTGAATATTGCTCCAAGGAATTTGATGAATTTTGTATGCAGGAAGGAATTAAGCACCAGAAGACTGTACCATATACTCCACAACAAAATGGTGTGGCTGAGCGGATGAATCGCACAATCATGGAACGTGGAAGAAGCATGCTCAGCGCATCCATGTTGGATAAAAGGTTCTGGGCAGAGGTTGTTAATACAGCTGTTTACCTCATTAACAAGTCACCTACAACTGCGTTGGATGGACAGATTCCAGAGGAGGTTTGGTGTGGTAAGCCATTTGATTACTCTCATTTGCGTACCTTTGGCTGTGATGCATTTGCCCATGTGCCTAAATAAAAAAGGTCCAAACTTGACCCAAAGTCAAGAAAATGTGTTTTTATCGGCTATGGAGATGCAGTAAAGGGGTATAGACTGTAGGATCCTACTGCCCACAAGGTAATTATTAGCCGAGATGTTATTTTTGATGAAAAATCCATGCAAAGGAAGGAGGTACAGCAAACACCTAATGTTGTACCAGATGAAGTAGACATGAACAAAAATGAAAATGAAAATCAGCATGCAGAAATTTTTTAACAGCATGCTGAGTTTTTTGACCAGCAAGTAGAACAGCAAGTAGAGCAGCCACAACAGTCACAAGACCAAGAGCCACAATCAACAGATCATTGGATTAGAAGATCTACACGTCCACAAAAGTGTCCGGAATGGTATTCTCATGTTTATCAATCCTCTTTTGCTTTGTTAACTGATGATGGTGAGCCTAGTTCATTTCAGGAAGCTAGAGAGTCTGAGAATGCAGAAAAGTGGAGGAAATCGAGGCACTTCACAAGAATAAAACGTGGGAACTTGTGGATCTCCCACCTGGAAGAAAGGTTGTTGGAAACAAGTGAGTTTACAAAGTAAAGAAGAACAGCGATGGGTTGTTGGAACACTATAAAGCTCGCTTGGTTGCCAAAGCCTATGTGCAAAAGTCAGGTATAGACATTAATGAAATTTTTTCTCCAGTTGTGAAGATGACTACTGTTAGATTTTTACTTGCACTTAGTAGCAGCACAGGATTTAGAACTGGAGCAGCTTGATGTAAAAACTGCTTTCCTGCATGGTGATCTTGAGGAGGAGATTTATATGGATCAGCCTGAGGGCTATGAAGAAATAGGCAAAGAGCATTTGGTTTGCAGACTGAAGAAATCTCTGTATGGGTTGAAACAGGCGCCAAGGATGTGGTACAAAAAATTTGACACCTTCATGAAGAGCCAAGGTTTCAACAGGAGTGAAGCTGACCATTGTGCATACTATAAGAGGTTTAATGATGGCAGTTTTATAATTTTGCTGTTGTATGTTGATGATATGCTGGTTGTAGGCCCCAGCATGAAGAAAATCATTGATCTTAAGGCTCAGTTGGCTAGGACATTTAAAATGAAGGATTTAGGAGCAACAAACCAAATTTTAAGGATGAAGATACACAGGGCCAGAAAAGGAAGAAAGATCTGGTTAAGTCAAATGTCATTTATAGAAAAGATTCTGCAGCGCTTCAATATGCAGAATGCAAAACCAGTTAGTACCCCACTTCTTTCACACTTAAAATTGTCTTCCAACCAGTGTCCTAGAACAGAAGCAGAGAAGACAAACATGTCTCGTGTACCGTATTCATCAGCAGTAGGAAGCCTCATGTATGCCATGGTGAGCACTAGACCGGATATTGCCCAAGCAGTGGGAGTAGTCAGCCGGTACATGGCAAATCCTGGTAAAGAGCATTGGAATGCTGTGAAGTGGATATTTAGATATTTAAGAGGCACTTCAGATGCTGCTAGATCGGATAGTTTGCAAGTTAAAGGTTTTGTGGATTTTGATTATGGTGGAGATAGAGATGGGAGAAAGTCCACTACAGGATATACTTTCACTCTTGCTGGTGGAGTTGTGAGTTGGGCTTCTAAGTTGCAGTCTGTGGTGGCTTTATCAACCACTGAAGCAGAATATATTGCAGCAACTCATGCCAGCAAAGAGGCAATTTGGCTAGAGCGACTGTTGGGTGACTTCAAGGTAATGCAGGGGAAAATTACGTTGCATTGTGATAGCCAAAGTGCTATTCAGCTAGTGAAGAACCCAACATTCCATGATCGCACGAAACACATTGATGTCAAGTACCACTTTATAAGAAATGTGGTGAAAGAAGGTAGGATCCTGTTGCAGAAAATCAACACTGAAGTGAATCCTAGAGATATGCTTACTAAGCCGGTCAAGACAGAGAAGTTTGAGTGGTGCAGAACTTCTTTGGGCTTGCTGAAAATGTGATAAGGGCAGCAGCATTGGGCAATTGACACTTGGATGGAAAAACATAGGGAAAGAATTCCTGCATATCGACTTCAAGTGGGAGAATGTTAGGAGGTGAAGTCCATATCCAGATCTCCAATGTTCTTCAGCAGAGAGGTGCATGGTGGTGCAGCTTATAAAGAGGAAACAAACAGTTTTCTGGAGTCTTCGTTTTGGGAGAGGAAACAAACAGTTTTTTGGAGTCTTCTTTTGGAAGAGGAAATGAACAGTTTTTTGGACTCTTCATTTGGAAGAGAAAACGAACAGTTTTTTTTAGTGTCTTCCTTTGGGAGAGGAAACGAACAGTTTGTTTTTTCTATAAAAGGGGAATGACCCCTTGCATGTAAACGTTGATTGAATGTAATTCTTCCAAAATCAATAAAAGATCAAGCTGCCATTGCCCCGTGGTTTTTCCTGCACATTGCAGGTTTTTCACATAAAATTTGTGTTACTGTTTTTTCCTGTGTTATTGTGTTTTTCTGCTTGCACATAATTTTGTTATATTTTCTAACATATATGTCATTCTATGTTAGTGAACATAATGACCCATGCTAATATTTAATCTAGGTACACAAGTTGTAATAGGCACAAACAAACATCACAGGACCCACAGATTATTGATTCTTCTTTTTCTGATTTCAGCTAAATAAACTCAATTAAAACAAGGTAATTGGAAAAAGTCTCCAAAAATTTCAGCCACCCGTCATTCAACAAAACATTCTCACCATATACTTCCAAATATGGTCACTACAATCAGTAAAACTTTAATTCCTTGAAACAGTTGAGACTTCAATATCAAGTTCTATTGCATAATAATGCTGCCCCATATTAACAATATACAAGTTTGGGTTCCCTATGTTAAATTGACTCTCAAGCTTTAAGATGGAACTATATTTGGAACAGAATGTATCTTAGAAAAAGTCAATTTATGATGTAGAAATGACAACATAGGGCTGCAGTATACCTGCACACAAAGGATTCAACAATGACAGTCAAGGGTTTCACCAATGGAAGTTTGTTTCCATAAATATTCTGGAGAAACACAACAGAATCCTCTAGTTTCAGGTAAATATTGCTTCCCACTTGTCCATGCCCCATGTGAAAATAACTTTTGAAATCCCTTGAATGATGAAGTATAGGAAGCTTCTTCAGCCAAATTTGTTCAAGCTTACTTGTGTCAGTCTCTTGTTCTTGTAACAGTAACAATGCCTCTCTCTGTACTGCTGGCCAAATGGCAATTTCTAGATTTCCCAGATCAAGGACAAACGAGGTATGGTTCTTAGCAAGATTTGTCTACTTCTCAAAACTCAAGTATTCTTTAGAAGAAGTGGAAAGCTGGATCTTAGGGCCTGCAATAGCTGCTGTAAGGTGGATGTTTTTCTCTGGAACTGTAGAAAGCATAGCTTGCTTCATCATGCCTAAATATGAATCATAGAGCTCTTCCCACCCTTCACCTATGTTGGCAGTTTAGCTTGCATTGCAATGGGGAGATTTCTTGCTTCCATGAAATGATTTCCACTCGTAAGAATCTACTAACTGCAGGAGGAGAACAATCAAACACATTAAAGATGAACAGTCCAGGTCAAAGAATAATTCACCGAAAGCAAGATCACATCTTAGAAACCCTGAGATTGGATTTCTTAAAGAGGGATTAATAACAAAGCTTTCGACTTCACTTAGAAGAAAAGGTTTGCCAGTTGGTGTTGATAAAGTGATGCCTACAGGCATGTTAGGTTTTAAAACCTTGTTCTCCCAGTCTGACCATATTTGTCCTTGGTGCTTTTCAAATACAGCATTGGACAGGTTGGAAACATTAACTTTTCCATGACCATTCTTGGATTTGTTGAGACAATGAATCTGAGGAGCTGGATTACTTCGTAAAAATATCCTTCTAAAACTATCATTAGTGGACCGATAAGCTCTTTGTCTGTTGTGAACTGAGCTTTCTAAGTCACTTTCAATGGAACATGTTGGAAATATTTGCCCATTCTAGTCCCCATAAACAACAGAGAAATTCATGGCATTTACATCTGAAGCATATACCAAACATAGGTTTTGTAGCACAAAAAGAATATGAGTCCCTGTGATGCTTGAAATTGCCACACCTTTCTCTATATTTCCTCGTGCAAGCTTCTCATTAAATGCATTGCATGTGGAATCAATGAAAACATTGTAAATGTTTATGGTGTAACATAATTGTGAAACATTGAATAAATACCCACATTTCTTTGTATCATGGAAATTTTGAATTCAGTTTACTCTGGTCTGATTCTCATTTGCAGGTTGAGGAAAGAATCACTTGTTAAGAAAGGTGCATACACAATAAATGAAGTTAAACAAAGCAGTAAAGAAATACAATACAGATGCGTAGATGCTCTGTAAGAGTTTCCACAGGCATTGCAACAAAAAAGAAATGACAGCAAGAACTACTGACAAAGGCAAAGAATATTTTTGTCCCCTTAAATCAGCATCTAATTCCTCTGTATGATCCTCTTTCAACTGTGCCAAAATCCTTTTCGAACTACATGTCTCACTTGTGCAACTGCTTCCACAAGCACCTCATTTTCCTTTTCACAGACATCTTTCCAAAGGCCTTCAACACAACTTGCAAAATGCTTACTCTTGACTTTGGTAGAACCAACATCTATACAACCTCTCTTCAGCCCCCATATAAGCTCTAGAAGCCAGGATTCATAAGCTTTGGCATAGTGCAATCGTAGGATAACCATTTCCACAACCTTTTGAAGCCGTTACCTTGGTGTAAGCCTTGTAATGTTTTCTACAGCCCTCTGCCATAGATTTCTACTACTCTTGCCATGTTTAGCTTTTTATACAAGCTGTTTATATTTTGCAGAAGCTGCTGATTTTTCAGTATTATAATGATCTGCTGTAGCATTCTCATCAGCATTAACTCCTTGAAAAAAAATAACATATTTACCATCAATTTCCTTAGGTTGCAAGTGGAGAGGGGCTAGCCTCTTCAATTCAAGACCTAAATCTTCAACACTGCATGTCTTGCAGCCTTGAGCACCTCTGTAACTATACAAGACTGAGATGGTTGCAATTAGAAAACCTCCAGGTGATTTGTTATGCCCAAAGAAGCCATCCTCCATGGAAAATTGTTTTGCCCTAAAAAAGTATCTGTAGAAAGTACTTCCTCCAGTTGATTCATCTTGAATATTAGGAAAAGGAAAACCGTTTTCTAGTATCCACTTCAATGGAAGTATTACATAACACTATTTTGGAACACTGTAATGTCATATTTGTCTGGAAGGTAACAAACCAATTGCTTGATGATTGAATTCTCATAACTCTTTCTGAAGTAGCATGCAAAACAGCTTCCTGCACCTCTGGAATGAGATTACAATACAATTCAGCAAATAAAGTGTTTAGTATTTTCAAACTCCATGCCTGTCTACAACAGCTACAGTGCACCCTAACATTGTTAAAGAAATGATTCCATGGACAGAAAAAAACATTACCAAACACAGCTGAAGATAATAAGTTCAATGAGGTAGTGGTCCTTTTTAAAGGCCAATATGTGTATGTGTGTGTTAGATAAAAAATAGGGGCTTCGTAATTCCAGTCATAACAAAACAATATAAAACTGCTAAGGCAAACTTGCCAAGTCCTAGATGTAAAATACCTTTTTGACTCGTTAAACTATTATAGAATCATTTGAAGCTAGAAGTCTATCAATGATAATATTTGCTACTTTATGTGAGAAGAAAAACAAACATAAGGACTCTGCCAAAAATTATCAGCAAAATAATCCTGCCATGCAATGTTATACTTGGAAAACATCCACTAAAATAAATTCGGGACTATAATAGAAGAATGCAGACAACAGGGGGGGGGGGGGGGGGGGAGGAGAAAGAGAAAAAGAGAGAAGAAGAAGAAAAAAAAATATAAAAAAAAATAAAAAAAATAAAAAAAAAAAAAAAAAAAAAAAAAAAAAAAAAAAAAAAAAAAAAAAAAAAAAAAAAAAAAAAAAAAAAAAAAAAAAAAAAAAAAAAAAATAAAAAATAAAAAAAAATAAAAAAAAAAAAAAAAAAAATAAAAAAAAAAAAAAAAATAAAAAATAAATATAATATATAAAATAAAAAAAAAAAAAAGGAAGGAAAGAGAAAAAAGAAAAGAAAAGAAATAAAATAGAATATAAAAGAAGAAAAAACAAACATAACACACAACACATCTATCTTTTTCTTTCCTCCCCCTCCCCCCCCCCCCCCCCCCCCCCCCCCCCCGGCGAGCCCCCCCCCCCCCCCCCCCCCCCCCGAAAGGAGAAGGAAAAAGAGAGATACCATCTTTTGTTTGGGGGGGGCCCAAAAAAAAAAAAAAAAAAAATAAAATATTTTTAACTACCCGCCGTGGGGGCCCCCCAGTGGTTCCTCTGGGGGGGGGGGCCCCCCCCGCCCCCAGCCCCCCCCCCCCCGGCCCGGTTACATTGCAAAAATGTTTAACACCAATGCATTAGAAGTTTACTAAAAGATTTGAAGCTTTGAACGTATGTATATTTAAATTTGACTTAAAATATCTTCTGACTTTTGCAAATACTCTCAATACAATTGTTAGTTTTTTTTTTTGTATCATTTTATTTTAATAAATTATTATTTTGCACATATTCTATATATAAGATTGATAAAAAAAATATTTTCTCTCATTCTATCTTAGTAAAAATTTATTTTGACATTTTGCCAGTGCTGCTTCTGGAGGATGTGAGAATGTATTTCAATTTCCAATCTTACTTGGGGATCAATGCAAAGTAAAACATTCTTTGTCTCTTGCTCATCTGTCCCATTGAGTACTCCTCTCCCAAAACTCATCATCCAGTGGCCTTAAGATCCAAACATAAGAAATAATAAAGTAATAATAAGTACTTATCGTGTTTTGTTGTTACGATTTCTAAATGGCCAAGAAGAAATACTGCTGAAAATGAGAATGATTCAACTTTTCAAGTATTAGCTTATGTTGAATTCAAACCTATGAAACATAGATTCTGGTTTGATCTAAAGCATATTAGCTTCCAGAATGGTTAAAATAATAACTACAAACTTTGAAGCAGACAGAAATTTGAGAAAAATCAGCTTATTGGGAAATTGCTTGCTCTAAGTTGGACAAGATTCATACTTGATAGGCAAAAAATTAAAACACAGCAAAAGTTGAGAGGAAGTGCAATTTTAATAATTCTAACCTCTTATTTAATTTCATAGATCAAAAAGGTCATTCACATATTTCAAATGCAAAATATGCTTTTACATTGAAGTTTGAACCACACAAGTTTGTCAAGATCGAATTGCATTAAGAATTCAAGTTGATAAAGGACTATGATCTCGTTGCCAAAAAGAGCAAATGAGGCTAGTCATCAAGTAATAACAAAGGGAGAAACATCAACATTACAACAAATTAATAGTCTAAGGATGAAGAAAAATAGACTATAAGAAGAGGTTGAACCCACAACATTGCCATTTTCAACATAATTGATATGAATTCTACTGTTGCAATAAGAAAATCAGTTATCTCAAGAACAAATTTAAACCATTTGTCTCACACAATGACTCATACCAAGCTTGCTTAAATAAACAAAGAAAGAACAAGTGTTTCTGGAGTAAATTAATAATTTAATGATTTACTCATGCCATAAAAACAATCAAAAGGGAGGTGGTCTAATGATGCATCGTACTTCATTACACTTCATAATAAACAAGGCACTTTTAGGAACTTAATCCTACCATTCTGCAATGTGCAATAAAATGTTTTATCATTTAAAAAAAATTGTTTTTATACATTTTTATACAAAGTTCCTTAATGTTGATTAGACATGCCAATTTATTTTTAGAACTTTTCGATCAATTTTGAAAATAAGAGAAATAAAGTTGTTCCCCCTAAGATAAATGCTAATTTATAAATTTATGATTACATATTTATTAAATGAAAGTTCAACATTAACAAATTATATTAATAAAGTAAATATCCTTAATTGGCCGATGTCATTGAATATATTATTGCATGCCCAATTGATTCCTATGGTTACATTTAAAACATTAATAATAGGCACTAGCGCAGTGCAGAGAGATTAATTGAAGTCATCATGTGTTGGTTAGTTATTTGTCACATGTAAGGGGCATGATTTTTGACTAGTCATCCTAAACATAAATATAAAGTGTATTTTTCTTATTTTAGCTTCCATTTCACTTTTTTTTTTTGTATTTTCATATCCATATTTAAATTAAAAATATTAAATGATATTAAATTGTATCTACAAATTAAAATTAAGTATTTTAAAAAGTTAAAAGTTGAATTTGGAATAGGGGATAAATTGATATATGCTCCGAGCAAATGACTCTAGCTCAACTAATTATATTCAGGTCAGGAGGGAGTGCAAGCTAGGAGCAAATGCATGTCGGGAGGGAGTGCAAGCTAGAGTGAGTGTGAGCCAAGAGCGAGCCCCCCTAGCTAGTATGGAAGGAAAGTCATATTTGAAAGCTCTAATGGAAGTCAAGATGCCCTAGTCAAAAGTATAGATGATTGAGCATGATACAATGGTTCTTAAAAGTAGATGGTTAGTATGTAAGTTTCATAGTTCATGCCCAATGTTTTTAGAGATTCAAAATTGGAAAAGTGGAAGTGGGGATTGAATTCAAATTACTTTGACTTTTCTTCCTAAAAGTTTTTTCCTCATCACCTTTTCCAATTCAGAAATCAAGGATTAAAAAAGGGTGGTCACCCATGGTTTAGGGGGAAAATGCCCTTTATTTACGGTCATGGAATGAAAATTTTTCTATCGAGATAGAATGAAGCTTTCGGTGTGGGTTAGGCTTTTTGGACTTCCATACCAACTTATCACTAAGGATGTTTTGAAGAATACTGGAAGTACCTCAGGGGAGTTCATCAAGGAAGGACTAACTATTAAGGAGCGAAAGGATGCTATATATACCCCAATATGTGCAAGTTCAAGTTCAGAAGGAATATAAGGTGGAAAGGAAGATGTGGAGGAAAATCTTAAAACAAAGACAACATAAGAGGTCAATTTTATTCCAAGTAAATTGTCTTTATATTCCTCTAGTAGTATAGAATCCTATCCTGGTAATAGAAGTCAAAGTGGTGTAGAGGTTATCCCTTGCACATTAGGGTTTTAAGAGCAACATAATAAAGAAATGAGGATAGAGGAAATATGTAACAATTTAGGGTTTTTAGGGAAATATAAGAAGGTAATTGCTATGCCAAGAGGTCCTTGGTTCAACAGTAGGGACAAATAGTTGATGTATCCCACACAAAGGTTCAACTCTCGAGGACATCGAATAGCTCAATATAACTAAGTTGACGTAAAAGGGAAAGGGCAGCCATTTCAAAACCCTACTTTTAATTTTTAAAAAAAGGGTAATTTCTATATAAGAGCATCCTTGCACTCAAGGGTTATCAAGGCAACATTAAGAAGTGTGTTCTCTTGAGGTTATTCCTTGCACTTCAAATCCTTTAGAGCAAGACAAACCTAAAGATGATAAGTATTACTATGAGCAATGTGAGAAGATTGAAGAGATTGATGAAGATGAAAGTATTGGTGGAAATGAAAAAGAGAGAGGAAGACCCAAGAATAAAAAACAAAGAGAAAAAGAAACCCAAAGGGATATTGATGTGAGAAAACAAATGCAAATATTGCAAACGTTTACAAGAAGTGGGGCTAAACCCCCAAATAAAAACAAAAATAGCAATGAAAATAATATCTTGGAATATTAGGGGCATGAATAAGAACCCTAAAAAAGGTATTAAGAAATTGCTAGGTTGTTATAGAAAATATATTTATAGATATGGAAATTGGGCAGCAAATATTTTACCCCTTCGCGATGTTGAATTTCATCTTGACAAAATTTAAATTTTGGAAGGCATCTATATGAGTGGGATTTTATTACTTAATAAAAATGATATAAAGGAGTTGATTGTGGAAACTTAGCAATTTGAGGAAGATGGAGAATATCTTTGATAGAAAGGCAAATGAAGAATATATTTGATAGAAAGGGAAGTTGGATATGGTTTAATTAACCTGATAGAAACGTCATGAGAACAAGGTAATATTTTATTTTTGTAACGGGAGCAGCACCAATTGAAGCCATAGCTTATTAAAAAAACAAATGGTCCCTTTGAATTTCATCTCCAATTTGTTGATGATACTTTTCTTTTGGGTCATCCCTTGGTTAGTGAGGGCTTGAAGTTTAAATTATTATTATCATGTTATAAGAAGGTTGTTGGACAGTTGATTGATACTACAAAAGCCAAGATCTTTTTCCTTAACACTACCCTTTGTCTTTGTTTGTGTTGGCTGTCTTCTTGGCGGGGGGGGTTTGCGGGGGGTTGTCGGGTTCGTGGCTTCGGGGTGGTGGGGGCTTCTGCGTTGTCTTTTCGGTGGTGGGTTGGTGGGTGGTGGGTTGGGTTTTTTGTTTTTGTTCGTTTTGTGGTTTTTTTGTTTGGGTGCGGTGGGGGTTTGGTCGTTTTTGGTGGTTGGCTTGTGGGGGGTGGTGTGGTTGCTTTTGGTTTCTGTTTTTCTGGTGGGGTTTCTTTGTGGGGTCTTTTTGGCTGTTGTTTTGTGGGTTGGGGGGGGTTGGTGGGTGGGGTGGTTGTTTGGGGTGTTTGTTGGGGTTTTTGGTTTGGTTTTTTTTTTGGGGTCGTGTGGGCTTGGTGGTTGGCTTTGTTTGGGTTTTTGTTTTGGGTGGGTGGGTTTGTGGGCTTGGTGTTGTGTGGGTGGTTTTGGGGGGGTGTTGTTTGTTTGGGGGTTGTTGTGTGGTTTTTTTTTTTTGGTGGTCTGTTGTTGGTTGGGTTGGTGTGGTGGGTGTTGTGTTTTTTTTTTTTTTGGTTGGTTGTTTGTGTTGGGTTTTTTGTTTGGTTGTGGGTTTGTTGGTTGGGGGTGTTTTTTGTTTTGGGTTGTGTGGTGTTTTTTGGGTTTGTTTGCGTTGGTTGGTTGTGTTTTTTTTTGTTTGTGGTGTGTTTTTTGGTTGTGGTTTTGTTTTGTTGGTGGGGTGTTGGTTTGGGTTTTTGTGGTTTTTGTTGGGTGGGGTTTTTCTGTTTGTGTTTTTTTTTTTTTTTTTTGTGGGTTGGTGGTTTGTTTTGTGGTGTTTTGTTGGTTTGGTGGGTTGGTGTTGGTGTTGGTTTGTTGTTTGTGGTTGTGGTTTTTGGTTTGGGTGTGTTTTTTGTTGGTTGGTGTTGTTGGGGTGGTGTTTTTGGTGTTGTTGGGTGTGTTTGGTTTTTGGTGTTTTGTTGTGTTTTTGTGGTTTGGTTTTTGGGTTGTTTGTGTTGGTTGTGTGTGGTTTTGTTTTTTTTGTTGTGGGGGGTGGGTGGTTGGGTTGGGTTTGGTTTGTGTTTTTTTTGGGGGTGTGGTTTTTGTTGGGGGGTTGTGGGTGGGTTTTGTTGGGGTTTGTTTGGTTGGGTGGTGGGTGGGGTGTTTTTTTTTTTTTTTTTTTTTTTTTTTTTTTTTTTTTTTTTTTTTTTTTTTTTTTTTTTTTTTTTTTTTTTTTTTTTTGATTTACAATTGATTACTGTGGACATTTTAGGGTTTAAAATTGGAAAATTTCCATCAACATATTTGGGTATTCTTTTGTCTCATAAAGGAAAGGAGGAGGAGCTTTGGGACTTAATTTTGGGTATAATGGAATCTTGTTTGGTAGGTTGGAAAGGTAAGTTCTTAACCATGACTGGAAGAGTACAACTCTAAGAGACTACATTGCAATTCATCCCTATTTATATGATGTCACATTTAAGGGTTGTCAACAAGTATAACATCCAAATTTGAGGTTTCCTCTTTGTATGTGGGATAGGGTTTGGAAAGAAAAGAATATTGGAGGGGCAGGCTTGCATAATTGCATACTTATGAATTTAACCTTAGGGGCAAAACTTGGTTGGAGATTATTCAAAGATTAAAAAAGTTGGGCGAAAACGTTATTATACAAATTTATACGTTCTGTTGATGCTATGAAATTATTCAAGAAACAATTACTACCTAAAGGATCGCCAACATGGAGCTTCATATTAGTTTGTTTGTAACTGATCAAGAACTATTAATGTCATCAATGGGATCATAATTTTTTCTATACTTTTTTTTTTTCTCCTTCTTTTTGTTTGTAACTGATCAAGAACTGTATTCGATGGTCAATCAATGAGGGTGATCATGCAATTTTTTGGTCCAATACTTGGTTGAAGACTTATACCCTTATCTCTAATTCAAAATGGCAACTAGTGGCTTAGGCATGTCTAGCTTATAAATGTCCAAAGGTCAAATATTATATTAATGTGACCAACAACTCCAAATCACAAATTTCTATTAGTAACTTTGGTGAAAGAGAGAAACTCAAACAAATACCAAATGAGCTTTAAAAGATGCTTCAAGAGTTTTATTTCCCCATTTTTAAACAAAAAAATGAGTTGGTTTGAAATCTATCAAAAAATGGTACTAGATCAAGTAGGGATATGAGGATTTAGAGCAAACAGAATTTCTACTCCCAATGATTTACCATGGAAGAATGTTTGGTCACTTGAAGCCCTCCATAAGGCCTCAACATTCATTTGGTTAGCAATCCAAAGCAATATTCTTACAAGAAAGAGTCTACAAAGAAGAGGATATCATGTAACTTTCAGGTGTGGCTTGTATGAGAAAGATCTAGAAACATCAAACCACTTACTTATTCATTGTCCCTTTGCTAGCACTATTTGGGTCTTCTTTTTCAAAAATATGAGAATGTCTTTGGTAGCTCCATCAACATTGAAAGAGTTGATGAAATGTTGGATTAATTATTTCAAAGCTAAAGCATTATATATTCCATGGAGGATTGACCTTGCCATTATTTGTTGGAATTTAGAGCTTGAAAGAATAATAGAATTTTTAAAAATAAATCTCAAAACCGTGCCCAAGTTTGGAATCATATTATTGCCTCTCTTGCAGAATGTTTAAAGAGATCATGCTTATCATGGAAATTCTCGTGCAAAAAAATATGTGATAGCCTCTTGGTTATAGGATTTAAATGTACATGTTAGGGTCATTGCGATAATGGATTTAACACAAAATATTTGCTTTGATCTATTCTATGGTAAAATGGAAATGTTTAGAAAATGGGTTTATCAAAATTAATTTTTATGGTGCTTCCAAAGAAAAGTTGGTGAAGGTAGTGCTTTTCAAAATAATGAAAGGTAAAATTCGCCTTAGTTGCTCAAAATCATATATGGAACTTCAACTAACAACTATGCAAAAGCTTGGGTACTTCTTACAGGGATCAAAATTGCAATTGAAAAATGATGGAAATTATTTCAACTGAGGGGATTCACAAATTATATTAATGTTATCAACAAAAATGGATGTGGAGATTGGATTAAAAATATTATTGTTGATGTTTATCAACTATTGTTAGAGGCAATCTCTTAGAAATGTGAGCATATCTATAGATAAGGAAAGGAGATAACAGATAATTTAACGAAAATTCAAATTTTATAAGGCAACTGGCCGAGTGAGATTTTCTCTCTTAACGAAAATGATGTCAAGGAACTGATTACGGAAACATAATAGTTTGAGGAAGAAAAATATATTTAATTGACCTACCAACAAATGTAATATTTTGTTATTTTGATAGGAGTGGCCCTCAATAGAATCCACATATAGCTTATTAAAAATAAAAAAATATAAAATAACTTGAAATTAATGTTTGTGATTGGTTATTATTTGCATTATTCACAGTTTATGGAAAATTAAAGCCAGGACTAGTAACTACTAATGACTGTTAATATTACTTGATACTAATGGTTGAAAGGATCCAAACCTTTTATTTGTATAGTATTTCTCTTAACAAAATAATAATTTCTTAATTTTAACCTTGAGCTTTGGGGCATGATTGAATGAAATCCAAGTTGATTTTTTTGTCAATTCAATCCATCTCACTTGCCTCCATATATTGATGTTTTTTTCACATAAGTAAATCATGATAATTTGTTTTAAAGGTATTTTTAATTTGTGTCTTAGTAATGTACCTATAATGCATCAATTTGTTTATCCATTGCTAGACTCTGATTTGGAACTGACAATTTTATGATTATTGTTTTCAATGAGTTTACACAAGTCTTTATGGGCGGTCCCAGTCCTCTCATACTGTGTGGGGTTGAACTTTGGACCTCTCAAAGGGAGGCCAACACCCTTACCACTACATTAAGCTTGCAACTAGTTTTATGATTATTGTTATTACTATTTTTTTAAAATGAAGGTGTAGAAATAAGAGGAAAGGATTTTTTTTTATAATGATCAAAGTCAGTCAATGGGGAATGAATATTAAAATTGGTCACAACTACCTGAGGGAGTCAGAATAGTGTTCCAAAGAGTACAATACACAAATTATTGGAGTACTAAATCCAACATCCAACCTAAATAGATGAAACATGTCTTTATGAAGATGGCATCACGTGGAACATACACATATAGAGGATATATTAAGTACAAACAAAATACAAGCATGGCACAATGGGCACTCAAATTGTCATAGAAGATCCATTGTTGAAAAGAGTTAGAATGTGAGCTGAAGATGCAAAAGAGGAATCTAAAAATATATTGCCTGACTAAACCTCCTGGATTGTGAACATGGGTGATGTTGACTACCTTGATCTATATATAGAAAATATTCCTTGGTAGTTGTTATATGGAGAAGGCACTATCTCATAACTCTACACACTATCCTGTAAGAGACTAAAAAGGGTGATAGGTTGTCATCAACCCAATAGTTTGCTGAGGCTATGAGAGTTAGCGATCATCCCCTAAAGCTAATTGCTTCTTGGAGGTATAGATCCAAACACCTCTTTCCTAGATATTAAGAAAATGAAGAAAGTGATCTCTCTGAATCTTTGTATAAGCAATACTACCTCCCTCTCATCTCATAGTACATGAGGCACCCAAAAATAAAGTGCTCATTTGTCCATACCTGTTATATGGAGCAAAGGCAACAAATCTTTACCCATCAAGTAATTTGATGGTCAACCTTGATCTTGGGCTAATAAAAGTATACTCTCATCTGACCAATGGGAATCCTAAGGCCATAAAACCAATGATGCCTAACATGATTGAGACAACTAATGATGCCATCCAAAATCTAGATAAAATTCTCAACATAGAAAGACACTTTAGGGCCAACATACCAAAGAGGAGACATCCACATGGTGTATTTTTTGGTCTTTATGTTAGACTTGTGAATCAGCTCTTTCTCTGAGATGAGATGAGAGGGGCCACTAATGAATATCAAAGGGGTGGGAGGTGACTTATGGAAATCTTGATAGATCGGAGAAAAAATTAAGTTTACAAGATTTTTTAATCTATTTTGTCAATCTTCTAGTTGAAAAAAAGCTATTTATCAAGCTTATTAAGTATTTTACCAATAATGTGGGCAGTCGCTCTCGCTATACAAAACAAGGCCATGTGATAGATTCAGGTCAACATAGCAAGTAGAAGATCAATCATCCCACAGAAACAAAAAAAATAACAAGTAAAAAAAAGTAAGGAACAAGGAAGAAGCGTGATTAATTATCCTATAGCCATGAGCATGCCACAACTGAATATGAAAATGTTTTCTTGACAACCTATAATTAATGGACTTCTTAAAGTTTTATTAATCTTGGTATAGTTTCGGTTTACTTACATTGTCCCTTTTCTACATCACTAGGGGCAGTGGGAGTTCTCATAACCACCTCTTCAAGTTTTTCCAAACCATTTCCAAATGATGTGAAATGATCTGAGAGTCGCTTTATGTAGCATTAGTAGGAGCAATGGGAGTTCCCATAGCAAATTCTTCAAGCTTTACCAAATGACCTTCAAATGATGTAAAATGATCATCAATCTGTTGTATAAGACACTCACCATAAGTGGAAAAGCTGGCAAACTGCCTATTTATACACAGACCAAAGTCTGCTAACACCTTAATCTCCAATAGCATGGCCTAAGGTGATGTTGTAAATATTTGTTGTTATCTTTATAGTTTGAGGGTCATGAAGAATGAATCCAGACATTAAGGGGATTATTTGTATCGATAGCATTGGAGACTAATTGTGTTGAAATCAATGGCCTCAGAGATTTTTGAATCGTATGTTGAAGCTATTTCCCTCCAGCCAATGGCTTGAGCTACTCTTGCAGATGGAGCTTGGAGCATTCTGCAAAAACAATGGATGAAATACATGTTGTGTATTTTGAGGCTTCAATGATGCAAATCTTGATGCAATGGATTTAAACGTATTGCATGGAAGCTTTAAGGAAACATTATTGCATAGCTGAAAAATGCTACAATAAATGTGGGACTCAAGTAAGGGATAGTAAAAATGACCATAATACTACACAATCTTTGCAAACATCTTGTCATTTGCTTTGAATAGGTGTAATATATTCAAACTGTTTAAAATATTGTGAATTTGGATCGAAAGTGGACTCTAAAACAAAGTAAGTAAAGGATCAAAAGAAAATATGGGGCTGTGTCAAGACAAACCAAATGATATGGATTATATAATAGTCTATATCAAAAGAGTATAGAGGCTTTATGATAAGGATGGTTGCATATTAATATCTAGAACCAAAAACAAATAGTCACAGATACAAAGACACAAAAAGTTGGTGACCCATGGGTCACCAAACAATGACATGGATCAACATGATGACCCATGAAAAAAACTCAAACTGCCATGAAAGTTAGGTTTACCATATATACATGTTCTAAAATATGCCTTTAACTAAGAGTTACCAAGTACGGTTTGGTTCAGAGGTTTGGAATGCCAATAAAGTTCGAAGGCTTGGTTTTTTTCATGGAGGTTTAGTTTGGTTCAAAAAAGTTTGGATAACTAATATATATACACCCAGAAAAAATATTTATCAAAAAATATAAACACATGTAAATAAGAAAAAATTAGGTTCTTCCATATTTCTACATTTAAGTATATTTTATAGTTTATGAATATATAAGTTATAATTTATGAGCCATATTTTATTTTGGAATATATAAAAAACTTTACAAATTATAAAATAAAAAAGAAACAGAAAAAAATGGAGATTTGGTTTGGTCTTGTGTGGATTCTTGGTCCAGTTTCGAACAAACCTGGTAACTGTCCTTAAGCTAGACTGGAAGGAACATGAAGATGGTAATTTATTTGATCCTCCCCAAGGTTAGCTTCATGTAGTTTGAGCATCAATCTTAGTTTGACAAACATCACTTCTAATAGAGGTTTAGTAAAAATAGCAGCAATCCAAACATCTATTTGGCATAAATCCATTGAATAATGCACTTCTAAATTGGATTCAAAATATAATGACAGTGGATTTCAATATGTTATGTTCTATTATGTGCATAATAGGTTGACAACACTATAATTATCACAAAAAATTATGGTTTTATGACTTTCTCAAAGGCACAATCAGTCTGCTGAATAAGTGTCCTGAAATAATTTGCACAAATTGTTGAATTTTTGCATCATTAGAGAAGCTAATAAATACAATGCTAATGAGTTTCCCCCATCAGCAATTCAATCTATGAGATGTTTACCTTGTTGTTTTTGAGGAGCCTAAAGGGCTTCCCCTTTGAGATCCATTCAACATTCCAATTAGTTTATGTGAGGATATTAGTTGCCCAATTAAAAACCGCATCACACTACCTTCATTGCAAGTGCTAATATTGAGTGCCAAATCTAGCAATTACTATAGTTTGGCAAGATTCAAGCTAGTACTTTGCCTTGCAAATATCCTGCTCTTTTGGTGCCAAAGAAAGAGGACAAGGAGTGGCACTTAGTCGTGAATAATTGGCCTCTCAACAAAATCACTTGAAGAACTGCTACCCGCTTCTTTGGATTGATAATTTTCTAGATCAACTTCAAGGAGCTAAGCACTTCACTGCGCTCAACTTGAATTTTGGATATCACCAAGTTTTCATGGAGCCTCATCATGTTTGGAAATCAGCCTTCAAGTCATAGTTTGAGCTCTACAAGTGGTTGATCATGTCTTTTGCCCTTAATCATACACCTACTATATTTATACGCATCATCAATGATGTCTTCAGGCCCATCTTGGCCACTTCATTGTCATCTATCTTGATGATATTTTGTTCTATAGAAGATATGGGAGGACCACTCTATCATGTGAAGATAGTGTTGGATCTTATTTGCCACCAGCTCCAAGTGAAGCTTAAGAAATATTTTTTGGACAAACTTCAATGAAGTACTTGGGCTTCCTCATTGATGAGTGTGGGGTACATGTGGATTTAGATAAAATCAAGGTACTTCATGAGTGGCCAAGTCCATCCAGTATTTTCAGATCTGAAGAGTTTTCTTGGGAGTATGAACTTCTACAAAAATTTCACTCACAACTACTCACATGTTCAACAACCACTTCATTAGCTCACCCATGAGAAAATTTTTACTTGAAGTCCTGAGACTAATTAAGCTTTTCATTATCTCAAAGATGTTCTTTGTAGTGCTCTTGTGCTTGCCTTTTCTAATTTTCAACGATCATTCAAGCTTGAGAATGATGCTTCTCAATATGCCATAGGAACAGTTCTTAAGTAGGGAGGACATATAATGGCCTATGATTATGAGGCTTTGTCACAGGTCAAGATTAATTCTAGCACCTAAGGAATTTTATACCTATGTGCAGCCACTCAAATAGTGGCACAATTATTTTCATGATAAGGAGATCATTATGCACATGAATCATCAACCCCTTCAATTCTTGAACTCTCCATCAAAAATTGAAGAAGATCGACATCTGAAATAGGCAGCTTACATGCAACAGTTTCATTTGGTGATCATCACCAACAACATGTGTAGCTTATGATGAGTGTAATCCTCACTTGGTTCCAATTGTTGTTTCTTTGCAATAGCTGACAGTAGTCAATTACCTTTCCTTGACCATAGCTTAAAAGATCGAGTATTATACAAGTTGATTTAGATTTGTGTTCCTACTATCCTCTCGTTAATTTTTACTCAAGAAAATTGATTCCTCTCCCTTACATCTTGGTTTGAAAAATACCTAGCACCATCTTCAACACTATTTTTATTGGCCTTCTATAAGGCAGAAAGTTGAAGCTTTTATCCATTGGTGCTCTCTTTATAGCCAGTTTGAGCCTTGCAATCGAAATCTTGGATTGTATCAGCCTTTGGCAGTTCCTTTCCAACCATGGGAATCTATTTCCATAGATTTCATCAACAGTCTGCCTAAAACTCAGTGACAACTTTATTGCACTTTTGTTGTGGTGTGTTGTTCCAAAATGGCAATTTTTATGCCATGCACAAGTCTACAAATGCACCCCAAGTAGTTGAATTGTTTTTCAAACATGTTTAGAGCTGTTTTGGGCTACTACTTAGTATTATTTATGATGGTGACTCTCATTTCATGTGTCACTTTTGTAAATCATGGTGAAAACTTCTTGATTATCAGTTGTCCAATCTCCACTTCATTTCATCCACAAAATGATGGCCGGGGGGGGGGGCTCCCGCCTGCCCCCCCCCCGCCGGGGGCGCGCGCCGCGGGGGGGCGGCGCGCGCGCCCCGCCGGCGCCCGCGCCCGGCGCGCGCGCCCCCCCCCCCGCCCGCGGGCGCCGGGCGGGGGGGGGGCGGGGGGGGGGCCCGCGCCCCGCGCCCCCCCGCGCCCCCCCCCCCCCCCCCCGCCCCCCCGCGGCGCGGGCGGCGGGGGGGGGGGGGGGGGGGGCGGCGGCGCGCGGGGGGCGGGGCGCGCGCGGGGGGGGGGGGGGGGGGGGGCCGCCGCGCCCCCCGCGCGGCGGGCGGGGGGGGGGCGCGGGGCGCGCGGCGCCCGCCCCCCCCCCCGCCGCGGCGGGGGGGGGGGGGGGGGGGGGCGCGGCGGCCGCCCCCCCCCCCCCCCCCCCCCCCCCCCCCCGCCGCGGCCCGGCGCGGGGCGCGCGGCCCGCGGCGCGGCGGGGGGGGGGCGCCCGGCCCCGCCGCGCGCCGCGCGCCCCCCCGCCCCGCGCCCCCCCCCCGCGCCGGCGCCGCGGGGCGCCCCCGGCGGCGGGGCGCGGGGGGGCCCCCCCCCGCGCCCCGCGCCCCCCCGCCCCCCCCCCGCGGGGCGCGGGGGCGGGGGGGCGGCCGCGGGCTGGGCGGGGGGGGGGGGGGGGGCGGGGGGGGAGGGGGGGGGGGGGGGGGGGGGGGCGGGGGGCGCGCGGGGGGGGGGGGGGGGCGGGGCGGCGCGCGGCCCCCCCCCCCCCCCCCCCGGGGGGGGGGGGGGGGGGGGGCGGGGGGGGGGGGGGGGGGGGGGGGGGGGGGGGGGTTTTTTTATTTTTTTTTTTTTTCCCTTTTTTTTTTTTTTTTTGCCCCCCCCTATTTAATAAATATAATTTTTTTGGGGGGTTTTGGGTGTGAAGGAAGGGGGAGGAGGGGGCGGCCAAACGGGGGGGGGGGGGGGGGGGGGGGGGGGGGGGGGAGGGATTTTAAGGGGGGTGGGGGGGTGGGGATTTTTTTTTGGGGTTTTGGTGCTCAACAATGACATCATATATGTAAGGGATGGTTTACTTGGCTGAGATGTTAAGGAAAGCATGCACAAAGAAGGTCATCATTGCATGGATCATCGGCTACAGAATTACTTGGTTCAGCTTGTTAAGTTACAAGCCACAAAAAATACTGAGAAAATGAGAGAAATAAAGAGACGGTGGCTTATGGGATGGCAATTCATCGATGTTTTTATTTTCGTTGAGGAGCTCAATGGCAAGGACTTTGGTGAGATCATGGGAAGGGACATGTTAATTTTTGTGGAGTGATAATGGTGAAGTGCAGTGAATGAGAAGCATAGGAGGATGGTTGACAAATGCATTGTGGGCCATTAATGGATTCACTCAAAGAAGGTCAATAAGATACTTCAAATTAGATGAAAAGGCTTGGACGATGATTGACCATGTGGGAATGGCAAGTGATAGTGAGAAAATATTGATGCCAATGGAGCTCATGGACAAAGCAACTGACATTAAATCTAAGAAAGGGGAAAGAGGATATGCAAAAGCTGAACCCAAGGAAGAACATGTGGAGAGCCCTTAGCTAAATCTTGGTCAAGGATAGTTATTTAATAGACCTATAAGTGATAGCCTGTGCCTCTCAACTAGATTAAAACTAAGGTGGTAGGAATCTCCCTACAGAGGGGTCCTCACCCAATGGAAAGGATAATGAAGACTTGTCTTGGGGATGCCATGGAGTGACAGTGCATGAAATTACAAGGTCAGTAGCCCCTCTGTGCTATGGTGGTTGTAGTGGGTGCTAAATTGAGGAGATACTACAAAGGATGGAATAAAACATAACCAACTTGGATGTAGAGAAGGCAAACTTCTTTGAAAGGTTGATAGCCATGTTTGAATAACTCATGACCTCTTTTGTTCCAAGGGTAGTTTCCAAGGTTATGCATTAGGGAAAACTAATCCTCCAATGTGTCCACAATTGTGACATCATGTTGATGCAGAAGCATCAAAATATGGTTATGTACTTAATGATTGTAGTTATATAGATGGCACATTTACAAAAGATAGACAAATAATGGTTTTAACTAGTGGTTAACCAACACATGGGTTTAAGACCATGGTTTTGAGATGTGATTGCCTCTATAAAAAGGGAATATGGGGTGTTTGTGTAGATAGGCAAGTTTAGAGAGTTTTAGATGGGTGTATTTGGGAATATATGATAATGGGAAGTATGAAAAATGTTTTGATGTAATGTTGTTTCGAAGAATATGAGAAGGAAAATGTTGATGGTAAAGTTGCCTCAATTTATATGTTGTCTTGAAAATTTGCACATTCTGTCTTCTGGATCTTGTTCTTTGTGATCTAGTGCATCACATGCTCAGTCAGAAGCATGACTGAGTTTACAGGGAGTGCACTTTAGTTTTCCGTTCTATCCATGGTTGTTGCAATGAAAGGTTCTTGTATAAAAATTATTTAGAATTACAAGTTTTTACTAGTCTAGTCTTGATTTCCGTCTTAGGCCTAGTATAGCCATTAGTAGGAAGGGAAGTAATCAACCAGATATGGCCACCTACGTGTATCTTTTGGAGAGGTCTTGCTTTGGAAGGGCATATATTTCCATTGTTTCAGATCTCCAGATGGTAATATGATGTAATCAAGTTGTAAATAGGTTTATTTTATCAACCAAATTGGAAAAATAAAAAACTATAAATACTAACTTGTGAATGTCGATTTATTTTCTCTTTGTATTAATTTTTGAAATTTTAAGTTTAATCACAACACGTATGCTGGCAACCCTATAGATTATTCAATGCATGTCATGTGAGGTTTTACTTCAAAAAATTCGGTTTAACAGACGAATTGTAACTTCAGACAAGCACAAACACAAATGTTATAAAATAAAAAGCCCAACTAGCTAAGAAAAAGAAAAATAAGGCAAGTACCTTGGCCTCAGAATAACGTGCACGTCATAAATTCGAAGCGTGACAGCAGGTCTACTCCACGGCAAGATTTTAATACTGACGCCTCCAATGGTGGCCGAATGCATCAACAGCTTACTGGACTGCATAAAAGCTGAGTTTAGAGCCGCGACATTCAACTTTAAATCCTGGAAAGCTCCCTCGCAGCGGAAAAGGCCAAGGTCGAACTCCATGAAAGGTTCCTCCTGAAGCCATGGGCGCAGTAAGCACGCCACCCACCTCTGCAATGCGCCCTTCACCACCATTCTGTGTTCTGTCCCTCCCAAAACCTTGGAACCTGTAAAAATGAGCCTCTGCACGTCTAAATTATCAAATTAAAGAAGGTTCATTTACCTACGGCCGTCTGGAAATGTAGCGCAGATTGCACCACATACGTGCCAGGATTTCTAAGCAAGAAAGGGATTTAAGTCGATTCCCAACGTAGCACTCGCCAACACACGTCGCAAAAGGACGCCCGGGCCCTGCGGTATTACGTGTGGGGAAAGAAACCGGCTTTCTCTAGCTGAACATGTTCTCTTGGCGGTGGCACTGTACAACTGCCACGTCCGAGGATATATTATATTACCTGATATATGTTGTCATGTAATATGTTGTCATTTTAATTATTAAGAAAACAAATTCTTGAGTGCAATAATGTGGACAGTAGCGGTGCAAGGCAATAAATGGCCCTCGACCACACACGAGCTTGTCCGGACTTCATTGACATCTAAAGCATGGCAAGTAGAGATGTTCACTTCGTGCAAATGGCAAAAATTGGTCAAATCTATCAATTTTAACTTAATCTTAAGTTTAAGTCGTTGGGAATTGGGATGGTTGTAAATGTAATATATACGTGGTTAATTTTTTTTTTTTTTTCTTGCAAGTATATAATAATGAAGGTAAGTGTAAGATTGTTTTTTTTTTTTTTTTTTGAGGTTCAAGGTTCAAACTGTGGTGTGTATGGAATTGTGTGTTAATCCTCTATTGAAAAGTTTAGCTCTTGACCTGGGATCATGATTGGGATGGGAATGCTCAGCCCTAAACGTGGATAGAAGAGTTTCTCTCACTAACCAAAAAGTATAGTATGGATAAAAAAAAATTAATGTGATTATATTTTTAAAAGTTTTTCAAGATCATAATTATAATGAATTAAGATAAAAAATGAAAAAATAAAAAACCCTCGGCTATCCCGAGGGGTTCACCCATCTCCCACTAGCCCGAGAGATTCACCTGGATGGCACAGGTCCCGTGAAACGAAAAGTCTTGACCCTCCAAGGGATATAGGGAACGATTTTCCTTAACAAAGGTTTTGTCTCAAGGGAACAACGCAACAGTTCAGGCTTTAGCTCTTCTTCGAGAGGTCAAAGGTTCAAACTACGGCGTGGGTGAGTGTGTGAGGGGTGGGTGTGTGGTGGTTGTGTGTTAAATTCCCTATTGATAAGCATAACTCTCGGTTTTACAAGGGGTCAGTTAAAAGGAGACTATTGAACCTTGTGTTGATTGTAGGGGTTTCTCACACTAACCAAATAAAAGAAAATCATAATGTATTAATCCTAGCCCCGTTGAACAGGAGGTCCACAGTTCGAACCTCTGCGATGCGAAGGGGATACAAAAAATCTTTTGTGTCTTCCCTCTAGATAGTGGTATAATCGGATGGGACGACATTGTTAACCACCTAAGAGTGGCTCTCGAGGTTTCTTTCTAACCTAACATTTTTATCTGCACCAAGTATCTTACTGGCAAGTTTTTCCAATCCTTTAAACAAGATCCAGGGTTCAATCTTGGTGGCCTGCGTCGAATACAAAAAAAATCCTTGGCTAGCCTGAGGGGTTCAGGCGGATGGGACGGGCCTCCAAAAAAAACCCTAGCTAGCCTGAGGGGTTCACCCCTATGGGACAGGCCTTGTGGAACAGAAAATCCTAGCCTCAAGGGCATACAGGGAATGGTTTTCCTTAACAAAGGTTTTGTATCTACACTAGGTACTTCACTGGCAAGTTCCTCCAATCCTCTAAAAGAGGTCCAAGGTTCAAGCTTGGCAACCTACGTCGAATACAAAAAGATCCGACTAGCCTAAGGGGTTCACCCAGATGGCACAGGTCCCGTGGAACGAAAATTCTTGGCCTCCAGGGGATACGAGGAACGGTTTTCCTTAACAAAAGTTTTATCCGCACTAGGTACCTCACTGGCAAGTTTTCCCAATCCTCTAAAAGAGGTTCAAGGTTCAAGCCTGGAGGCTTGTGTCAGATACAAAAGAAACCCCTTGACTAGCCTGAGGGGTCCCTCGGATGAGATAAGCCCTACGAAACAGAAAGTCCTGGCCCCCAAGGGATACGGGGAACGATTTTCCTTAAAAAAAGTTTTACAGCACTGTCGACCACCTAAGAGCGACTCTCGATATTTTCTCTCTACCCTAAGAGTTCTTTGTCTCAATGGGGACAAAGTAACATTTCGAGCTTTGGCTCTTCTTTGGGAGGTCCAAGGTTAAAATCGCAATGTGGGCGAATGTGTGAGGGGGTGGGTGTGTGGTGGTTGTGTGTAAAATTCCTTATTGATAAGCATAACTCTTGGCTTTACAAGGGATCATGGTTTGTGTCGGATACAAAAAAAAAAACTAGCCTTAGGGGTTCACCTAGATGGGATAGGCCCCGTGGAACGAAAATTCTTGGCTTTTAAGGGATACAAGGAACAGTTTTCCTTAACAAAAAATTTATCTGCACTAGGTACCTCTCTAGAAAGTTTTCCCAATCCTCTTTAAGAGGTTCAAGGTTCAAGTCTGGCGGCCTATATCAGATACAAAAGAAACCTTCTGGCTAGCTTGAGGGGTTCACCCAGATGGGATAGGCCTCGTGGAACAGAAAGTCGTGAAAGTCCCGGCCCCCAAGGGATACGATGAACAATTTTCCTTAACAAAGGTTTTACGGCACTATCGGCCACCTAAGAGCGGCTCTCAAGAATCTCTCTACCCTAAGATTTATTTATCTTCTTTGTCTCAGGGGGATAGCGCAACATTTCGGGCTTTGGCTCTTCTTCGAAAGGTTGAAGGTTCAAACCATGTCATGGGCGAGTGTGTGAGGGGGTGGGTGTGTGGTGGTTGTGTGTTAAATTCCTTATTGATAAGCATAGCTCTTGACTTTACGAGGGGCCATGGTTTGGGGGAGACCGTGTTGGACGTAGGGGTTTCTCACACTAACCAAATCTCAAAAAAATTATGTTTTAAAATATATAATAATAAACATAAGTATTATATGATATTAATTTAATTATTATATTTTTAAGAGATCGAGGTTCAAAACTTTGTTAAATAGTATAGGATAATAGCCAAGTTTATGTAATGTTATTATATGGTCATGGGGTGGGATTCATGTCAATTTAATACAACCTATTAAAAAAATATGTGAGTATAGTATAATTATTATACATTCGACGATAATATATTTCTATTGTAATATTATTATACTATATTATAAATGTGATTTAGCTTTAAATATATATATATAAAAAAAATTATATTAATGAGAGAGCAAAACAAGTTTATCTAGTACATAGCTTGGAGAAGTTGTCTGAAAGAAGAACAAACAAGAGAGCAGTTAGAGACCCTATAGCTAGCAAAGGCACCAAAATTTGCAAGAGTTTTAAAATTTCTATAAGCACCACAAAACTTAGAGACACCAGAAACTCTACAAGCACCGAAAAAATCATAGGCACCAAAAATAAAAAGGACACCCAAAAAAACAAAGAAGGTAGAGTTTAAATTTTTTTAAATATACCATAATCCAAAATTCAAAAAGACATCACTCAAACAAATGGTACAAGAATCAAAACTCCAATACGTGACTCTCTGGAAACTTTGGTGCTTGAGTCTTATCAAAAACTTTAGTGCTTGTAAAATTTGAAGAACTCTGATGCTCAAAATAGTTGGAAAATTCTAACTCTTGGGATTTCAAAGCTCAAATAAAATTCTAGAACTTATACTATGAGTTAGATACGGGAACATCAAATTTTTCCAAAGTGCTAGAAAACATAAAGGAGATGGAGTCTTAAGTATTTTGGAATCTTTATATGTTATGTTTATTCCATGTTCTTGAGGATAAGTTAGCTCTACCTCAAGCAGACAATAGTGCATTATCTCAACCAATAGAAAATTACTGTGAGGTGAAAGTTCTACCACACAACCCTTCCAGGGATAACCATGTCAATCATCCTTGCCTAGAAAATATCCCTAGTGAAGGGTCTCTTTCATTAATTACACATCCTTCACAATGATCAAACCATGAGCAATGGAATTTGGATTATGAAGAACTTGAAAGTCTATGGGTATTACTTGCCCCTCTATAGCTAGAAGATGAATCCCACTTTTTAATAAAAGAAACAATCGATATCAACATAGGTTCTAAAGACGATCTGAAAATTATAAAGTTAGGAAAAGTCCTAATTCTAGAAGTGCATGAAGAGTATAGAAAAATTTAGATCTAATTCCTTGACATCTTTGCATGGTCTTATGCAAACAAACCTAAATTAGATTTGTCTCTACTAGTCCACCATCTAGTTGTTAAGCTAGATGCTAAACTTGTAAAGCAAAAATTAAGGAAAATGCACCCAAAAGTTGCTTTACTTGTTAAAGAGGAACTCCAAAAACTTTTAGAAGTTAAATTTATCAAGGCAATCAATTATTCCAATAGAATTTCCAATGTAATACCTGTAGCTAAAAAGGAAGGTGTTATGCATGCTTGCACTGACTTTTGGGACATAAACAAAGCCTATCCAAAGATGAATTTTCTTTGGCAAACATAGACATGATTGTCAATTTCACCAATGGGTATGAAATGTTATCCCTAACAAATGGATTTTTTAGATACAACCAAATTCAAATTGTGCTAGAAGACTAATCTAAGACAACCTTTGTTACTTATTAGGGGACCTTTTGCTATCAAGTCATGTCCTTTGGTTTGAAGAATATTGGGGCTACCTACATGCAATGACATATATATTTCATGATACGATGCATGTTATCATTGAAGACTATGTTGATGACCTTCTTGGATGGTCCATAAAACAATAACACATTAGAAAGGCATACCTTTGAATGACTAAGAGAATACAAGGTTTTCCTAAAACCCTCCAAACGCATATTTGGAGTGACATCAAGAAATTTATTAGGGATTATAATCTCTTGGCATGGCATCAAGCTAGATCTAGACAAAATATCTACCATCATCGACATGCCACCCCCTAAAAATCCAATCCAACTTCAAAGTTTGCAAAACAAATTACAAGCTATTAAGAGATTTACTTCTCAATTGGTGGACAAATGTCAACCCTTTTCCAAAATTTTGAGGAAAGGGATTGAATTTAATTGGGACAAATAATGTCAAAAGGCTTTTAATACCTTAAAAACATATATTCTATCTTTGTTGATGCTTGTACCACTAGATCCCCTTAAGCCATTACTACTATACATCACAATTATAGTCCATGCCTTAGGTGCCATGTTGGTGCAATACAATGATCAACATAGGGAAAGTGCTATCTACTATATTAGTAGAACCCTATTTAGCTATGAAACTCAATACACACCTCTACAACAATTATGCTTGGTAGGGGTCTTTGCTTCTCAAAATCTGAGACATTACATGGACCCTTTAAGGTGCCTTATATAAAAAACCTATCCTTCGGGTAGGATAGTCAAATAAGTAATGTCCCTTAATGAGTTTAATCTCGAGTTCATTTTCCAAAATTCAATAAAAGGATAAGTGATAGATGATCAGTTGGCAATGACCCCTCTACCAACTAGTCACCCCCTAGTGATCAAATATCCTGGTGAAGTAATATGTAGCCTTGAAGTAGCCTAGCAAGATTCTTAGACCCTTCACTTTGGCTACACAAGATGTGTTGAAGGGATAGAAGCAAGAATTGTACTGGTGTCACCCTGGCATATTGTTATCCTTCTATCCTTTAAGCTTCAATTCTTGTGTATCAACAACATGGTAGAATATGAAGCACTTATTCTTTAGCTTTGGGCAACCCTAGCCCTAAAAGTAATGTCTCTCTCCATTTTTGGAGATTCGCAATTAAATATTAACCAAATTAGTGTAATTCATCAAACTAAAGATGATAAACTCAAAGCCATATAAAGACATTGTGGATAAGTTGATGATAACTTATGAAAAGTCACCATTGACACCATTCCACACCTTAGTAACAATTAGGCAAATGTTATGGCCGTAAACACCTCACTCAATCTCCAAGAATTAGAAGATGAATAAGAAATAATTACCATCTAACAAATAAAGCAACCTATAACTTTGTTATCCAGTCAAGAACCCTTAGCAATCTTTGCCACTGAGTAAGCCACTATCCTTGACCCTTGATACAAGGATATTTATGACTTCCTTAAAAGTGTCACTTTGTTGAAATATTTAAATCATAATGAATGAAAGAGCATAAGGCAATGAGCTTGTAGCTTTGTAATAATCAAATACATCTTGTATAGATGGTATTTTGATATCATTCTTCTTAAGTGCCTAAGTTTAGACGAAGCTAAATAAGTGTTTCAAGATGCCTGCGAGGGAGCATGTGGGGGTCACTTCAATGGAAGTGCCATTGCTAAGAAGCTCATTCAAATGAAATATTATCAACCATCCATGGAAAGGGATACCCATTATTACGTGAAAAATGTGAAAAGTGCCAAAAATATGACAATATTATCCATGCACCCTCCCAAGAGCTCCAATCCATGACAATCCCCTGGCCCTTTTCCACTTGGGGGTTAGATATCATTGACAAGATAAACCTTGATATCCAATGGGCATAAATTTATAATCACCATAAGTGAATACTTCACAAAGTGGGTAGAGGTTATACCCTTATCTTCATTCACTATAGTTAAAGTGTCTAAGTTTATCCTAAACCATATCCTATTTTGATACGATATCCCTAACATGATCATTTCTGATAATGACACATATTTTAAGAACAAAAATATTGCTAAATTATATGCAAAATTTAAAATTCAATATAAATGGTCGACCCCATATTACCTACAATGTAACGGTCAGGTTGAAGCCTTGAATAAAACTCTAATAAAAATATCAAAGAAACTTATTAGCAAAATTGGTTGGAATTGGTTTTTGTAGGTGTATCCTACCTTATGGTTGCATTGTACTAGTGTTAGAACTCCAACTAGTGCTACATCCTATGCCTTGGTCTATGGAACTAAGGTCATCTTCCCTTTCAAATTAGAAGTTACATCCCTTTGAATCCTTTTGAAGGACACTTATATTGGAGACGAGTATCACCATGCAAGCCTTAGCCAATTGGAACTGCTTGATTAAAAGCGGATCCATGCCTTAGAAAATCTATGGGTTTATCACCAAAAACTCAAGAGAGTCTATCAAAAAAAAGTGTTATCTTATTCTTTTGAGATAGGTGATTTAGTTCTCAAAGAAAACCAAAGAACAATAATAACAAAGAAGACTTATAAGGTAAATTTGATCGTAATTGGTTAGGCCCATTCATAGTTTTCATTAAATATGGGTCAAGTGCATATCACCTAGCCACCTTAGATGGTAAAGAACATAAAGAGCCTATAAATATAATGCATCTAAAAAAATGTTATGCTTGAATTTGCATGTTTTGCCTACACATGTGCTTGATTGCATGGTTGATTGCATGCATGGTTACCTATAGAATATACTTGCTTGATATTATGTGCCTGTTTGCATGATTTCTTGGGTTTATTTGTGTAGACACGAAAAATTGACCCACTCTGAGTGGGTAATATTCCTTAGTACCTTAAGAGGCCCCCTACCTCTGCCAAAGGTAAGGATAGGCCTCTTTCCCCCCTATTTTACCTTTTCTAGTGATTTTAGCAAAATTGCGCCCCGTCTTCACGAGGCACGACTTCGCAAAAGCAATATCACGCCCCACCAAAATGGGGCACAACTTCGCTGATTTTAATTTAATATTATTTTATTTTATTATGTTTTCTTTTTGCCCTCTTAGACCTGGGTTTAAATCCTCTAGCATGTTTTTGTGTCGGTTGTGAGTTTATTTGTGCTCGCCCTGATCGTCTATAAAAGGAAGAGCAATCTCACTCTTTTCATATCACGATCATGAACTTACTAATGCTCATGCGATCTTTATCTTCTAACACTCGCTTACTACTTTTATTTTGCTCTACTTTCTGTGTCTTCTGCAAGCTAACCCGAAGTGCAAATTTTAGATTTTGATTTCCTGATGCGTGGATTGGATTGCTGCTCAACTTGGTGGATGCATATTGTGGCTCAAAGGGAAAGAGTTCCAGTTTGAATACTTATCCTTCTTCTATTGCTTTTGCGTTCTCCATTTAGGTTTTGCTCTCTATGATTTCGCATTTATTTTACGTTCTATGCATGCACTTTTATTTTTTGTGTGTTTGAAGCGAAATTGTGTCCGATTCTGTCAAGGTGCGACTTCGCTAACCCTAATTTAGGGTTTTAGCTTGTAGAAGCAAAATCATGCCTCATCTTGATGGAGCGCGACTTTACCGAAGCGTTATCACACTCACTTTTTGCGAGGCACTATTTTGCCTGAGATCAACCTGGGGGCAAGTTTTGTTTTCTGATAGTTTTGTTAGCTTCATTATTGCATACTGAGCATATTGGCATATTCAGTTTTTGTTTTTATTATTTTTGCATATTTGTTTTATGAATCATTCTCCAAAGGTCAATTTTTTATTTTTTGTTGAAAGGTCATCTAAGGGACCTAGGGGGCTTGACTGTTGCGCCTCCAAGGAGTGTTACACAACGGCCTAAGAAGCCCTCCTAATGTTGATCATCATTTTTAGTGTTTCTTAGAATATCTTGCAGGATTAGGTATTTTGATATCATTGGACAAGAAGCATCAAAAGCTAGGGTCAACCACTAGTTAAAGCTAAGTGTTTTGATTTATCTTGTTGGTTTTCTAATATGATCTAAATTTAATTCTTAGGCATCTAAAAGTGAAAAGCATTTAGTTTGCATCTAGGGATAATTTTTGTGCATTCATTTTGTATGTTTTCACTTTAAAGGTTTTATGAAATAAACCCTAGTTTAGTAAGCATTCAAAATAAATAATCATATTAGGCTAGCTCTTGTATGCTTGCATTCTATTTTTAGTTGTCATACTCTATTTTTTGCATTGTCATTTATCTTTCTTAGTTTAGAACTAGAAAGGCTAAACTTAGGTGTTTTTATTAAAACTGAATACATCAAACATTCATGAATATCCTAAGGACTTTGAGCGAGTCCTAAAACAATTTCTGGTGAATCCATCCCCCTAGCACCGAGTGTAGAGCACAACATATCCCCGTGGTCCACCCCATAAAAGGTTCCCTCCTTGTGGATCCAGCCTTTTGTTGGGAATTGTATGCAGTAGGGTAGTTTTCCCCCTCTACATCTTTGGTGAACCCGATGTGAACACCTCCTTTTCTTTTAAAACAATAAGTAAGATCATTAAATTGTGTGTCATATATTTTAAAAAAATAATTCCTTTGTGTGTAAGTGTATAGGTTCTTTTTAGTCTTGGTTATTCTCCTTGTCTTATTCCTTTTCCTCAATGGCTTTTGATCTTGAGGGAGGACGAAGACTTCTTAGGTTTTATGAGATTTTTAATGAGATTGATCTGATTGATAGAGAAAATCACAACCTAGAAGAAGAGACTAATAATCATCTTGATCCTATCCAAGATTCCAATGGGAATATCATCTTTAAATCTTTTGATCATATATGGACTTTCTATAAGTACCATAAGCATGCTTTGGATATGGCTTTAGAGGAAGAAGCATTACTTGAAAAGAATGTCCCACTCCGAGATAGCCCTTTGAATGAACCTTTGAATCATGGTAATCAAACTTTTCAACCTACTTATGCTACTACTGTGACCACCAACATTGGAGTGAATCCAACAATCCCTCCAACTAGTAGTAGCACTCAAATTGGTTCTCAATTTCCACTTCAATCTTCTAATATCAACATTGTTTCCTCTTTTTCACCACAAGTTAGTTTTCCATTCCCACAAGGTCCCACATATAACAACAACCTCATCATGCCCAACCTAAGTCAAGGGAATATTGGGAACACACATAATCCATAATTACAAAATTTGGTAAGTGTAGTAAATCAATTGGTTTCAAGGATGGATATGATTCAACCTTCAGGATTTACATACAATTATAAGGAAATGTGTAGTCAGCCATTGGATCCTATTGTTGCTACTAGACCTTATCCTAAGCATTTTCCTATGCTAGTTTTGCCAATCTATAAAGGGACTGAAGATCCAATAGAGCATTTAAGAGGATTCAGGATAGCTTGTCATGATCTTGTTTATGATGATATGCTCTTATTGAAAACATTTCCAAAGAGTCTTGTTGGAGTGGCATTAGAATGGTATTATCGATTGCCCAACTATTCTTTAGAGAGGTTTTGAGAAGACTACCGAGATGTTTGTTCATCAATTTAGTGCTTATATTGAAAAGGAAGTGACAATGAGAGATTTATAAGATTTAAAGCAAAGTAAAGAATAAAAATTTTCAGAGTTTCTAGCTCGTTGGAGAAGTTTAGTTGGCCTATTAAGACAACCTGTGTCTCAGAAAGATATGATTTATATATTTATTGGCATTTTACAAGAATAATTATCTTATGCACTAGAAACTACTACTATCACATCTTTAGATCAAGCCATTGAGTTAGCAAGAAAAGTGGAACAAGCTCTCATTAGAAGAGTTCAACTTAAGGTTAAAGAAGATAAGCCTACTAAGTCTCAACATAAGAATAAGCATATAGGAGGCAATAGTGATAGCAGACCTGTTAATAATGTCACTAACAACCTATAAAAGATTATACTTTAGAAGCCTCCTCAAAGGAATTTCACAAGACTTAATATGCCTATGGAAGCAGTTTTAAAATAACTATTGGATGTTAAGGCAATTGAATTACCTCCCATAAGACAACCAAATACTACTGCTCATTGGTATAAAGTAGATCAACATTGTGCATATCATAGAGTAGAAGGACATTGGACTAATTCTTGTAAAAGGTTGAAACATGTGGTTCAAGATTTAATTGATGCTGGTCGCATTGACACTAGTAGTTTTCAATCTTCCAACAACCAAAAAAATCAGAATAGAACAAGACAAACCAACCAAGTGTCCTATAAAAGTGTACCACATCAGTATGATAACAACATGGTTGGAATGATAACAACTACTCCAAGAAAATTAGTACAGAAGATGGATGATTCAGTAAAGATTCCCCTCTTAGAACTTCTATAGAATTCTCAAGCCCATGAAGAAGTTATGATAAATATTTTGAAGTAGCAACCAGTACCTCCAAATATTTCTCCTAGTGATATGACAAAGGTTATAAGTTCCCTCAGGAAGCCTCATATCACATTTTTAGATAATGATATGGTTTCCTTAGGAGTACAAGAAGATTCTTCTCTATACATCACTGCTTACATTGGGGACACTCTCATCAAAAGGATTATGATTGATAATGGTTCTTCACTTAATGTTTGTACATAGCATTTCTTTTAGAAATTTGGATTGAAAAAGGAAGATTTGATTGCATTGAGTGACATCATTAGAACTTTTAGCAATGATTCTCAAGAATCTTGTGGCACTATATTACTCCCTCTTAGGGTTGGGACCAAACTTTTGAATACAATGTTTTATGTGGTGTCTTGTCCTGCATCTTTTAATCTTCTTCTTGGATGACCTTGGATTCATGCAATGAAGGTTGTCCCTTCTACTTTTCACCAATGTGTCAAATTTGAGTTTGAAAACCAAATCATTTCTATTATGGGAGATTCTCATCCATTTGAATTTTGGTCACCAAAGGGTCTATCCCAAATTAATTCATCACAATCTTCCTCTGATTTTTTTTCTACAAATGTTTCATCACAGGATCAAGATGATTCTTCTTGTTTAGATATTTGCTTTGATGAATCTCATCGAGGTTTGGAGTGGAATTTTGAGGAAGAGGGTCCACCCTCTCCTAAGGTCTTAACCCCAAGGTTGCATGTTATAGATAAGACTTTATCTCATAATGACATCTGCTTTGATGGGTTTGTTCCTTGCGTAGCCCAGGTTGAGTCTTGTAGTTCTCAAGTGGACGTTGGTTCTATATCTCCCAAGGACCTTGAGCAATTAGGAGTTATTCCTTCCCCACCTCCTCTTGAGGATGATTTATCCATTATTATTGAGGAGACCATAGATGTGAACATAGGTTCTGAGGAAGCCCCTAGAATCCTTAAGTTAGGCAAAGCCTTGACCATGGATGAGCGAGAGCAACTGACCAATTTATTGAAATAATATTAGGATATTTTTGCTTGGTCATATGTCGACATGCCAAGGCTTGATCCCTCCCTTTTCATGCATAATTTGGTAGTTAAGCCTAATGCTAAGCCTATTAAGTAGAAGCTTCGAAATATACATCCGAAGGTCACCCTTTCAGTCAAGGAGGAACTCCAAAAACTCCTTGACGTTGGTTTTATAAAAGCCATCGACTATTTTGATTGGATTTCTAATATCGTTCCTATAGCTAATAAGGAAGTAATAATCATAGTATGTACCAAATTTTGGGACATTAACTTAGCATGTCCCAAGGATGATTTTCCCTTGCCCAACATAGACCAAATTGTAGATTTCATCGCCAAATGTGGAATGCTTTCGCTTATGGATGGTTTCTCAGGTTACAATCAAATTATGATTGCTCCTGAAGATCAAGCCAAGACAAAATTCACTACTCCATGGGGTACCTTCTACTGGAAGGTCATGCCTTTTGACCTTAAGAATGCAGGAGCTACCTATCAGTGGGCCATGAATTATATTTTCCATGACATGATGCATGATATTCTCCAAGACTATGTGGATGACCTTTTGGCTCATTCCTTAGAACGAAAGGATCATGTCCATGACTTAAGATGAATCTTTGAAAGGCTTCGACAATACAAAGTTCACCTTAAACCCGCTAAGTGTGTGTTCGGAGTCATATCTGCCAAGTTTTTAGGTTTCATAGTATCTAGGTGAGGCATTAAAGTGGATCATGCTAAGGTAGCAGCTATCATTGATATGCCTCCTCCTCGTATCCTTATCGAGCTGTGTAGTCTGCAAGGTAAGTTGCAGTCTATTCGTCTGTTCATTGCCCAGTTAGTCGATAAGTTTCAACCTTTCCTTCGACTCCTTAAGAAGGATGTAGTTTTTCGATGGGATTCTGAGTGTCAAAAAGCTTTTGATGACCTCAAAAGGTATCTCACCTCCCCACCTATTTTAGTTCCCCCTATGCCTGGTAGGCATTTGTTGCTTTACATAGCAGCCACTGCTCACACTTCGAGAGCCATTTTGGCTCAACATGATGACAAAAACAAAGAAAGAGCTATCTACTATATTAGTAGAACTTTGGTCAGCTATGAAACTAGGTACACTCCCTTAGAGAAGATTTGCCTTGTCGTAGTGTTTGCTTCCAAGAAGTTAAGACACTACATTCTTATCCATAAGACATTAGTGGTTGCAAAGTTTGATCCTTTGCGCTATTTAATTTCTAAGCCCCACCTCTCAGGCCGAGCTTCTAAGTGGGTGTTGGCCCTTAGTGATTTTAATTTGACTTTCATAGGTTAGAAGGCTATCAAGGATCAGGTGATTGCTGATCAGCTAGCCTCCGATCCCCTAGAAGATGCCCATCCTATAGTTTTTGAGTTTATTGATGAGTGCTTCAATGTTGAAATTGAAGAATCTGAGTCTTGGAATTTGTTTTTTGATGGAGCCCGATGCATGAAGGGTGCTGGAGCTGGAGTCGTTCTGGTTACACCGTAAAAATATCTCATCCCTTTGTCCTTCAAGCTTCATTTTTCTTACACAAATAACACTACAGAATATGAAGCTTTGATCCTTGGTCTTAGAGAGACCTTAGCTTTGCAGGTTAGGGTCCTTTTGGTCTTCGATGACTCTCAAATTGTGGTTAATCAGATCAATGAAATTTATCAGACTCGGGATGATAAGCTTAAACCATATAAGGAGATTATTACCAAGTTGTTGTCTTCTTTTGAGTAAGTAACCATAGAGTATGTCCCTAGATCCTCAAACTGTCATGTGGATGCCATGGCTACTGCTGCATCTTTGTTCCATTTAGAGTTGGAATATTATCAAGCTTCGATTATCATTCGACAACTCCAAGAATCTACGTCTTTGAGTTCTTGTTTGGATCCCCTAGAGTGTTTTACCATCGAAGATTCTCCATCTGAACCATGGTATAATGACATCTTTAATTTTCGTAAAGATAGTTTGATGCCTGATGATTTAGATTTCAATCAATGCAAGCTATTGTGCAAAAGAGCATGTCAATTTGTTATAATTGGCAATAATTTATATCGATATTATTTTGAAGGTATCCTCCTGAGACGCCTTAACTATGATGAAGCTCAGCTTGCTCTTAGTGATGCTCATGAAGGTTCATGCAGAGGCCATTTTAGTGGCAATGATATTGCCAAAAAGCTCCTTAGGATGGGGTATTACTGGCCTTCCATGGAGAGAGATGCATGCAATTATGTTTGGCGCTATGACAAGTGTCAACGCCATGACCTTTGGGTGATATCTTCCCCTTGGCCTTTCTCCATGTGGGAATTGGACATTATCAAAAAAGTTAACCCCGTGTCATCATATGGCCATAAGTTTATCATTACTACGACTGAGTATTTCACTAAATGGGTTGAAGCCATACCTCTGGCTATGGTGACTGGAACTCAGGTTTCTAAGTTCATCCTCAACCAGATTCTTTGTAGGTTTGGAATTCCTTCGATGATTGTTTCTAATAATGACGCTCCTTTCAAGAACAAGGATGTCCATAATCTTTATGCTAAGTACAAGATTCAAAACATATGGTCAACTCCTTATTACCCTCAAGGTAATGGGCAAGCCAAAGCATCCAACAAATCCTTGATCAAGATTTTGAAGAAGCTGGTTAATAAGATCGATCGTGACTGGCATTATCAACTTTATCCTATCTTGTGGGTCTATCGTACTAGCGTACATACTCCCACAGGAGCCTCCCCATATGTCTTGGTGTATGGGTGTGAGGTAGAGTTTCCTTTTGAGTTAGAGGTTCCTTCTTTGCGCATCTTGTTGCAAGATGTTGAGGTCAATGAATGCGGACCTTTTTTACCAATTGAAGCTTCTGGATGAGAATCTCATTCATGCCTTAGAGCATTTATGAGCCTATCAAGATAAGCTCTGATGATCTTACTCTAAAAAGATTCGCAATCGTTCTTTTGAGGTTGGGGACCTTGTTCTCAAGGAAAATAAGAAGAACACCAATGCTTGTGTTGATCTTCGAGGTAAATTTCAACGCAATTGGATAGGAACCATTGTCATAATGGCTAAGTTTGGCTCATGTGCCTATAAGTTGGCTTCTATGGATAGTAAAGAGCTTAAAGAACCAATGAATATAATGCATTTAAAAATATATTATGCTTGATTATTTTTCATGTTGCACTGGCATTTAGTTAGGTCATACTGCATGTTTTCCTAACATATTCTGCATGCTTGCCTACCATATTATGCATGATTGCTTGATATTTTATTATTGCATTTTGCTTGTCATATTTCCATTTTTGCTTGCTCATAACTGCTTGTGCATATAGTTTTTGGGGATTCATGACAATGGCATGTGATGACACCTAGGTAGGTCATAGCTCATATGCATTGCACTCTTACTAGGACTCTGATGCCTAGTGAAACCCCAACCTAGGGGCCATGCATTTTCATCCCTTCTTCTTTTCTTGTCTTCCTTTGCTCTTTCTTCTCTTATCTCTTCTTCTTGTATCCCTTGACTTTGAAAGTTTTACAATGATCATCATTTCTCCTCCAAGTTAAGGAATGCAATTCTCTTTTGGTATGTCTTTATATTTTTGCATGATTCTTATGTCTCCTTTGTCTTATTTACTCAGATAAGGATATACATTCTTCTCTTATTTGATTACATGTTTCCTCCCTCTTGACTTTTCACTAATTGAAACTTCAAGTTGGGGGTACACACGTACACTTATTTTGCTCCTCATATTTCCTCTTCTTATTTCTTCTAGCACATGCACACACTCACATCGTGCTATACTCATATTGGTTGGTCCATACATACATACGCATACACCTTTTTAGGTAGTACTGACATTTACATTACATAGACCAACCATACATACGCATACACCTTTTTAGGTAGTACTAACATTTACATTATATACATCATTTTACATTAGCATACACTATAACACCCCTATCAGGTTATATCTATCTTTAAATCAGTAGGCTCAACACCCCACTATAGGATCAGATCCTTGGTCGTTGATAGTAGACCTCGACATACATCCTAGCGGGTAATCGCCCCACAACAGTTACTAGTGAGCAACCACCCATAGCAGTTTACACTATACAATTCACTTATTGGTTCATATTTAGCTTGTACTACACCCATAGCAGGTTCTTCACTCCATAAATGGACCATATTTTGAGCATAACATCCTCTAATTAGGGTTTTGATCTAGCTTCCTTATCGATTTCATATGGTTGACATTTGGAGTTTTATCTTTGTCTTCTTCTTTTTCCACTTCATGGTTTTTTGTTTCCATTCTTTTTCCTCTTTCCTTCCATCCCTTCTTTCCCTCCCTTTATTTTGTGTATTTCATGCTAGTTGCATTAGATTCATATTGCATCCTAGATTCTCTACTTTTATGTTTTTCTCTATGAGTTGGTGTTTTTCTTTCTTTACATTTTCGAGTTTCTTAAGGAAGTTCTTTTCCTTTTGAAACTCGAGGGGGTAGTCTAGCCACAAAGGTATTAATGGTTGTAATGCCTCACTGAGTGTGTAAGGGTCTAGAGTGTCCTTTGTGATACCCCTCTTGCACCACCCCTTTTCCCAAACATGGCCACCCCTTCTTTGTGCTTGTTGTCTACCCGCCTTTAGGAGTCTACATCCTTCTTTGATGCATTTACTTGGCCTTAAATGAATCAAAGAGGGGGGCAAAATAACCCTAGTCACAAAGTTATTAATGGTAGTAATGCATAATTGAGTGTGTAAGGGTCTAGAGTATCCTTTGTGATACCCCTCTTGCACCACCCTTTTTCCCAAACCTGGCCACCCATTCTTTGTGCTTTTTGTCTGCCCACCTTCAGGAGTCTACATCCTTCTTTGACGCATTTACTTGGCCTTAAATACATCAAAGAAGGGGGAAAAATGTAGACATAAAAAAATTAACCCTATACCATCCCTTTGCCCAAACCTGGCCATCCCTTCTTTGTGCTTGTTGTCTACCCGCCTTTAGGAGTCTACATCCTTTTTTGATGCATTTACTTGGCCTTAAATGCATCAAAGAGGGGGGCAAAATAACCCTAGTCACAGAATTATTAATGGTAGTAATGCATAATTGAGTGTGTAAGGGTCTAGAGTATCCTTTGTGATACCCCTCTTGCACCACCCTTTTGCCCAAACCTGGCCACCCATTCTTTGTGCTTTTTGTCTGCCCGCCTTCATGAGTCTACATCCTTTTTTGACGCATTTACTTGGCTTTAAATGCATCAAAGAGGGGGGCAAAATGTAGACACAAAAAAATTAACCCACTATGAGTGGGTAATCTTCCTTAGTACCTTAAGAGTTCCCCTACCTTTGCCAAAGGTAAGGATAGGCCTCTTCCCCCCTATTTTGCCTTTTCTAGTGTTTTTAGCGAAATAGCGCCTCGTCTTCATGAGGCGCGACTTCACGGAAGCAATATCGTGCTCCACCAAAACGGGGTGCGAGTTCACTGATTTTTATTTAATATTATTTTATTTTCTTTTTATCCCACTTAGACCCAGGTTTAAATCCTCCAACGTGTTTTTGCATTGGTTGTGAGTTTATTTGTGGCCGCCCTGATCATATATAAAAGGAAGAGCAATCTCACTCTTTTCATATCACGATCATTAACTTACTAATGCTCATGCGATCTTTATATTCTAACACTCGCTTTTGCTATGCTTTCTGTGTTTTATGCAAGCTAACCTGAAGTGCAAATTTTAGATTTTGATTTCCTGTTGCATGGATTGGATTACTGCTTAACTTGGTAGATGCGCATTGTGGCTTAGAGGGAAAGTGTTCTAGTTCAGATACTTAGCCTTCTTTTGTTGCTTCTGCTTTCTCCTTTTAGGTTTCGCTCTCTGTGATTTCATATTTAGTTTATGTTTTGTGCATGCACTTTTATTTTTCGTGTGTTTGAAGCAAACTCATGCCTAGTTCTGTTGAGGCACGACTTTGCTAATCCTAATTTAGGGTTTTAGCTCGTAGAAGCGAAATCGCACCTTGTCCTAACAGAGCGCGACTTCGTCGAAGCATTATCGCATCGACTTTTTGCAAGGCACAATTTTTCCTGAGGTCAAACTAGGGGCAAGTTTTGTTTTTTGACAGTTTGGTTAAGCTCATTATTGTATACTGAGCATATTGGCATATTTTGTTTCTATTTTTATTATTTCTACATATCTATTTTATGATTAATTCTCCAAAGTTCAATTTTTTATTTTGTGTTGAAAGGTCATCTAAGGGACCTAAGGGGATTGACTGTTGCACCTCCAAGGACTATTACACAACGGACTAAGAAGACCCATAACGCTAATCATCATTTTTAGTGTTTCTTAGATTATCTTGTAGGATCAGGTATTTTGATATCATTGGACAAGAAGCATCAAAAGCTAGGGTCAACCATCGGTTAAAGCTAAGTGTTTTGATTTATCTTGTTGGTTTTCTAATATAATCTAAATTTAATTCTTAGGCATTTGAAAGTAAAAAGAATTTACTATGCATCTAGAAATAATTTTTGTGCATTCATTTTGTATGTTTCTCCTTTAAAGGTTTTATGGAATAAACCCTAGTTTAGTAAGCATTCAAAATAAAGAATCATATTAGGCTAGCTCTTGTATGCTTGCATTTTGTTTTCAACTGTCATATTCTGTTTTCTACATTGTCATTTATATTTATTAGTTTAGAACTAGAAAGGCTAAACTTAGATGTTTTTCTTAAAACTGAATACATCAAACATTCCTGAATATCCTAAGGACTTGGAGCGAGTCCTAAAACTGTTCCTGGTGAACCCATCCCCCTAGCACTGAGTGTAGAGCACAACATACCCCCATGGTCCACCCCACAAGAGGTTACCTCCTTGTAGATCCAACCTTTTATTGAAAATTGTATGCGGTAGGGCAGTTTTCCCCATCTACAATTTGTTTTATCCCATAGTGTCATCAAGATAACACATGATAAGAGGATGATGATCCTAGCTAGAAAATAGAAACACTTGCATTGCATTTGCAGTAGGTCATTGGGCGAGTAGATTTCCTTGATGACTCCTTAAAATACTTCTTTATCCTCTTGATCTTTTGGAATATGGAAGGAAGCTAAGGTCTTGATGTTACAATTCTTAAAAGCAATCACCATTCACAACACAACTACGTTTCAATACATTAACTTCTCCTTCAATATTCTAAAATATTTTGAGAATTGTGTGCCTAGATTTACATCAATGCCTCAACCTCTAGTTCTAGATTCCAAAATGTATGGAGGGTTGTGTACTTGATATACATTTCTTAATTGGTTATGTGTGTGAGCATAAAATGCTTGATTGGTCATGTGTGTGTTAGCATAAATTGCTTGTTGTATAATTGAATGACAATTTACTTGCTTATGTTCATATGCTTATTGTTTGTTTGCCTATTGCATATAGAGTCAAGGGATTCATCGAGACCCATGATGATCCTAGTTAGGATATTGCATTGCATTTAGCTGGGTAGATGAGGTAGTGAATCTCTCTCAAGACTCTTCAACATCTTTCCTCAATATAAGGATCTATCAAAGACCCCAAGTCATGGCACAACATCATATTTTATTGAATATGCTCTTATTCCTAAGTAGGATGAATGAAAAGATTACCCTATACCTAACAAGTGTCTTGTATACCCAATATTATTGGATAGTCAAGTTAGACATCCTACTTTGTTATAGGCATTTATCAAAATCATTGTACAACCCTTTTTTCCTATTGTACTAAGGAAATATGATGAAGCATAACTGTTGATAGGCCTATATCATCAATCCTTAATCCAAAAATAATCATAAGCACAAAAAAATTACTATCCCTCCTAGATGACTCATGAAATATTAACCTTCATAATCATTCACAATCATAGTATACCAACAAATATACACTTTCACCTACATGATGGATTGTCTGCATAGCTTGCCTAATCACATTTTGTATATATGCTTGTTTTCCTAATGTATTTAGAATCAAGGGACTCTATAATGATGTGATGATGACAACTAGTCAAGATAGCTTACACTGAAGAACACAACCTTATACAGAAGGGGGTGAACAGTATAAGACCAACTTTTACTTTTCTTTCCCAAATAATATTATCCAATATTATCAATGGTAATATTAATAGCATTAACCAAAGCAATGCACAAATCATCACACACAAGAGAGACACAAATTTAACGTGGTTCACCCAATGTGGGCTACTCCACGAAGAAAATATTTCCACTAAAATTTCTCAAAAAATCTCTTGGGAATCAATTCCCTATTACAATATTAATGGACCTCTGTCCAAAGGAGAAACCAATCCCCTATGCTCTGATTTGTGGATCTCTCTCCACAGGAGAACTCTTTCCTCCTTTCTATGGTTCATGAAACTTGATCTAGGAGAACTCTTATCTCCTTAACTGGTTTGTGGATATCTCTCCACAGAAGAACTCTCTCTTCCCAATTGGTTCACGAATCATACTCCATAGGAGAACACTTTTCCCTTACTCTAGTTCGTGGATCTCTCTCTATAGGAGAACTCTTTCCCCTCTACTCTGGCTGGTGATCTTCTAGAAGACTTTTACCCCCAATACTCTGGCTTGTGGATCTCTCTCCATAGGAGACCTCTGTCCCCACTGCACTATCTAATGGATCTCTATCCACTGGAGACTACTATCCTCTATGCTCTATCACCTCTCAAAGCATGCTGTCAATTTTGTCTTAATATACACCAAACTCTATCTCAAGTCTAGCACAAATCTGCTCTAACTCTATCTCAAATATGCACCAAACTCTGTATCAAATCTGTACCAAACTCTATCCCAAGTCTAGCATAAATTTGTTCTAACTTTATCTCAAATCTGCACCAAACTCTATCTCAAATTTACACCAAACTCTATCCCAATTCTAGCACAAATCTGCTCCAACTCTGCTCATGAATCTGCACCAAATTCTATCTCAAATCTATCCCCAAGCCTTAACACAAAGCTTGATCAAATCAGCAACCAAACCTGCTCTCAAATCTATCTCAAAACTATCCTCAAGCCTTAACACAAAGCTTGATCAAATAAAAAATCAAACCTGCTCTCAAATCTATCTCAAAACTATCCTCAAGCCTTAACACAAAGCTTGATCAAATCATCAACCAAACCTATTCATAAAACTGTACCAAACATTTACAAACCTTGCACACAAGCAAAGCTTATATCTTTTCAGAAATGCTTTCTTCAAACAAAATATATCCTCTGGAACATATAGAGAATGATATGCTCTATCAAATAGCTCAATATGTTCTACTCAATCATTAAGTCTGTCACTTTCATATGTCTCACATTTATTTTTAAATATAGATATAGTCTAGCATATGACACCTATGCACACACTTGCTTTCACAAATCTGATTTCTAATGTTTGCACATTGACTTTTAATATCACCTAAAACCAATACTCAACAATTTCACACAATCATTCAACCAATGAAGCACAACTTGCTCATAAACCCTAAACAAGTGTTTTCAAAGCTTCTTCCAACAAAGAGCACAATGTAGGTCTCAAACCCTAACTCAAATATTTTCAACAATGCTTATAAAACAATCATTTTCACTCCACCTTATATTCAAAAACATTCACTCAATAAAACACTTTAAACAATAAATAATGTGCCCATACCTCTTTATTTGCTTTGATGGAGATATGTCTTCAAAACTTGTCTTAACCACAACCAATTCCTTTTGTGCCACTTCAGGGTTAGATAATAATATTCTATCTCTAAAATATCCACATGAATTTTCCCTCAATAAGGTGCTCAATGAATTCTAAAAATAGTGTTCTAGGACTCTTCTTTTGTTCTTAAGGACAATGCATTAAACCTCAACAAAATTCTCTAAAAAATTTCCCTTTTATAAAACAAGAATTACAAACAATAACATCACCCTTTACACCTTTTATCTCCCTCTATCATAAAATAATTTCCAATTTATTTTAATGTCCAAGAACCAAGAATTATAATTCTAAATAAACCATTTACAAACTTATCACTCCAACCTTTGCATTTAAAATAACTAGCAACAATAATATTTAAATATTATGCAAAAATTTGTTTCTCCTTATACCTCCTATATGCCAAACTATACACCAAATCACATCCACAAAATATACACTACAACTAATATTTAATTAAATTTTAGAAAATACCTTATAATAAAAATTTATTCCTTATTGTCGCAGACGGGAATCGACCCTCTGATCTCTACCTTCCAAGAACAACGCTCGACCTCTTGTGCTAGCCAAGCGGGTGAGACATAAACCTTGGCCTCCACCTTTTATCCTTCCTATATTTGATGAAAATTAATTAAAAGACTTCAAGACAATGCTAAGGGGAATCAAAATGTGCACCTTTCCTCTGCCAGCACCTTATGCAAGGCTCGCCTACCACTTGGGCTACCAGCCCTCGTTGAAATAACACGTCCGCCACCTTATTCTTATTTGTTGCCTCTTGCTCGACGAATGCATTTCGAGCGCTTTTCTCTGCACTCCTCGATCAATTCATTCGTGCACTTTAACATTGGTGGCTTAGAAAATAGTTTGGCTTCTCCCTTTTATATGCATTCGAAGAATTTTATGACGTCGACAAAAACCTTTATTAAATTTGAATTTTGGTGCCCTTTGCCAATTTCAAATTTAATTTTATATTTAATATAATATTTAACTTTGTTTAAATATTATATTATTAACTTTAGTATTTAAATAATACTTTTGCATGGGGGCCTTCGTCAACCTTTTTATTCTTCTTTTTAATAAGCCCTTTTGGCTTAATTATTATAATATTTTCTCTTTTTCCTTTTAAAACCTTGGCGTAAACTTTTGTCTTCAACCTTTTAATCAACCACTTTGGCTTATAATATAAAATATTATAACCATTTCTTTTTACCAATTTTCTTGTATCAAAATGAACTTTGCCTTGCATCAAACACTTGACATCAATGACAACATAATTACTCAAAATTTCCAATATACACTTGCATTTCACTTGCACTAGGTATATTTCAAGTTACTTTGAGAGTTATTTTATAGGAGTGATAAGGTGAGATCAATATTGCACTATACTAATTGTTCTTAAGAGTTTTTAAGGTGCACTAAGTATTATTTAGTTGCAGTGAAAATTAGTGCAAAATTAAACCTCTAAAATAGCATATTTTTTTGCATGGTTAAGAGCTTGGATTCATTTTTACTAAGTTATCCAAGAAAATAAGTTAGAGGTTAGTGTTTTCTAGTAAGGAAAACAATAATACATTACTATTTGGTCTTAAGGATCATAGCAGAGAGTCACCATATGTAAGAAGCAAGAAATAGCTTCAAAAGGAGACGTATAACTTTGGTGCAAAATAAGGGACTTAATCCTATCTATTGCAAAGGTGTTTGTATTACATTAGCCCCAATTTTTTCCTTTCAAATACAACAAGTAGGGACAAAAAAAGAGTGTCTTAAAGACACCAAAATAGTTAGCATAGTATAGTCATCGAGTGACCACATCATCGATGTCAAGGGGTAGACATCAAGGCATAAAGGTAGAGCCATTAAAGGGCCTATAAGCTGAATTTTTAAAGGTACATAGTAGCATATAGTAGCATATACCTACAACATCAAATCAGCACCATAATAGCATATACCTAAAACATCAAAGCAAATCTAAGGAGCCCATTATATAGTGCATATCCATGTAAGAAGGATAACATAAGGTCTACTTAAAGTGGCTATCATCTATTGTATATCAATGTAGAAGGAACAATGCTAAAGGACAACTCATTGCAGCAAAAAGAAGGAAGTTACAACAAAAATGAAAGGTGCATTACCAAGCCATATCATGGCCGAACCACCAGCTAAAGCTCTCAAGAGCTACCATCGATTGGAGATGAATCGTTAGCTAGGAAGATCGAAGCAACAAAGAACGACCATCGATTGGAGATAAATCATTAGCCAAAAGGGCAACATTGGATCACCCTAGAATCACCATAGTTGGAGCTAACCTTGTGGAGAATATCATCATTGCTCATTGGAAAATCACAACTTGCACTCGTTGGCAAGAAGGAGAAAAACGTTGAAGCCAATATTAAACAACTTGCACCCATTGAAAGAAGTATTGAAGGTTAAAGAGACATTGAAGGCATCCTCACATGTAAGTGCTACTTGGCATAACAAAATAAAGTATTTCATAATTCTTCTAATGCCTACGTAGGGAGAAAACACTCATAATAGATGTAATGCTCATCTTGGAAGCATTGAAGGCATATTTCAAAGGTTGAAGGTATAGTAATCATTTCATTCAAAAGGGAGAGCATTGAAGGCTCATCATCTAAAGTTTAATGAGAATATAACATATATTTGATATTTGAGCAATATATGCACCAAGTGTCAAGAGCATCAAAGTGAAGATCTTTAGCTAGAATTGAAGTGAAGATTTTTAGCCAGCATTGAAGTAAATATCGAAGCACACAAATTCAACAATGAAGTCCATATGCATAGAGAGGTTAAAACATAATTAAAGAAGAGACGACCTTGATTAGACATCCACAAAAGTGGGAGTATTAAATGCTCATTGTCATTCAACAAATACAATGCCCAAAGGATCTATTGGAGGGGTGACATGCAACATAATAAATATAATATCAAATTAATTACTTGCTTTTATTGAGGTTAAAATGAGTTATAAGGTGAACCATATAAGGTTAAATTTACTACTACATTGGAGCAATAAGAATTAAGCAAGCATTAGTGATATTTCAAGGTACATTAGTTGAAGCACATATATATTATAATATTTGCAAATATTCATAGTAGGAGATATAAGGTTTTCAACATTGGATAATTGAAATATTAGTTTGCAAATATTATTATCTTCTAAATTTCTACATTAGGGAGATATAAGGAATACTACACCCAACTTTAGAAAATTGAACTATTGAGAACTAAAGGTTGAAAAGAAGAAAAATTATTGCTTGCTTGAAAGAGTTGGAACTAATTGCTTATACTTGTCTCATAGACACATTAAAGAGACAAAAGAAATCCAACCATAGAGAACTTCATCAAATTGATAAGTGCATAGTTCAATAGAAGAAAGAAGGTGAAATAGGAGTTGATTATTATCATTCCCAAAATATTACCAAATCAACTCGAAAGGTGAACTATTACCAATATTAGAGTATATTCTAATCACTAGGGAGACATAAGGATCCTACAAAACCTAAGTCTTAGAAAGGTTTTATCAAAGTAGTTCACATACTCTAAACTAGGGAGCTATAAGGATGTCCACTCCAAAGAACTCATTAAATAATGTAATTAGAAAAGGAGCAAGGAAAATACCAATATGGCTTAAAATCATGATTGATGTTTCAAAGAATTCAATGGATAATAAGGAAGATGCAAATGGAAGAGAAGAATCAATGGAATTTAAAAATATTTTTGAAAACTCACAAACTAATAGTTTGGTGAAAGTAGATTCTTCAGGAACATCTTCTAGTAAGATAGTAAAGGGAGTTGATGATAATTATACTAATGAAGATATTGAAGATCATATTCAAAAGGTAGAAAATAATATTGATGAAAAAGACCTCATACAGATTTATGAAAGAAGTAAATATGGAATAGCTTCAATTGTACACACATGGTTTAATTATTTCATCAAGGAAATAGATAAACATGATATTCCTAAAATAGACAACAAAGGAGCTGGGATATTTTTACTATGTTCCTATTGCAACCAATTTGGTCATGAGAAGGTAAACTGTTGGAGTTTCCATCCCTGTAAATATTGTGGAGGAAAATCTCATTCATCTTACTCCTATTACTACAAAGACAAGTACTATAAAATATTTGAGGAAAGACTAATATTCAGATTAGATTGTTTCCTCCAAGTTCTTATTTTAGAAGCATCCACTAACAATGAGTTTAAGCTTGATATTTTTGAAGATAAAGGTAACAGGCCATACAAAAAGCCAAGGAACATAAATGGAAGAAGTTATGATCCTCTTATGACTTGCAAGATTATGAGATCACTAGTTCATCAAGGATACCTAGAAAACTACAAGGTCAGAGACTCTTCCAAATACCCTGAAACAACAAAAGGTAGTGAAATGAAAATGACAAGAAGAGACAACATGAAGATAGAAGCAAAAGAAGAAGAAGAACTAGAACAAGATACTCATCCAGATTCATACAAAGAAGACAATGAAGGAAGCAAGAGAGAAGAGCTCAAATTCCAAAACCAAGATGAAGATCCATATTGAAGACTAAAGTCTTCAATACCCAAATAATGTAATACAAGGGGATGTTAGAGAATATATTACATTATTGGGTACATATCAATGTACCACCTTTGGTACATTACTAGAGTAGGAGTTTACTTTAGAGTAAAGTTAAGTAGTTACTTCAACATGTAATAAATGCACAAGTGTTAGAATGTGCAATGATGTAAATGTGCATGTAGTCCACATGTACATGAGTCATAGGATAGAGTCAAAGGTAGAGTAAGGGCCAAGGAACCTATCTTCCTATATAAAGGCCTTATAGTGAGTGAAATAGAGAGGAGAGAATATAGAGAGTGCATAGTATAGATTGGTAGAGGAGTACAATGTAGTTCCTTTAAAAATAGTTTGTGGAGTGTTCATGTCCTCCATTATACTGCATTGTACTATTTTTGTAAGCTTTCATTAATGGCATATTTCTGAGTTATTGCAAAAGTTTATCTCTTTATTTTCTTGCATATTATAGTGCCATTATCATATAGATATCATAGCTTTCTTATCTTGCATCTTGTGGTTGCATTTCCTATATCATATACTCATCAAATGTTAACATAGGAGGCCATAGTGATTGGCAAGGGTGGTTAAATATGGGGAGAGGTTGATGGCCTACCAATGGGCCTATCACTTTGAGTGCAACCAATGGGTTTTTACTAGCTCCTTAGCATTGGTGTGGAGAGAGGTTGACGAGCTGAGGTTGAACAAGGTGATTTGGAGGCCATGACATCAACATCTAGGGTGGGCAAAGGATAAGGAAGAGCTAGCATGGATCTGACGGATCTGTTGGGTCATCATAACTAGGATGAGTGGGAGTTACATTGATTTAATTGAGTGTAGAAATAATTTGAATTGGTGCAACAATGACCAAATATGAGAGACTTATGGTTCATGAGGGTGACTAAGGACTTGGCAAGAGTGGGTAGTTGACCGAATCTTACCAACTTCATAAAGGAGGATAGGGATGATCCTCCATTCATCAAGCTAGACATGAACAATGTTAGAGTAGCTTTAGAGTACAAGTATTGGTATCAATTGATCATGCTAGAAAGGATCTCTCCTACAATACCTATCTAGAGGCAACATGTCATAGACGTAGGTATGTTGCAGACATATCAAGAGACAACTAGATAAGTAGAGGAGAGGAGGTAAAGATAAGATAACCTAGACAAACATGTATGGAAATGAGGATTATAACCCTCATGACCATCAACGCAAACTTCTTGTTGATAGTTTCACCAGGTAGAGAGGGGACTATTAGAGTTATCCCATGGAGACAGAGGTTGGGCCTAACAAGACAGTGGGTTAGGACCTGACAATAGAGAGGGATGCCCTTTGAGTTGAAGTGACTCAGCTATAGGCATAGGTAAGAGAGTTGTTGCTAGAGAGGGACCACATCCAAGCAAATTAGGCCCACAAGATGGTAGAGTGAAGGAGGATGATCAACCAGATTACTGTGAAGCAGGATCAAGTGACGATCAAAAGACCAATTTGTGATAGAGCAAGACATCATGGTAAGGGTAGAGGCTAATCGATTGTGGGGGATGCAGCTAGGTTGGACCACGAGAGGTAGCGGTCCAGAGTAGACAAGATAGCGATTATTATAGGTGAGCAACAAGATCAAGTGGTAAGAGTCCTACAGGACGAGTTGATACGTGTGTGGACTTTTAGGTAGTTGGGGAGTGAGCTATGTACTATCGACTACTATATCTCTAGGTTGTACCTGAGACCCAAAGGTATCCATCACCACCATTACATTGATCCTAGAGTCGTAGCTACTCAAATACATGAACGAGGACCGTTTCATAGTTAGTGAACATGCCACCATTGAGGCCACCACTATGTGGAGCAGACAAGTCTAGCTCACAAGCCTAGGGGAAGAATGATGTACCAATTTTGATTATGGCATGCTTCCTAGGAGAGACAATGAGGATGCCCAAATTTATCAATTTTAGATTGTGGTACACGAACACATTAGACATGATGTACCACATTTGAAATTTATGACATAATAACTATTTTGATTATGATGAGATGTGCTAATGTGTTTATTTGTGGATTTTTAATTGATTTTAAAAATTGGTGTTTATGGTTAGTTAATTATGATGGTTTAAACATGACTCAAGAATGATAAATAAAGAGAAAATAATGGAAAAAAGGAGGAAGAAGAGGTTCTTAGACAATGTGATTGTGTTCAACATAGGTCACATAGGACCAATATGATCAAGACCAACGTATGTTTAAGAAAAATAAGATAGGGGGTCTAGATATGAAATTATATATATAGCGGTTGTAAAGAACTATGCATATAGTATCTATGTATAATGATACACAATCAATTAAGGCCTGATATGGTTAGCAACCAATGAAGGCCTAAATGAGCAGTGACCAGTTAAGGTCTAAAAATGAGCAATGACTAGCGAAGGTCTAAAAATAAATAGTGATCAGTTAAGGTCTTGTATGCATATAAGAATGCAATATAGTAACTATGTACAATGGACAATAGCAAATGAAGGCCTAAGATGGTCAACGACCAATGAAGGCCTAAATGAGTAGTGTCCAGTTAAGGTTTAAATATGAGCAAAAGAGTATCCAATTAAGGACTATGTGCCCACGTATGTACAATAATATATAAAATAAATACACAGTGGTTGTGATGAGTTGTAATTAACATAGAATAAAATATATGTAGTGAGAGAGAATATGTGGAAGATGTTTTAACAGTTGGAATCCACCAACTACACTAGATAGATATGGATAAAGACACAAATCAATTATGGGAGGTAACAGGTTCTAACCTGCTACAACACGTGATAAATAGAAGTGATCATGCAAAGGGAAAATGAGATATGTTGGAAATATAGCTGATAAATTAACATAATGTGGTTACATACAAATGTGAAGTGAGTATTTCTTACCCTCATTCCCTCATCAATGAGAAGAATGAATGAAAAGGTGATGAATTCAAAGTCATCATGCAAAAGAGGAAATAATAGATGAAGATAAGATAGCTCAATCACCTAAAATTACACAACTCAAGGTAAATTATAAGAGTTAAGCATACCTTACCTCTATGCTCTTGTGAATGTAAGAGCATGAGAAAAGAAAGGAGGAAGTTTCCCAATTAACATCTTGATAGTTGAGAGGTACATGTAGAATAACTAGTGGTCATATGAACACCATAAAATAATATTTGTGTAGTATCTAGCCTATTCTATGAGTGTTCCTCAACAACCAAAAGGTTAATGAGGATGGCAAGAGAAACAAAGAGAGATTGATTGATCATCCCTATATTCTACCATAGCGTACCTTTTGTTTTATTGATCGTATAGCAAGTGGAGGTGCTTAATAAAAAAAAGCTTAGTGATTGATGATAGTAGTTAGGGAGGATGATCAAAATATGTGCAAGAAGAAGAAAGGAAAATTAAAGGAAAGAAAAGAGAAGTTGATAAGAAAGAGGGGATTTCCAACCATCTCATAACCAAGCAAGATATGAGTCATATTACGCCCAAAGACAAACATAGACATAAATGTACTTATGTTTATCATTATATGTAATAGGACATCTTCCCTGATTGATTGGGAGTTGTTTAGGAGATGAAGAGAAGAAATAAGAAAGAATATTAGTGTATATCCCTTAACTTGATGAAATTTGAAATATACTTGCAAGGTCAAGGGATATACAAAGAAAAAGAAAAAAAGAAGGGAGGGATTGCTTTGAAGAATGGGGTGATGAATCATAGCGTCATCATATTATGATAGACATAAATATAACAATATGCATATACATAAGCCAAAAAATGATGAGCCATGATCCACCACCCAATATTATGAGCAAACAGAGGATCTGAGAACAAAGAGAACAAGATTGAAGGGAAGATTTTGAGTTAAGCAAAGAAGCATATGCAATACCAAAGGAAACATTGGATTATAGTGATATAGGGATGACAATAGTGTATCCTAACTAGGATCATCATTTGACATCATCATAGAATCCAAAGTACCTGGTATTGGGAAAAATAACTAAGATGAAGATTGGAAGGAAAGGTGAAAAGCAAAAGAGAGTACTTCACACCTAATGACATCCTAGGAACACAAGACAAAACAATTGTTCTATGGGGTTTGCGTAAAGAATAATTATTTTATGTTATATTGCGAGGACACCAAGATATGCAAATCAAGAGAAAATAATAAGGGAAGAAAATATTTAAGAAGCATAAGAATAGATGAATGAGGCAAAGAAGAATAATGGGGCTATGGTAATAGAGAATGATTAGAGGCAAGAGTTATTGACTTCAAGGATATGCAATTATGCATAGAGAAAGAAAGGGTATGGTTTATTCCCTCAATGTGTATTTTGTGACCATAACAATGATTAGATGAGATTAAAAAATAAGAGGAAGGGGGTCAACAGAGCAAGGGACAATGTGCCAACTGATAAACATGAGCAAATATGCAAATGAAAATAAAAAAATCCCACTAGCATAGGATTACCCTTATATGTGTATGTAGATAGGGAAACAATAGCATCCTAGTGGGTAAAACAATACCCTAGGGTTAGGGATTTTCTAAGCATCAGTGACCTAGTGCAAGTGCAATGCATATGAGCTAACCTGACTAGTTGTCATCATTGCCTCATTGTAAAATCTTCAAAAATCTATATGAGCAAGCAAATAGATGTACACACATAAATTTCAAGCAAAAATGCAACACATGACAAGCATAAATACAATAAAATAAAATACCAATCAATTATGCCAAAAATGTCAAGCAATTATGCATATATAATAGGCACCATGCAATATGATCAAGCAAGCATGCAAGCTGGCACAAGAGGGATCTTGGGGAATCTAGTAGAAGAAGCACATGAATTGAACTAAGATGAACATGAATATGATCTCTAAATATTATGGAAACTTGAAGAAGCGATTGAGGTGTTGAAAAGAAAATGGTGCTATGACTAGTGACTGTTGGTTGAAGATCCTATTGTCAAGACCTAAACCCCTTCTCCAAATTCCAAAATATCCATATAATACCATGATGCAAGTGAGAAATCACACAATCATGCATAATATATCTTAAGATGCATAATGTTCATGGGTTATTTTAGATCCTTTTCATCTAGGGTTTCTAGATGATAGCCTCCCAAGCCAAAATTAGCCATAATGACAAAGGGGCCTAACCAATTAGGCTCATACTCACCTTTTCAATCAGTTTGAGCATTGGTATTCTTTTTATTTTCTTTGAGGACAAGGTCCCCTAATTCAAAAGAACGATTGCATACCTTATTAGTGTAGGAACACTTGAGCCTGTTTTGATAGGCTTAGAGGTGCTCTAAGGCATTAATGTGATTTTCATTGCTCAACTTTAACTGGTTTATAAGAGTGAGGTGATACTCATCACTGACCAAGGTATATTGTAACAAGATGTGCAAAGAAGGGACCTCTAGCTCAAAGGAAAAAACAACCTCAGTCCCATAGACTAGAATATATGGGGTTGCTCCTGTAGGCATATGCACACTAGTACTATAAGCCTACAAAGTTGGGTAAAGTTGAAGATGCCAATCATGGTCGATATTATTAACCAAGTTCTTAAGGATATTGATTAAATATTTATTAGAGGCTTCTACTTGGCTATTTTCTTGAGGATAATAAGGAGTAGACCATTTATGTTGAATTTTATATTTAGCACAAATTTTATTAACATATTTATTTTTAAAAAGTGTTCCATTATCTAAGATTATTATAGATGGAATTCCATATCTACAAAGGATTTGATAAAGGATGAACTTAGAAACTTGAATTCTAGTGACCATGGATAGAAGCATGTCTTCTAATATTCTATGGCCATGATAATAAGTTTATGGCCATCAGAAGAGACATGATTAATCTTTCCAATGATGTCTAGACCCCACATAGACAAGGGCCAAGGAGAAAAAATGGACTAAATATTTTGTGAATATGCATGAATAAGGTTATCATGACGTTGACACTTATCATAGTATCGAAATAGTCATGCATATTTTTCCATGGAAGGCCAATAGTTTCCTATGCGAAGGAGCTTCTTAGCAATTGCATTGTTACTAAAATGATTGTCACATGATCCTTCATGAGCTTCATGAAGAGTTTGTTTAACTTCTGTAGACACCAAAATCTAGCCACTTGTCATCCATTCGTGTCCTCCAATCACAGTCATCCATGTATATATATATGTATTTATTTAATATATACATAAATATTAATATTTAATATTAATATTTATATATATTTAATAAATATATGTGTATTTATATAAGTAAATCCTAGCCATCTACCATGACTTAATATTAACCATCCATCCATCCCAATTTGTGTTATTTGCCCAAGCTTAATATCCACCCTTCCTCATGTTTTAATCTCGATCGCTCATTTTGTGTCGTTGAAACCCTAACATGTTCAAGGGCAGATTATAAAATATGATTCATTTTGATGAATCAAGGTCCACAAAAATTCTCAGAATGTTCAAATTATTGACATTTCCCTAGCTACTTTGCTATCATCTTCTTCCCTCGCTATTGTCATCGCCCATCCCATTTTCACTGTCGCCAAACCCTTGCGAACTAGATTTGGTTTTGCTTCACTTCCCTCAACACCTGAACGCCACCCAAAGTTCTCCAAATGATGTTGAGCATTTCTAGAACGTTGCTGGGTGTTCATAGCGATCACCAAATGTCTTTGGTCATTTCTTGCAGCAAATTTGCAGTCCATAAGACCTTGGATGCTTCTGGGCATCCGTGCGACTCTTGACCATAGACATAGGAGTAGAGATTAGCATTGACAAGGTAAAATATTCATTGCATCATTTATTTATATTCTTGCTTTTTAATTCTACAATATTTAGGGTTTACTTATTTTATCTTTCTGAGGGCCTCACATAGTGGAGCCCTCGTAGGTGCTTTTAAACCCTTTTATGTTGTTTGTTGTTTGTAGGTGCAGAAATCACATTTTTGGAAGCTACTACAGCTAGGGTGGTCTCGTAGGGTTACTCAAGCCCACTTGCACTCTTGTTTGGATCAAGGACGAGCAAGAAGACACCAAATTTTCATTGAAATAGGGTTTTAAAACCCTATTATTTGTAATAATTGTATCAAAAGCATTTGTAACCCCATATTGGGGCACATTCATTGTATAACTCAGAGATATACCCATATTAATAAAATATTATTCGGTGTTATTATGCTTTTTGTACTTTATTTTTGTATTTGTGTTGTTCATTTTTGGTTTACAAAATGGTGATAACAGTGGGATCCCCAAAGGGTTCTTCATTTTCATTTATCTTATCACTAATTTTTGTTTTTATTTCTATATTGCAAGTTCCAAAAGTTCGATCGCAAAAAAATCACAAAAACGAGGGTTTCTAAAAGTTACAGATTTCGATCAAAGGTCATGCAGACGCCCTGTAGTTTTTTAGGGATGCCATACAACATTCAAGAAACACTCTACAGTGTTCTAGAGACTCTGGGTGGCATTTAACAGAGTGGAGAAGAAACACGTAGGCTTCCTGGTAAGCATGGTTCAAACCCTAACACATTTTTGTTTTCATTTTCCTGCTTTTAGCAGTGAAACTAACAAAAGAAAATCATTCATTATTTGTTTAAATCAGTTGCATTTTTATTTTCATTTTAGGCATTTGCATTATTCATATAGTTTGCATATAGAGTATAATTTCATTCATGCATTCACTGTAGTTCACATATAATTCAAATTTATACTGTTTTATGGTGTTTTATTTACTATTTTGTATGCTATTTGCATTTGAAATTACAAAAGCATAACTAGTTGCATAGTAGGGTTGAGAGTTTCCATTTTTACTTTTCTAAGTTGGAACAAGATCCTAATACCCAAGTATACTCCTACTATTGGAATCACTTGATGATTCATGGTGGAAGAATTGGGTGAACCCTCCATTGTTGGAATCACTTGATGATTCAGGGTGGGTCTTAAGTGGTGTACTCCTAAGTACTTTTGAGGAGCTTGGTGTTAATATTCTTGGCTTCTAGCTTAGACAAGTGAAATAGTGTGTTTTCAACATTGAGTGAACACTATAGAAAACATAAATCTTAAAATGAATCACACAATTTGCATGACACACACTAAACAACAGTGAGTTGAATTTTATCATCAACCATTGTTCGAGATTGGCGATGATGGGCTTCATCTCTATCCGTCATCTCACCCTTAGCAACCATAGTCACCCATGAGCAAACATTTTGGACTTAACCACTAGGAAGAATCTCATTTGCCATCCGACCTTAGATTCCACCTTGCATAATAGTTTAGTTTAGCACATCTACAACACACAAGCCCCACATAAAAACAATCTATTGCAAAACATAGAATTAAATTGCTTGTTTGATTTTGTGTGATTTCCACTACATCTATTTTGCACATTTCATACACTCACCACCCCCACATGACTCATTAGCTTATGGTTTTAACTCGAATCCAAACAAAGAGTTTGAGTCAAGCCTCCATTAGCCAAGCCACTTAATCCAAGGAGTGCTCCACATATTTCCATGCCACTTTTATGGTTAATCTCGTCAATGTGATATAGACAAGCTGTTCTAGTTTGTTTGCGGGACCCTCACATATTATGCATACCTCAAATGTTGATGTATTGCATAGAGCCATCCATACCTCCATTCCAAAAACTGAGCCATCATCTCCCACCAATTCTAACATCACCCACATAGACATGGGTAAACTTGAAGCTTTTCTAAGATCCACTACCCATATTCTAGAGAAGATCCATAGCCCACCTAGGCATGATCTTTCTTCTCAGTAGGAACTTGCCTACTCGCAACCTTCCAATTTTACCCAAGTGTACACCAACCCTCTTTTTGAGGCATCATCTGCACCTTTCCATCATTGGCCCCTTCCACAACTATCATGTGTCCAAAGCACTTCCATTCTATCTTCATATACCACTACCTATGACAATCCATTGTATGAAGTACATGTCAATACTGCTTCACAAGTGGTAGTTTCCACTACATCCAATGTCTCCCATTTAGTTGCAATCCCTGTTGCAACCTATCCTCTGCTCACCTCATCCATTCCTACGACATCCACACCATCTACCTTAGAGATTTCCATATAACAAGCATGGTAATATCTCCACAAATTGCTTATGGCTCAACAAAATGCTCATTCTTGCTCCCAACAGTAAATACAGGTGGTAGATATTAAGTCTCAGCCTGTTTCCACCCAACCTACCTTCTTCACCTCAAATCCATCATGGGTATTGCAATCTTCTACGATTTCCATTCCTACACCTCCATTAGCCCACACCCATTCCATTCCCATAAGTCAACCCATTCATAGTCCTCAAACATCATCCCCATTCCATCACACACAATCATTCACCCATAAAGCCCAACATCATCACATGCAATCCACTTCACCAAACTATCAGAATCTCATCACACCCCAACATTTCACCACTTCATCTCCACACAATCATCAAGTAATTCAGGGCTTCCACATACCTAGGGAAGACCCTAGAATTCAGGCTTAGCAACAATATATTGATAGCTTGATACAACACACTCTTTGTATGATTAACTAAAAGCCAACTTAAAGACAACTAATCAATCAACCAATTTAATTTTTGGTACCATCACAGCCATATTCGACAAATTTTACAGTGTTGAAATTTGATAAATTCAAAGGGATTGAGGACCCTAGAGAGCACGTAAGCACATTCATTCACTCATGCTTTAGAATTCAAAATCAATATGATTTAATGCTCCAAACCTTTTCTAAGAAATTAGGGGGAGATGCCGTGGAGTGGTATAACCATCTGCCTCATCATAGTATTTATACTTTTGAACAATTGGTAAACCAATTCCTCAAGAGATTTTCCCTCAATGTTTGAAATAAAATCACATTGTCTGACTTATACAATCTTAAGAAATTTGATGATGAGTTAGTCTATGATTTTGGCAACCGTTGGAGGGCTATTTTTACAAAACTACTATTCTCCCTACCAATGGAAGAGTTAACTCGATTGTTCACCAAGAGTTGCCTAAAACCCATCTCCTGGTTATTACAATTACAATAATATAGTTCATTCGAAGAAGCTCTTGCCCAGGCTAGCATAATTGATGAGATAAAAATTCAAGAAGGTATGCTAAAGCTAAAAAGAAAGAATGGTAGAACAAGGGCCAATCTAAAGGAAGTTATTATGTCCAATCTAAGCCAAATTAGGCCAATCAAGCAAAGCAAGTGAATCAAGTGGTCATGAGCCAACTGGTAGTGGCTCAACAACAAAAACCAATGCAACAACAACCACAAAAAATTACATATTAAGTGGTTCCCCCACCACAACAAATTTAGAACACAACACCAACTGTGGATAATCGCTAACGTCAAAAATTTTATTCGACAAACCCATCATTACACACCTTTATCCAAATCATATGCTTCTATATTTTGTAGGTTTTATGACACAAATCAACTTGCCTTGCTTGAGGTTAAACCAGATGACCCTACCAAGCATAGAAAAAGCTATAGGGAGCATTTGTTTTACCCTTATCATAGATAGAAAGGACATGACATTAACAATTTCTTCATATTCAAAGATATAGTGCAAGACCTAATTGACCTAGGGGCCATCAAGGTTGATAGTCCCTTAGCTCAACAAAATTAAAATCTTGGCATCTATCAAACACCACTTCCTCATCATGAAGAAGGGCAATCCACAATAGGAGGGTCAAACACCAAGACTTCTAATAAAGTTAATCATGTTCAACAATACCAAGGTTGTGGGTGTTGTTCATGTAGTCACCCGAGGTCAACGACACACTACCAATCAATAGAATGTACAACAATAGATTGTTCAATATTGCATAGAACCATAGGCAAGTGTGTCTCCTCAACCTACCAATTCATCATCTCCCATTCAATTCTCCACCAATTCATATTACAAGTCATCCATCTCCACCCACTCACACTCCCAATCATCCACAAAGGCCAATCATCTCTTTGAGTAGTCGGCTAACCACTAGCCTTAAAATAGCTTCAGCTAAACTATCCATTTATGAGCTAATACAATAAACTCCCCCACATCGAGAGGCATGAGTGGAGATTTTAAAATCCATTGAACTCTAATCTCAGGATGCATTCAACAATTTTATGGGGTGCATCTGAATAGGTATGGATCCTTTCATCACATTATATGATTTTGAAATCAAACCAATATCGTTATAATCAGTGGACACTCCATTACACATCATGACTCAAATTTATAGGAAGCCATTCAAACAAGTTTTGATTGATACTAGCTCCTCCATCAATATCATCACCACCTTTGCTCTTCAACATCTTAATATTCCACCATCTCATATCACCAAATCCACATTCACCTTGAAAGTATTCAATGATGCTCTCTATTCCACAGTTGGCACTGTTGTTTTACCCATTGAAGTAGGGATCAAAATTTTGCACATAATGTTCCACATATTGGAAGGATCCATGGCTTACAGTGTACTCTTTGGATGTCCTTGGATGAAGGAAATGAGATGTGTCCCCTCAATACTCCATAAATGTCTCAAATATGTACATGAGGGATAGGTTCATTGCATACCAGTGGACATCAAACCATTTAAGTACTGTAATTTCATCTCAAATACATATGAATATACCCTTCCATCCACTCATATTTTCATGACTCCATCAACCACCTCATAAACCACACTATTCACTTCTTCATCCAAAGCTCCTATTCTTGAGGAGTTTCCCATCATTACTCCACCTCAAGCTTCCACCTCCATGCCCCCATCCTCATAACCATCGACTACATGCATATGTAGTCAAGCCCAGTCTACATTATCCACATCATCAACATCAACATCTCCCATCACTATTTCCTCCACATCATCGTCCATTCATCAAACATATCAACTAGATCCACCTCCATACACATCAGTTAATGTCTCACAAGTTAAATTAATGGATCATGAGATGCCATCCATTTCCACATCCACCTCCACATCATCCCAAGTTGCGGTCCACCTCACTAATCCTGATATTGGTGAATATGTGGTCTTGTTGTGACTATCGCACAACTTACCTCAAAATTGGGGACCCACCTTTTTGTTTGTGTTTTTGAGGATTTTGGGATCTTTGAAGCAATAATTTTGATAGCTCACATCCTTGATAATTGTATTTCAGTTTCCAAGATCCCTTGTTGAGTAGTGTCTTTGTCTTCTTTTGGAGTGTTGATAGGCCTGTGTGTGGCTTGGTGTTCGATTTTATATTTATGTTAAGTGGTCTAGAAGGTTGATTAATTTGTTTTCTTCTCTTGTGTTTGGTTAATTTTAATAGGTTGAATTGGATCAATTCAAACTTTAAAAATTAATCAAATAAAAATGAAATCCATTAATTCAAGTTTAGATAAAAAAATAAATAAAAAATAAAAGAAAATATAATATATATATTATAATAATAAAGCATAAAAATTTGAAATTTAATATATATATATGAAAAATTCTAAAAATAAAATAATAAAATAATAATATATACTTATATAAGTAAGTAAAGAGAAATGCAATTTATGTATATTCTTTTACTTATATATATATAAAGTATAATACAAAGTGAAATAATTTTTATGCCTATGTATGCTTTGTTCTTATATATATGCATGTATTTAATTGAGATGTTTATACATGTAGGTGGACAGACCTGAAGGAATGGATGTCCAAGCAAGCCAAATATGAATGAGGATGTTTTCAAATTATGACTACAAAGCAGCATGGGACCTGCAGACTACCGAAAATAGAATTTACACATGAACAACGAGGTGTTGGACAAGGACATTTGACATGGAATTTCGTTGACTTCTAGTGAACGAATGACATGGCAATGGGACCGTGTCGACGATGAATTGGCATACATGGACTTGCAAAGGTGGATCGTCGATAGAATCATGAAGCACAGGTGAGATGAATGCAGTGCTGTTCATTTGAATTTGATCTGATGATGTAGACCATGGGTACATTTTCCATGGATGATGTGGCAAATTCAGTCAACGAGATGCCCACCATGGATTTGTGACACGAAGCGAACCCTAAATATAGCACAAATATTATTGCCATCTATCTGGAGGACGAAACATGCAGGCTTACATGTTGATTTGGAAATAATGACCAGGAAGACCCCACGAAGGATGAACAACAGGTGGACTTAGATGACACTACAAACGCAAATGACATGGACGAGTGCTCGTGTGGCAGACTGCATGTATCAAGGACTTATGTAGCTTCTAGTTTGAACGCGGTGACAATTGCGACCAAGGTAGTGGGTGTAATGTAAATGACATGGACACAAACCTACACCTGGGCATGAAGGGCATTCTCGATGTTGATGACTACGAAGGACGTTTTCAATAGTAATTTCATGGACGATGCCAACATGAAGAAATCAAAGACACAACAACAACATCCAATTCGAGTTCTACTCCAGTAAGGAAGAAGAGGTCATCAGGGCCTCCCACGTGTGATGAACAAGGTAACAGAGGTATGCATTGGCTCTATTAGGGGAAGAAGGTCGATTTTAGTGCAGTGATCATTTGGTATTGGCATGCATGAGACAACATTATAAAAATTAAAATTGCCACTAGGGTAGCAACATTTATGCCCATGGGGTCTAATTCATCATAAAGGCTCAAATGGAACATGGTTGATGATGTGGTGATAACATGGTAATGTAGTGTTCCAAATGAACTAGGTGACAAGTGTGAAAGAGACTACAAGTGCTGATGCAAGATATTGTCACCTCCAAGATACCTCGTATTCTTATCAACTCTATTAAAACATTGATTAGCTGAGTTTGTAAATGGAGAAGACATGGATTGGGGTAAGTTGCAAGAAGATCGTGACATGCATGATCTCGTCCGTGGTGAACATGAGAAAAAGAAGAGGTATTAAAGTGGAATAAAATTCTAATAGAGGAATATGTCACTATAAATTAATCGAACACCAAAGATAACAACAAAAGGTAAATGGTTGTTCTCATAGGGATGCATTGAGGTAGTGGGTAATACTGTTGTGCGGGGCCAGATAGTGAAGATCTAAAGGATAATACCCACCCGACGGGTTTGATGGTGAGTATGAAGGGTATAGCGGGCTGCATAGTGATTATGGATGAGTGGCCAACATGTTGGCAAATACTACTGGGGAGATGTGGCAATTAATTATTCGAGGACGTAGGTTGCATATACAGAGGTGGAAATTACTGAATAATATTGTACTGCTGTGTAGGAGGCCTTTCATTTAAAAAATGTTTTCTATTTTATTTAAATGAACATGCTAGGTTGTGCGACAGCATGCATCTATTCCAATGGGAAAATTGAACCTGAGAGGTGACTGCTAAATACATCCAAATCGGACATTGCACACTCAAGCAGTGTGGACACATAGATGAGACGCCAACATGGATGTGACACGCTGGAAACTTATAGGATGAATCTGGCAGTTGACGGGGCAATGAACGTATGAAAACAAAATGGGGGTCATGATGTAATCAAATTTATGAAAGGAGGGAATTTGTGGCAAATACATCTCAAATGGCCCGAGACTATACCTCCTCCTATTAAATTTATTGGTGAAATAGCTTTCTTGGATGAGCCTTATGGAGAGCGATGGATGTAAAAGTTTATGAATATTCATCATGGTCATAAAGGTAAAATGAGACGACCACGTGTAGGTTATGGTGAATAAAATGAAAGGCACTATGAGTATTGGAAAGCGGTTATGGAGTGAACGTGATATCCTTAATGGTTACCCATGCACCCACTTGGCACAAGATGTTTGTAAGGTGTGCGAACCCCATTAATATAAAATAAAGCAACTTCATTAAAATTTTGAAGCATAGGTGATTAAGTTTGAAGATGCATATGTGTCCACATATTCATATATAAAAGAAATACAGTGCATGACCCGAAGAAAGTAACAAAAAAAATGCAACATTGAAAATGAAATGTGTGAATGGATTAATATGGAAGAGAACAAAAACCAAAGGAAAGTAAAGGAAGAGGAAATAAAAGAAGACGAAGTGAACATAAGGGTTTTCACTGTGAACTCTTAGATATGCCATTGAAAGATGAAAATGGGGTTGGATATTTTGGGAGGAAAGCCACACCACTGGACTGAGTTCACCACATGATGCCAATTTTGGGCATGGTTTTCTGCACTTGTAGTTGAATATTGAAAATATTTTTACTGCAATATATTGGAGATACTTCAGGTTTTATGCATGTTAATGGTTGGCTTGTTGTCATTTTTGATATATTGCACCATTTCCTTAGAAGATTGCACCGCGTTAGCTATTTGATTGCGTTAATTTGGGTCACACTAATGCTAGTTTTTGTGCAGAATACTAATGCTTGCAGGGTCTGTGGAGGAATTCTGGGTTGCAACACTTTGTTTGATTTCTTTTATTTCATTTCTTTTTATTTTATTTTTCTAACCCTTTCTTTTTGCAATTTTTTTTTAAATTTTCGGCGATTAAAATAAAAATCAAAAAAAAATCAAACTCCAAAAATAAATACATGGGTGTGAAGAATGAGCTTCAATATTTCATCCGAAACAATTTCGAACTCATTCCGAAGCCATTTCGAATTTATAAAAATCATTGAAAATTGTTGTTTTATGAGGGTTTTATAATTTCAAAATTTTCATATTTTTGCATTTTTGAAGGTAAATCAATTCTTCAGCTTTGCATTTATGTTCACAAGCAATAAATGAACTTCCCTTTATGAAAATTTCAATTTCATTAAAGGGGGGTAATTTTTATGGCATTCCATAGGCCATCATTTTTAGAGCAATAAGTTGCCTTTTCTTTATGAAAATTCTGATTTCATTAAAGAGAGGTAATCTATTATTATATCAAAGGCTATTGTTTTCAAAGCATTAAATTATTTCTTCTTTATGAAAATTATTTCATTAAAGAGGGATAATTATAATGACATTTTAAGGCCCTTACATTTCATGGTTATTCATGCATATTTATTTCCTTTTATTTTATTCATCAAGGCAAATTAAAAGGAATCCAATCTTCATTTCACATTCATATTTAGAGAGATTTTAATCTTCTATTTCATTGTTCAAAGTAAGGTTTAAGGAAGATAAAACTTATTTAAAATATGCTTAACAAAAGAAGATAAAATCTACCTAAAATCCTCCAAGATAAAATGAACTAAGGCTTACATCATGGTCATATGAGGGCCAATTCACATTTTCATTTCTTTTAAGTTTCATGAACAATTAATAGCATAGCATAATAAAATAAACCAACACAGACCCCTTGTTAATAGTTACTTGCAAATCACTAAGGTATTCCTAGCACTCACTTGATATATCTTCACAAGATTACAAGCACACATAAGTAAAAGGAACCTTGGAGAAATTTCATATTTCTTTGCAAGAGAGGGTTTTGTGATCAAAATCCTAAGTGTGAGTGTGGTTTTGCAATTGGGTAAAATTACCACTCAACATTTTGGCGCTAGAAGGAGGGCCTGAATTGGTTTACTTTATTGCTATTTAGATGCTAAATTGTTCATGTTTCTTTGAAAGATTTATTTGAAGGCATTGGTCTTGACTAACGAGGTTTTGTTGATGTATGATCACTTTCATTGATTCAAACATTCTCTAATTGATGATGCATTGATGCTAACCTTTTTGTAAATTTGAGAATGTTCCTTAATGTCATGGTTTAATTGATGCATATCTTTTGGTTGATGCTAACTTGATGATCTATATGTTAAACATTTGAAATTTGTTAGTCATTTCATGCTTCTTTGCAAGATATATTTATTTGACTAACAAAATTGGTACTAAAGTTCTATTCTTTAAGGTCCACTAATGGCATTGTTTACTTCAACAAAGGAAGGAGTTGCATCCTGGTTAGATGGTTATTATTGTCATTTAAACATTCCTATCCATCAAATCCCTGAAGGTGTAGAGGAAGATTTACCTCAGTTTAGGTATGACATGACATCAAGCGAAGGATATATTCAGAGATACAAGGACATGTTAATTTATTTACAAATCATGCATGAAGATGTTGCTTGTAGGTTGTTTCCATATACATTGGATGAGGTTGCATTGGATTGGTACCTTCACATATCTCTAGATTATATCATGTCTTGGGATCAACTAGAAGCAATGTTTATCGACCATTTTGAAAAACTAGTTGACCCAGTTGTGATAAAGAATCAGTTTATCTCTATCTATAAGGAGCCTAATGAGTCCATGAGCCAATTCAATGAAAGGTTCCATAGGGCATATATCAAAATGGATACCCATTACATTATTTTAGAAGAAGAAGCCATTCAAGTATACATGGAAGCTTTAGACCCTTCAATTGCTAAACTTCTAGAGGTAGGTCTTGAAGAGTTGTCCTTGCCTAGAGCCTACAATGCCGCAATAGTATTGGATCAATGGTGGATGGTGCACACTAAGAAACTACCCATGAGTCATACTGAGGATCAACCTCCTCCTATGATGAACTATTCTTTAGGAGGTATGGATTCCAACCAATGCCAACCATCCAATGTAGCACCCTTGAATCAAATGATGCCTAAGGTGAACAATCAATGGGATGAGGTTGAATGTCCAAATTTCACAACCACCCTAGATATCATCCAAGAGGAAGAGCAAGTGTCAAAACCAACATCCACCAAGGAGGATGGTGATGAGCAAACCCATCAAGACTTAGAGATTGACCCAATGTTGAAAATGTATGAGCCTTTAGAGATAAAGGGCTTGGAATCATTATTTACACAAGAGGATTGGGATAATCTTAGAAAGAGTGAAATGGAATTTGAAAAGGAGTCAATGGATGAAAATGGTATAGAAAGCATGATAGAATTTCACCACTTGTTTTCGAAAAACACCTTGGATGAGATTGTTGAAACTAATGGTCAAGAAAACCCACACCTTCCAAATTGTGATAAAATTGAATTTTGGGTTACAAATGTGGATTGTGATCTTGCAAGCTTGAATACAAAGAGTAGCCCACTTTTGGAAATAATTGAACCATCTAAGGAAGGTGAAGGTGAATTTGATGAGAAACACGTTGATGAATTGGAAGATGTTGAAGAAGTAGTTGAGCATCACCACGTGATTTTGGAAGATGATTACTATGATTCTTGGAAGAAGTGGGAAGAATACGCTCACTCCAAACCTTCTAATGAAACTTTTGTGTCAATTGATATGCAGGATAATACTATTGCTTTCTCGCATGAGGATATTACAAGTCCTGTACAATATGAGAATGTTTTGAAAGAAGGGTTGGAATCTCATCAAGTGTTGGAAAATGATAATGACCCTATTACCATGGATAAAGGAGAAAAAGAATTGATAGATGAAGATGAAGATCATGCCAAAGATACAATAGAGTTTCATCCCATGGACTTAGATGACAATTTTTATAATGGTTGGGGTAGATATGAAGAATCATTGATTGTTCACACCCCTATTGATGAAATTTCTATTGATATGCAGGATGCCAAAAACGCTATCTCACACAAAGATCTTGTAATTCCTGTACAATCATAAAATGGCATGCCACTTACAAAAATGGAAAATATTCATAAGTTCGATCATGTTGAATATGAGTTTGTTGAAGACCTTTTTGAAATAGAAGAGGAAGAAAGGATAAATGTTTCCTATGATTCAATTGTTTGGGATCAGGAAGAATTAAAGCCTCCTCTTTCATATTGGAATACTGAAAACTTGGGTACAAATTCACATGATTGTCTTGAAGATTTTGAGGAAGAAATACCATGGATGGTTAACAAGGAATTGGAATTTTCTACTCATCCAAAAGAAAACATTGCTCTATTTGATCAACAAAAGTTATGTTTTGAAAAGGATGGACATGCTTTTGATTGGGTTTCTAATTTTGACATTTTTGATGAACAGGTAATCAATGAAGATGAAAGACTACAAGAGGATGATGAAGGTAAATACCAAGAGGAAATCACAAAGGTTCATCAAGTCTTGGTAAATGAAAGTGCACAAAAGGTAGAATCTCACCTTTTATGTTCAACCATGCGAACTCCAGGTGAAATCTTACCTAATCATTCATTGGATTCAAATGTTATGTATGATGAAATACCATTAGAGGTGAATGAAGAACTAGAGTTGATTTCTACTCACACCTCTAATAATATTGCTTTGTTAAATGAAAGAGAAATTGATATGCTTGAATTATTGAATCAAATTCATCAACAATTGATAATGGAATCTAGGATAAAAACCTATAATGATATTCATTTAATAGATATCCTAGATGCTTGCAAATTGTTGCATAAGTTTGATTGGCCTAAAAACATGCAAAATGATGTGGCTTCAAAATTTTTAGAAATAGGCTCCTACTTGAAAGATCTCATATTTGAAAAGGAAAGCCTAATTCTAGATAATGAATTGAATTGTGAAATCTACATGTTAAGGAATAGACAAGAAGTAATTGAAAATCAATTATTGTCTTATCAATTTAATGATTTGAAGCTTCAATTTGGAATTGCTAATACCCTCGAATCAAATTGGTGGGGTGAGAGAGGCAAGATGAAAATTGTTGTATTGTTTGGCCTAATCTTGTTTTTGTTGGATTTCTATAAAACTTGGCTTGCATATCATGTTATATGTCTTTTGAAATGTGCTAATCATGTTTGGGATCTAGGGAAGTGATAGCTCAAAATTTGCATCCTTTTGTACCATATGTATATTTTTGTATATAGTTTTGGTTTTTATGTTTTTGTTTAGCTTTGTTGTTTTTGTTCTTTGTCCTTAATTTTGATTGTGTTTTGCTTTCTTGTTAGTTTGCATTAGGTTAGAGTTTGGTTTGTGTTTTTAGTTCTTGTGTTTTGGGTTGTTCCCTTGTTTTGAGGTGATGTTTCGTGGTTGCTAACTAATGGCCTCTTGATCATTTTTGTGTTCCTTTGTTAAGTAGGTTGGAACACCTAATTTGAAAGCAGGTGAACTTGAGAAAAGGGGATGAATTATTTTGTGATCATGCTCAGATTTTGGGACTAAAATGGTGGAGAGTAGAACAATGAAATATTTTGCTAAAGCTCCACATGTAACTCACATATATTAAAGGGTATTTTTGGAAGTCTTGAAGGATGAAGTTATCTTGATTTGCAAATTAAGGCAAAAATTCAACACGCTCTATCTCTATGCTTCCTAACCCTCGTGATACATAAATTATTGCAAAGCTATAAAAAAAAAGAAAACGAGCATTGAAAAGCTTGATCAAATTAGTCACAAAGTCTAGATAAACTCTACCGGGGCTATAGATGCCTAACCGGTAGTAGGGCTCTGTCTAGACACAGCTCGATTATAAGAAAGGCTTTGCAAAGTATTAAGCAAACACAAGGGTGAGTTAGATAAACCCTATCGGGGCTATAGATGCCTGACTGGCAGTAGGGCTCTATCTGTAAAAGTTTTCTTTTTATGAGTCATGCTTCATAGCCTAAATGTAAACCAGATGATGGAATCCGGAAGGTTTTCAAAGAGGCAAAAATGAATCACTTTGTCACACATTGAGCAAAGGCAGATGGATTAGTTGTTTTTTATTTGAAGTTGTTCACCCCCACCTTCTTGGGACATCGCTAAATAATTTGTATTTCGTTGATTTTTTGTGTTTTCATTTCAGATTGGGTTCTTCACCCGAAATGCTCAGGAGCATTTCCCAACAGAGTCGCCATTTGTTGTGACTATCGCACAACTTACCCCAAAATTGGGGACCCACATTTTTGTTTGTGTTTTTGATATCTTTGAAGCGATAATTTTGATAGGTCACATCCTTAATAATTGCATTTCAGTTTTTGAGATCCCTTGTTGAGTAGTGTCTTTGTCTTCTTTTGGAGTGTTGATAGGCCTGTGTGTGGCTTGGTGTCCTGTTTTATATTTATGTTAAGTGGTCTAAAAGGTTGATTAATTTGTTTTCTTTTCTTGTGTTTTGGTTAATTTTAATAGGTTGAATTGGATCAATTAAAACTTTCAAAATTAATCAAATAAAAATGAAATCCATTAATTCAAGTTTAGATAAAAAAAAAATAAATAAATAAAAGAAAATATTATTTTTTATATATATATATATATATATATATATATATATATATATATATATATATATATATATATATGGAAAATTCTAAAAATAAAATAATAAAATAATAATATATACTTATATATAAAAGTAAGTAAAGAGAAATGTAGTTTATGTATATTCTTTTACTTATATATAAAGTATAATACAAAGTGAAACAAAGTTTATGCCTATGTATGCTTTGTTCTTATATATATATATATGCATATATTTAATTGAGATGTTGTTTATACGTGCAGGTGGATAGACCTGAAGGAATGGATGTCCAGGAAGGCTGAATTCGAATGAGGACGTTTTCAAATTATGACTACGAAGCAACATGGAACCCGTAGACTACCAAAAATGGAATTTACAGGCGGACACTGAGGCGTTGGACAAGGACATTTGACATGGTGATTCGTCGAGTTCCAGTTAATGGATGACATGGCAATGGGGTCGTGTCAATGGTGAATTGGCATACATAGACCTTGCAGAGGTAGATCGTCAATAGAATCGTGATGCACAGGTGAGATGGACGTAGTGTTATTCATCTAAATTTGATCTGATGATGTGGACCAGGGGTACATTTCTTGTGGATGATGTGGCAAACTCAGTTAGTGAGATACCCACCATGGATTTGTGATATGAAGCGAACCCTAAACATAGCGCAAAGATTATCACCATTTGTCTGGAGGATGAAACATGCAGGATCTCATGTTGATTTGGAAAGAATGACCAGGAAGACCCCACAGAGGATGAACAATAGGTGGACTTAGATGGCACTACGGATGCAAATGACATGGATGAGTGCTCATGTGGATCAAGGAATTACATAGCTAATGGTTTGATGTGGTGGTAATTACGACCAAGGTAGTGTGTGTAACGTAAATGATATGGACACAAACCTACACTCGGGCATGGAGGGAATTCTTGACGTCGATGACTATGAAGGGCATTTTTGGCAGCGGTTTTGTGGATGATGCTAGTGTGGAGGAATCAGAGACACAAAAAACTACAACAGTAGCATCCAGTTCAGGTTTTGCACCAACAAGGAAGAAGAGACCATCAAGGTCTCCCACATGTGACAAACAAGGTGATGGAGGTATGTGTTGGTTCTATTAGGATAAGAAGGCCGTTTTTAGCGCAGTGATCATTTGGAATTAGCACTCATGAGACAACATTATAAAAATTAAAATTACCACCAGGGTAGCAACATTTATTCCCATGGGCTCTAATTCATCATAGGGGCTCAAATGGAACATGGTCGATGATGTGGCAATAACATGGTAACATAGTGTTCCAAACAGACTGGGCGACGAGCGTGAAATATACTATAGGTGTTGATGCAAGATATTATCCCCGCCAGGATACCTTATATTATTATAAACTCTATTAAAACATTGATTAGTTGAGTTTGCAAATGGAGAAGACATGGATCGGGGTAAATTGCAAGAAGATCATGCCATGCATGATCTCATCTGTGATGAATATGAGAAAAAGAAAATGTATTAAAGTGGAATAAAATTCTAATAGAGGAACATGAAACTGTATATTAATCAAACACCGAAGAGAACAAAAGAAGATAAATAGTTGTTATCATAGGGACGCACCGAGGAAGTGGGTAATACTGCTCTGTAGGGCTAGATAGCGAAGACCGAAAGGATAATACCCACCCGACGGGTTCAACGATGAGTATGAAGGATATAGCAAGCTACACAGTGACTGTGGATGAGTGACCAATATGCTGGTGAATACTGATATGAAGATGTGGTAATGAATGATCCGAGAACATAGGTTGCATATACAGAGGTGGAAATTCTTGAATAATGTTGTGCTACTATGCAGGGGGCTTTCATTTCAGAAATGTTTGCTGTTTTAATTTAAATGAACATGCCAGGTTATGCAGCAGCATGTGTATGTTCCAATGGAAAATTGAACCCGAGAGATGACTCCTAAAATACATCCAAATCGGACCTCGCACACTCGAGTAGTGTGGATTTGCAAATGAGACGCCAACATGGATGTGACACGTTGGTGGATTACAGGATGAATCTGGCAGTTGATGGGGCAGTGAACTTATGGCAGTAGAATGGGGGTCATGATGTAATCAAAGTTATGAAAGGAAGGAATTTGTGGTAAATACATCTCAAATGTCCCGAGACTATGCCTCATACTATTAAATTTATTGATGAAATAGCTTTCTTCGATGAGCCTTATGGAGAGCGACGGATGTAAAAGTTTAAGACTATTCATCATAGTCATAAAGGTAAAATGAGACGCCCATGTGTAGGTTATGGCTAATAAAATGAAAGGCGCTATGAGTATTGGAAAGGGGTTATGGAGTGAACGTGAGATCCTTAATGGTTACCCATGCACCTGCTTGGCACAAGATATTTGTAAGGTATGCGGACCCCATTAATATTAAATAAAGCAACTTCATTAAAATTTTGAAGCATAGGTGATTAAGTTTGAAGATGCATATGTGTCCACATATTCATATATAAAAGAAATACGGTGCATGACCCGAAGAAAGTAGCAGAAAGAATGCAATGTTGGAAATGAAACGTTTGAATGGATTAATATGGAAGAGAACAAAAACCAAAGGAAAGTAAAGGAAGAGGAAATGGAAGAAGACGAAGCGAACAGAAGGGTTTTCACTATGAAATCTTAAATATGCCATTGAAAGATGAAAATGGGGCTAGATCTTTTGGGACAAAAGCCACACCGCTGGATTGATTTTCTTCACATGATGCCAATTTTGGGTACTGTATTCTGCATTCATGTTTGCTGTTGAAAATCTTGTTGTTGCAATATACTGGAAATACATCAAGTTTTTATGCACATTTGTGGTTGGCTTGTTATTTTGCTTGATATATTGCACCATTTCCTTAGAATATTGCATCGCATTAGTTGTAGATTGCGTGAATTCGGGTCACACTAATGTTGGTTTTATGTAGAGTATTGATGCTTGCAAGGTTTGTGGAGGAATTCTGGATTGTAGCACTTTGTTTGATTTCTTTTTATTTTATTTTCTAACCCTTTCTTTTTGTAGTTTTTTTTTTTTTTTTTTAATTTTTTGGAAATTAAAATAAAAATTGAAAAAAATTCAAACTCCAAAAATAAATACATGGGTGTGAAGAATGAGCTTCAATATTTCATTCGAAATAATTTTGAACTCATTTCAAAGCCATTTCAAATTTATAAAAATCATTGAAATTTTTTGTTTTATGAGGGTTTTATAATTTCAAAATTTTCATATTTTTGCATTTTTTAAGGTAAATCAATTATGCAACTTTGCATTTATGTTCACAAGTAATAAATGAACTTCTCTTTATGAAAATTTCAATTTCATTAAAGGGGGGTAAATTTTATGGCATTCCATAGGCCATCATTTTTAGGGCAATAAGTTGCCTTTTCTTTATGAAAATTTTAATTTCATTAAAGAGAGGTAATCTATTATTATATCAAAGGCTATTGTTTTCAAAGCATTAAATTATTTCTTCTTTATGAAAATTATGATTTCATTAAAGAGGGATAATTTATGATGACATTTTAAGACCTCTACATTTCATGATTATTCATGCATATTCATTTCTTTTTATTTTATTCATCAAAGCAAACTAAAAGGAATTTAATCATCATCTTACCTCCACATTTAGAGTTAGATTTTAATATTTATTTTCATGTTCAAAGCAAGGTTTAAGGAAAATAAAGCTTATCTAAAATCTGCTTAACAAAAGAAGATAAAATCTACCTAAAATCCTCCAAGATAAAATGAATTAATGCTTTACATCGTGGTCATATGAGGGGCAATCACATTTTATTTTATTTTAAGTTTCATGAACAATTATCAGCATAGCATAATAAAATAAACCAAAACAGATCCCTTGTTAATAGTTACTTGCAAATCACTAAGGTATTCCTAGCACTCACTTGATATATCTTCACAAGATTACAAGCACACATTAAGTAAAAGGAACCTTGGAGAAATTTCATATTTCTTTGCAAGAGAGGGTTTTGTGATCAAAATCCTAAGTGTGAGTGTGGTTTTGCAATTGGGCAAAATTACCACTCAAAAGGTCCAAGACATTATTGTCACACCGCTCAGCATCCAAACCGCTAGGGATTACGGTCACCCATGTGACCCATCCTTATCCATAGGAGCAATGTACAGCATGGGTTCAATGCCTAAAAACATAATTTTTTTGTATGGGGGGATTGATTCATCGTCCAATCAATCTTCCCTAGATTAACCTAAACAACCAACACTTGCCAACATACAACACATGTCAGGTTTTCCATACCGATACTTTCATCGAGTTAATTGGCAAGGCTATGGCCTATGACGACATGAACATGGAATGCAAGAAATCATTGATACTTCATTATTGGATATTTTGAGTCCATGAAGTTGTCATTAATGTCAAGGCATGAAGTTGTCATTGATGTCAAGGAATAAGCTACCACTGATGCCAAAAGGTCAAAATGAGCAATGTAAGAGGTTGATGAAAAAGGGCTTCATAATATTATTTTTAATATTATGAGAAGCAAAACAAAGGTTTTTATTAAAACCATGGTGGGCAACATAAAGGTTTTTATTAAAACCATGGTGGGAAAAAATAAAAGGTTTTTTATTAAAACCTAAGAAGGCTTTTAATAAAGCTAAGAGATTTAAATATTAATTTATAAAATTTAAATTCTAAAGAATTTAAATAATTTATAAATTAAAATATTTAAATACAAAACCTTAGCGCCAACCTCCATAAACTCACCTTCGTCGACGTGCATGGAATGGAAGGGTAAAGGTATTTATACCTTAGCCAAACCCCAAAGTTTGGCATTCAAATAATCTCTGAGAACTCTATGAAAAGGCTTATGCAATATTTCATGTGAAGAAGCACCATAATTTCTGCAAACAACGTGCAATATTTCATGAGGCAAGCACCTTTGAAGCACTACGTGGGAGAAGGTGAAGAGGGATCCAATAGGCTCTAAGGCAAGGCGGAGATAATAAAGCGATTATTGCACTTTAGGTGTGCAAGGTGAGCGCTTGGATCACACGGTATGGAAGCTGCGGCCAAGGCGCTGCTATAGGGCAAGTGGTGCAAGTTCGAATCCCACAATTCATGAAGAGGGCAGAAAAAGGTTTTTATAATTTTTATTTTTTAATTATTGCTTTTGCCAAAGTTGTGTGGAGGGATAAGGTGTAAATAAATTGTTTTATTTACCTAAGTGGTAAATAGTGAATGTTGCTAGGGTAACCTTTTTTTTTACCTTAGCAAAAAGAAATTAATTTATTTAATAAGTGTAATTTAAGAAAGGAGTTATAAGTAGAAATTGTGTTATATTTTATAAGAGGATTTTTGATGAAAATTATGATGTTAAAATTTATTTTTGAGATGGAGCAATAAGGTGTATTTAGGATTTGATTTATCATTGTGTTTTGTGAAAAGTGTTAGGGTGATAATTCTTGTCATCTAACTCTTTGTACTTAGCAAAGAAAGTTGTGACAATTGATCTAGGCTTTTGAAGATCATTCTACATTAAAGAAAAAGGTATGGGCATATTCTTCCTTTATTGAGTTGATTGGTTGGTTTTCTGGAAAACAACTTTAGAGTGAAAAGGATTTAATTAGGTTTCCTTGTTGAGTGTGTTTGAATTAATGCTTCAAGGTTTTTTGGAATAAAGAGTTATTGATAAAACCTTGTTTGATAAGCATTGTTGTTGAAGCCATTGGTTAAGTGAGGAACTTGAACTAGGGTTTGAAAAGAGCATGAGTATCATTGTTATGTGAAGATTGTTTTATAAGCATTGTTGTTGAAGTGAGTAATTGAGCGAAGAACTTGAAATAGGGTTTGGAAAGAACATGAGTACCATTGTTATGTGATATTGGTTGATGAGCATTGTTGGAAATATTTTGAGTGAGTATTCATATGCTTGGACTAGGGTTTATGAGCAAGGATTATTTCATTGAGTGATTGGTTGAGTAGAGTTGGTTAAGCCTAGTCAAGTGGATGTGCAAAGTGATTGTTCAAGTTCTATGAAACAAATTGTTCTATATTTTGAATTGATTTGAGAAAGAGGTTGAGAGTTGATGAGTGTGAAATATATTGAGTCTCTAACAATTCTCTATATGTTTATGTGATAAAATAGAGATTGAAAGTGATTGAGAGTTTGTGAATGTGAAGCATATTGAGTCTCTAACAATTCTCTATATGTTTCTAAAAGAGTGATTGAAAGTAATTGAGCATTGAAGTGAATGTGAAGCATATTGAGTCTCTAACAATTCTCTATATGTTTCTAAAAGAGTGATTGAAAGTAATTGAGCATTGAAGTGAATGTGAAGCATATTGAGTCTCTAAAAATTCTCTATATGTTTCTAAAATAGTGATTGAAAGTGATTGAGTATTGTGATGAATGTGAAACATATTGATTCTCTAACAATTTTATTTATGTTTATATGAGATTGGACAAGTTCTAGTGAGGACTTGAGCAAATTTGGACAAGTTCTAGTGAGGACTTGTTGAGCAAATCTGGACAAGTTCTAGTGAGGACTTGTTGAGCAGATTTGGACAAGTTCAAGAGAGGACTTGTGGACATATTAGTGTGAGCTTTTGTGGAAGCTTAAAAGGCAGATTTGAGACAAGTCTTTGAGTGGACTTGTGAGCAGATTTGATTGATTGATTTGTTCAAACCTTGGGTTAAGGTTTGGGGTAGATCTAGTAGTGTTGATTTGTGACTAGATCAAGCTTTATGCTAAGGCTTGAGGATAGATATTGAGGATAGATTTGTGCTAGATCGAAGGACTATATTTAGTGCATATCAGATGATAGATATTCAGGACATATTTGTGCTTGACCTAAGGACTATGTTTAGTATAGATTTGAGGACAAATTTTGGTGCAGATTTGAGGACAGGTTTGTGCGAGACCAGAGATAGAGATTGAGCATATTTGTGCTAGACCAAAGGACTGTGTTTAGTACAAATTTGAGATAGACCTTTGAAGGTGACAAAGTATAGAAGATGAAAGTCTCCAGTGGATAGAGATCCATTAAGCCAAGGCATTGAGGATAGGTGTCTTCAGTGCATAGAGATCTATTAGCCAGAGCAGTGGGGGTAATAGTTCTTCTAGAAGATCACCAATCAAAGATAAGGAGAAAGAAGTTCTCTTGTGGATAGAGATCCATGATCTTTCTTAGGGGATTGGTGTCTAATTTGGATAGAGCCATAAACATTGTAATAGGGAAAGGATTCCAAAGAGATTTGTTGAGAAAATTTTAGTGAAATATTTTCTCCGTGGAGTAGCCCACATTGGGTGAACCATGTAAAATTGGTGTCTCTATTGTGTGTGTGATTTATGCATTGCTTTGATTACTGCTATTGATACTCCTATCTATACATTGCATAATATTGATTTGGAAAGAAAAGTAAAAAGTGGTATTATAATTTTCACCCCCCTCTTAGTATAAGCTTGTGTTCTTCATTCATATCAAGGAACACATGACCATTCAAGTTTAGGCTATCACTCTCATTATTCCACCTCTTCTTTTGAATAAGATTTTTAAAATCTCCATTTAAATTCAAAAGAAGAAACCCATCACACTGATGACTTTGAAGAAGAAATCAACGAAGAATACAATATTATATTGATAGCTTCTAATGAATCTGATGAGGAATCAACACCCATAATTCCATTCTTTGAAAAGGATGAGTATTACCTCAGAATGTTCTCCATACATCAACCCATATTTCACTTACTTCTTCCACAATAGTGAGTTCAACCAACTGGTGAACCACCACCTCCATTTCATTGATTCACCTCACCGGCCATTTTTGTAATATATGTACATAATTAAAAAATAAAAAACACACAAAAATTGAAAAAAATTGTCACTACATTGCATGTGCATGGCTTTTTGCCTATTGAATTCATTTGTGTTGCTCACTATTTTTCAGGTTCTCAAAGTTCTTGAATCAATTCTAGCAGACAAGATCCATCCATCATCCACATTGCCAACCACCCATTTCCCTTTAAGTTAACATGAATCCTATTGACTTATTCACCCCACTCCGTAATACATACAAATTGGCAAATCCAATTCCAATTGACATGAGCCTTATTGATATGGACCAGATTTCCTTGCCTCCATACTTTTATAAATTTATCCTTTTTGATGAATTGTTAAGGGCTTTCGCCAACTACATTCCTTTGTCGCCTCCACCTTCGTCTTCACCTTTGCCTTTGGATCCTGAGGTTTTCCAGGTAGACATAGAAGATGCTGAGTCAAAAGAATTTGATAATGTCATACATGATATTCAGCTGATCCCAATGTCCCATCAGCTTGAGGAAGGTTCTCATATGTCCATTGAAGATACCATCGATGTGAACCTTAGTTTAGATTTAGATAATCCACAAATCATTGAACTTGGCAAAATTTTATTCTAATATGAATAAGAGGAACTAATTAATCTCCTCAAGAATAAGAAGGGTATTTTTGCATGGTCCTACAAAGACATGCCTGGTCTTGACCCTAGCTTGGTTGTTCAAAATCTCATCTTGCACCATGATGCTAAGCCAGTCAAACAAAAATTGATAAAGATGCATCCTATCATTGCCCTCATGGTCAAATAAGAGCTTGAGAAGCTTTTAGATGTGGGTTTCATTATCCCCATTGACTATCTTGAGTTGCTTTCAAACATGGTACCCGTTCGCAAGCCTAACAGGATGATACACATTTGCAATGACTTTCGAGACCTTAACAAAGTGTGTCCTAAGGAGGATTTTCCTCTACCAAACATCGATACTCTTTTCAACACCTACACTGGCCATCAAATGCTTTCTCTAATAGAAATTTTTTTAGGATACAACCAAATTTGAATAAATCTCGATGACCAACACAAAATAACATTCACTACACCTTAGGGGAATTTTTGTTACAAGATGATGCCCTTTGGCCTAAAAAATGTAGGTTCCACTTATCAACGTGCCATGACATACATATTCCATTATTACATGCATAAGATCATCGAATATTATGTGGATGATCTCTTGGAAAAATCCAAAACTCGATAAGAGCACATTGGTGTCTTGGAAAAAGTCTTTGATCGACTTCTAGAGCATAATGTAAGGTTGAACCCCAAAAAATGTCTTTGGTGTTACCTCAGGAAAACTACTAGGATTCATTATCTCCAAAAGAGGCATTGAGGTGGACCCCAATAAAGTCAAGGCCATCATGGAGATGCCTTCCCAAAAAAAATTAAAGGAATTACATAGTTTACAAGGAAATATCTAATCAATCCATTGTTTCATTGCGCAATTTTCTAAAAAATGCGGGCCATTCAATCACTTGCTACAAAAGGAAGTGACATTTTCATGAAAAGATAAGTGCCAAAAGAATTTTGATGACATCAAGCAATACCTGGCTTCTCCACCAATCTTAACTCCTCCTCATTCGGGGGTCTCCTTTCATCTTTACATTTTAGCAATGAAATTTGTATTAGGGACAATGCTTACACAAAAGAATCAAAACAATCAAGATCAAGTTGTCTACTATATTAGTCTAACATTGGTAAACTATGAAACCATATATGCTTACGTGGAAAAATTGTGCTTAGCAGTGGTTTTTGCTACTAAGAAACTCAAAAATTACATGATTAGTCACACCACATATGTCATAGCTCACAAAAATCCTCTACGTTACATGATGTCTCGCACTTACAATAACACCCGCACCACAAAATGGATAATGCTTCTCACTAAATTTTATCTTGAGTTCATCAACAAAAAATCCATTAAAGATCAGGTCATAGCTGATCAGCTTACGGAAGCTCCACCTTCTCGTGATCAACCCTTTATTATTGAGCTCCTAGATGATTCGATATTCACTATCACTAAACAAGAAGAAGATGCCATTCTAGAGGAAGATGTCAATATTACACTATTCTTTGACGGTTATAAGTGCAAAAAAGGTCAAGGTGCTGGAGTCATGTTTCATACACCATAGGGGGTTCTATTCCCCTATCTTTCAAACTTGAATTTCAATGCACAAACAATAATGCAGAGTATGAAGCCTTAATCCTAGGTCTTCAAGCAGACATAGCTATGGGCATAAAGCATATCAAGATATTTGGTGATTCTCAACTTGTTCTTAGAAAAATCAATAGAGAATACCAATGCAAGGAATATACCATAAAACTCTACCATGAAGTAGTAATGAAATTTCTTGCTAAATTTGACTGGTTTGAAATCGATAGTTTGCTATGTTCGACTAATGGCTTTGCAGATGCGATGGCCTCTCTAGGATCATTTATTCCAAAGAAATCCATGGGAGAGGTACAACCACTCATTGCTATAATGATCTCTAAATCTGTAATTTTCCATGCTAAATCTAAGGATGAGAAGGATGTTTGCTTTATCCATGCAAAGCCGTATGAGCCTTGGTCCAACAAAATAATAGCCTTCCTCAAGTTTGGAACACTCCCATCAAACATGTTGCAGATTGCTAAATGCACTTTCAAGCAAAAAGTAGTTTGTTTTACTCTCTTGGGGGATGTGTTGTGTAAACGTGGTTATGATGGAGTCCTCCTTCATTATCTCAAGCCTACAGAGGCACAAAGAACCATAATTGAAGCTCATGATGGTACTTGTGGTGGTCATTTTAGTGGAATTGCCATTGTAAAGTGTATTCTATGCATGGGTTACTATTGGCCCACCATGGAATGTGATTGTTGCACTTACATCAAGCATTGTTAGAAATGTCAACAACATGCTAATTTAACTTATGTGACATCACAATAATTACAACCTATTTAAAGCCTTTTGCCCTTTTCACAAGGAAGTCTTGATTTGATTGGAAAAATCTCACCTCCTTCCTTGGGATAACATACATTCATCATCACAACCACTGAAAACTTCACAAAGTGGGTTGAGGTAATTCCTCTAACGAGTATGATATGACCTCGAATTGTGGAGTTTATACTTCATCATATCAATTGTTGTTTTGGTATTCCCTAAAAAATAATATTTGATAATGACAAGTCTTTTAAAAATAAGGATGTTCAAGCACTTTACAAGAAATATGATATCCAACACAGTTTCTCGACTCCTTACTACCCACAAGAAAATGGACAAGTTGAGGGTACCAAAAAGACCTTAATTGCTATTCTCAAGAAATTAGTTAAAGAAATCATCGAGATTGACATACTAAAATCCTCTTGGCATTATGGGATTATTGAACAAGTATCCGCACACCTATTGGGGCAATGCCATTTTCACTGGTCTATGGAGCCAAAGCAATCATACCTCTTGAGCTTGAGATCCCCTCATTGCAAATTTCATTGTAGGAATTCATAGATGAAAATACTGCTAGAAAAGCACCTTTTGACCAACTCACACTTCTTGATGAAAGGTGGGTCAATGCTTTAGAGCATTTACGAGTTTATAAAGACCACCTAAAGCATTATTACAATGCCAAAATCCATCTACATGAATTCTAAGTAGGAGATCTTGTTCTTAAAGATAATAAACAAAATACCAATGCATTATCGCATCTTCGTGATAAATATACGACTAAATAGCTAGGTCCATACATTGTCACTCAAAAAGTGGATAAAGGAACTTATAGGCTTGCCAGTCTAGAGGGAATTGAAGAGCCCAAACCACTTAACATCATCCACTTGAGAGCATTCTATGCTTAATGTGATTTATATATGTATATATACATGGCTAATACACAAAAACAACATTGCATTTCACACATTACATTGCACACATCACATTTCACAAATTGCATTGCACACATTACATTTCACAAATTTCATTTCATACATTGCATTCAAAACCATCTTCACACATTTCATATTAGGGGTCATTTATTCAGTTTAGACAATAATTGAGCCAATAAAGTATTGTTGCCTTAATCAGGGGCACCTTCAAATCATCATCAATTTTATTGCACCAGTTCATAAAGTCAACATTATCATTTGCAAACCACATTTCCATAATCCCTAGGTGCTTTTGGTCACTTAGCCACTCCTAGTGTTTTTAGCAACCTCCAATACATGTCAAGTTTTCTTTAGGACCAAGACACATTTTCACTAAGAAAATCTTAAGTTTTGGGAATTAACTCTAACACTCTTGAACCAAATACAAATCATACATCTTAAAGAAATCTTGTGTCAAAGAGGGATAACACCATGATTGGGTTGAACATCGAAGCAAAAAGGGTATTACTTGCTTGTGCCATTATGCACATAATACAAAAATAAAAAATAATGGTCTTCACCACCATCACAATCACTTATAAACAAAAGAATAAGTAGTAAGGATAGGGTAAAATTCTCATCACACTTCGGTTGAGAATCCGATTCCCCAAAGCTCTAAATATTTTACACATCACACACCACAAATCCTCAAGTTGTAAGGATAGAACTACATTTCCAGTCAGATGGTTAGGTAGTTTGAATCCCCAAATCTTAGAGATAAGATTCTTGGACTATGGAGCTAATCTTCATTAGGGCTATAGATGCTTGACTAGTAGTGGAGTACGCTCATGCGTGGTGACACGTCTCTCTTGAAGAGACCTCTAGCCACACATAAGGACAAGCTAGCTCCTTGGTCTTCTCCATGATAGGTTTCATCTCAGTTTACTCAATATGGGTTAATGAATTCACTTGCACACACATTGGTTCTTGATTGCCTTGAGTCATTAGCATACTAATTATTTGGTAAATGAAATCACTACACACACATTTGATCTTAAATAAATTAGACAATATTTAGTGAGTTTGTTTGATATCACTAGTATGTCCGAGTCTCTGTAAAATAATCAGTTTTCCATATCAACATCCATATTAGTTTTCCATATCAACATCCATATCATTACATGAGTCTTCCATTTCACATGCCACAATTTTGGTGCCCCTGATTAAACAATAATGCTATACATGTTCAAGTAAAATCTAAACTATGAATGATCATTAGAGCATTAAATTATTTGCATTTCATACACATTATCATTGCATTATAATCCATCACACATATACACATGCATTCACACAAAAGCATTCACACAAAAATATCCACACAAAAGTATAACACAAAAGTAAAAGCCATGTCTATATATATAAATATCGCATGTACAATGAATTCCCAAAGGCTATATACAATAGAGCACCAAGGCTCATATACAAAAAGTGCATCTCAACACTAGCTAATACCTATAGGAGGACCCCTTGACCCTAAAGAAGCCCTAGACCTAGAACCACTATGCCTAGACTTAATATGTCTAACAATCCTAGTTACAAAGGACAAGGATAGATCTGGTAGCCCAGTGTGGTGTTGCATCAATATATCCTCCAAATCCTAGATGTAACCATCTTAGGATTGAAGGTATAGTACATCTTATCTATTACAATGGTCCCTCTATGCTATATCTACTTGGAGCCTCATGACCCTATCCTCACCTCCACCTGTAGCTGTTTGTGTAAGCTATATTTGCATCATTAGCTGCTATATTTGCATCTTGATCCACCACCATATGTTCGAGCCTCGCCCACTCCTCATAACTTTGACCTGAAGGTCTCTCTAGAACCTCCTCCATGCCATCCATGCCATCACCATCACCTCTAACCTTTGGAGGCTGCTCTACTACATCTCTCACCCACCTCCCTCGGTCGCTAGAGCAACGATGTATCTACCATATGGGAGCCTCATCCATATACTCCTCTACCTTGGCCTCTACCTCATCATCATCATCATTACCCTCATACACTACCTGACTTGGTACCCATGGTAGCTATGCAAAAAACCAGGTAGTAGTCCCCACATTATCCACATCAAGGAGACCCATCTCCTCATCCTCATCACAGGTCATCCTCCATGCCTTCGTACAAGGTAGACTCATCTCATACCGATGGTGCCTATACAACACTTGTGCCTCAAGAATCCCCTTTCATACCCAAAAATACCATAGCACCTATGAGAACTGGATTAGCTCCACCTCACTCCTATGTCACCCAACCACCCATCTAGCCTATCGTACTCTCCATAATTTATCCCTATCATCAATCCAAGTGGCACCTCGCCATGTTCTCCAACTCACGTGATCAAGTGTCAATCCTATCCATAGATCTTTGTACTCTTGGCTAGTTTGGCTAGGACAACTTGATTGCACATCCTCAGTCACCCACCATCTCAAAGCATAGGATTGCTCGCCATCTCGTGCCTTAGTAGGTAAGCCCATAGGTCAAGCCACATTAAAGTGTTTCCATCCCCAACACTACAATAGTAAACTGCAATCCAACCCCTTTTGCTTCCATCTCCTCACCTCGTACAACTCCTAGTACAGATGTGCTAGCAGAGCAGGTGCCCATGCATACACTCGAGGCTAATCAATCATGTTGTACACCAGCCTAATCATGTTCTAAGGGAATTGAAAGCTAGTGTTGTTTGGTACCACTATGTTGGCCAAAAGGAACAGGACCAAGGTGGGCAATACCTCCAATTTTTTTTCAACATACTTCACCAAGTACCTAATCCATCCACCCTTCACACTCACATTCTACCACTAATATCCAAATATCCAGCTCATCTCATACCCCTTATCATGTTCAACCTTGAAACGTAACCCCTCCACTAGTACTTTGAGGATGCAGTATACATCCTCAAGTGTCACTGTTGCCTCACCATTAGGGAGTTGAAAGGTCCCCCTATCTGGATCCCATATCTCTGCCAATGTAGAAAGATACCCCTCATCTGCCCTCACCTCATTAGTTTGAGCTACCCCAACTAGCCCCATAACCTCTAGCCACTTCCAATGCTCATACCATAACATCTTTCTCACCCCTGTATGAGTGGCGAGAACCGATGTCGAGCTTTCAAAATCCTCAACTATAGTGTAACACATGTACAATGAAAACATATTAATACCATGTTCATTGCATACTTAAAAAAAATTGCACAAATTCCAAATAAGAGTACCAAGGGCACTTACCTCAGCCACCTACATCTCTGCTCCTGCTACCGCATTTGCACCCTTCGTATAGCATAGCCTTCACTCCACCTCACTTCTCCACTCACTCACTCTCCTTCAGACATAGTTTTTGAAACTTGTGAATGTAAGAATGAATCTAATTTTACCTTTACAAACTATTTATAGCTATTTTTTGTGCACTAAAATACCCATGGGTGTTCACAGGTGCATTGAAACACTGACCAACATCTGTAGAGTGGCAAACACTTACCGGTGTCTACGCATGATGTGGATGCTAGCCAATGTTTGGCTTCAAATTTTATAGAAAGACCAAATTGCTTCAAAAACATAGCTTACCTCCACAAAATCACTCCATATTACATCCATGCATTCATTTCATCATCATATCATATTTTGTGAAACCAAAAATTGATTTGGGCACTTAATTTTTGCTTGCAACCAAAAGTCACAAAATCACCATACAAGCTTTAAAATGCATCAAAATGGTCCAAATTTTCATAAAACAACCATATTCATCATTCTAATCATCCATCATATCATTTCATCACCTTTTGTGATAACATGGATTGATTTGGGTGGTTAACTTTTGTTTACGACCAAAAAGTCATAAAATTATCCAAATTTTGCTTTAAAATTGCTCCAAAACAATGCAAAATTTCAAAAAATCATGCAATCCAATCATAAATGCATTTCTCATCCTCACAAAACATTTCAACATCATCAATCATTGTATTTTCATAAAATATTTACCAAATTCATCCACCATTTCAAGTGAACCTTGTATATAGTGGTTTATTCTATTTCCTTAGCAATTGGTTATCCATGCAATCTGGTAAGATGAGTAAATCACCATAAGGAAACTTGACCATATTCATCATCCAATATCTCCTTTTTCAAACACAAAATAATTTTGGGTCCCTCATATTTTGAGTGAGACTATGCCAAGACCAATTTTCTCAACAACTATCATTGATGCCCTTTTCCATGGGGTTCCCAACATGGATAACTTTCATCATTTCCCTTGCAATTACACCAGTCTCCAAGGATGTAGGCTAGTTAAAGTGATTGAGCAACCATTTAGGAATTCCATTTGGGAATTAGCTACAATCATGAGTGGCCTCGAGGACAAACTATTTTCTTTTTTTGGATTTTCATCTTTGCATTTTAATGATGCCAAAAGGCAATTTATTCAATAACATGGAATCACCCCAAACTTGGGGCAACCAATTTTGATGTTGATTTCCCACAGTGGGATACATATTACATGATCATAGAATCTACACTTGGCAAAAACCTCCTTTCTCCTTTGGGGAAAAATGACATCATGTTACATCATTCATATCATCCGCATTTACATCATTCATATCATCGACATTTACATCATACACTTGCACTTACACCATTCATCCACATCATTACCCATAATTCTATTAATTGGCTCATGAGATTTTATTTTTCACTCATTCACCAATTGAGGGGGTAAGCTATACATACAAATTCTTTGTCTTCAAAATCATCTTTGCGTTCCAAGGAAAGAAAGTTGCTTCATCATGCCAAACCAGGTGTCTCATATTTTTGCACCGCATTGTGTTTCACACAATGTGATACAAAAAGGGGCATATGTAGACACCAAAATATAGCCACTTGTCATCCATTCGTGTCCTCCAATCACAACCATCCATTATATATATATATATAAATATGTGTGTGTATTTATTTAATATATACATAAATATTAATATTTTATATTTATATTTATATATATTTAATAAATATATATATTTATATAAGTAAATCCTAGCCATCCACCATGACTTAATATTAGCCATCCATCCATCTCAATCTGTGTCATTTTCCCAAGCTTAATCTCCACCCTTCCTCATGTTTTAATCTCGATTGCTCATTTTGTGTCATTGAAACCCTAACATGTTCAAGGGCAAATTATAAAATATGATTCATTTTGATGAATCAAGGTCCAAACAATTCTCAAAAGGTTCATATTCTTGAGATTGCCTTATCCACTTCACTATCATCTTCTTCCCTCATTGCTACCATTGCCCATATCGTTTCCACCATCGCCAAACCCTTGCGAACCGAATCTGGTTCTACTTCACTTCCCTCAACTATCGAATGCTACCCAGAGTTTGCAAAATGTTGCTAAGAATTTTTGGAATGCTACTGGGTGTTCACAACCATTACTGAACACCTCTAGATGTTTTATGCAATATATTTGTAGTCCGTAAGCCCTTAGATGCTTTCAAGCATATACACAACTCTCGACCATAGAAATAGGAGTAGAGATCAACATTGAAAAGGTAAAATATTTGTTGCACCATTTATTTATGTTCTTGCATTTCTGTTTATATTTTTTTTACAATATTTAGGGTTTACTTGTTTTATCTTTTTGAGGGCCTCACATAGTGGAGCCCTCATAGGTTCTTTTAACTCCTTTTATGTTGTTTGTTGTTTGTAGGTGTAGGAATCACATTTTTGAAAGCTACTGCAACTAGGGTGGTCCCATAGGGATACACAAGCCCACCCACACTTTTATTTGGATCAAGTGCGAGTGAGAAGACATCGCTTGTTCATTGAACTAGGGTTTTGAAACCCTATTATTTGTAATAATTATATCAAAAGTATTTGTAACCCCATATCGGGGCACATTCATTGTATAACTCAGAGATCTACCCATATTAATAAAATATTATTCATTTTGTGCATTTTGTGGTGTTATTATGCTTTTTGTACTTTATCTTTGTATTGGTGTTGTTCATTTTTAGTTTACAACTTCATTAGGAGTGAGACATCATAAGAGGATGTCGTCAAAATATTATCGATATATGATATTGTTGACGATTACAAATTTACATGCTCTATTATACAATAACTTTTCTTGTTGTGTTGTAAGACTTTAAGCATTGTCTCATATTTTAGAAAGGCAAATATATCCTTATACCAAGGCTTATATGAAGAAGATTTCATGGTCAAGATATCTAAAGGTAGCTAACTAGAACTAGGGTTTGTAAGCTCTTGAAGTTGGTGGATGATGTTAGCATCATCATCCTCTAACTCTAAAGGAATAAGGGATGTGACTATGGCCATCGCATTCACATGGTGATTGGAAGACCAAGGAATGGATTCAATGGTTACTTTATCAAAGGCTAACATAAGCTTTGTGACAATGTCTCTATATGGCTTCAAATTTTCATCTTTAATATGGTATATGTCATTAAATTGATTGACCACAAGTTGAGAATCATCAAAGACAAATAGGGTTTGAACTTTTAAAGCTAGGGCAACATGAATACCTAGGATAAAGGCTTCATATTTTGCAGTATTATTAGTGTAGGAGAAGTGCAACTTAAAGGAAAGAGGGATTAACTACTTCTAAGGATTCACTAGAATGATTCCTACCCTTGTTCCATTTAAGCATTGGGCTCCATAAAAGTACAGGATCCAATAATTTTACGATTCTTCTTTGATATTGAAGACACACTCATCGAGGACATCTATTACTAAGGGATGGGTTGACTCTAATGGATTTGTACTTAATTGATAAAAAATTACTTGACCTTTTATAACTTTATGACTAATGAAGGTTAGATCAAACTCACTAAGGGCAATGACCATTTGGTGGCCCACCCTTAAAGGTGGGGTTTCAACATTAAGTAAAAAAGAGGATCAACCTTTGCAACTACCAATGTTTTATGGCTAAGCATATAGTGTCTCTTTGAGATGCAAACACTACAATAAGTCAAATATTTTCTAAAAGAGGATAATAGGTTTCATATCTAATAAGGATTTTATTGATATAATAAATTGCTCTTTCTTTATTTTGATCATCATGTTGAGATATCATAGCCCCTAAGGTTTGGGCTATAACAACAATAGATAACAATAAATATTTGGCTATATTAGGTGCTATGAGGATAGGAGGGGATGTGAGATATTTCTTTAACTCATCAAAAACTTTTTGACAATCATCATCCCATTTATATTCTACATTCTTACGAAAGAGCTTAAATAAGGGTTGACACTTATCTGCTAGTTGGGATATAAAATGTCTAATGGATTGGATCTTACCTTACAAACTATGCAATTAAGTCAAATTGTGTGGAGAAGGTATATCTACAATAGCCAATATCTTGGATGGATCAACTTCAATGCCTCTTCTAGACATCATAAAATATAAAAGCTTTATAGATGTGACTCTAAGGAAACACTTAGAGGGCTTAAGAAAAACTTTGTATTCTCTTAATAATTCAAATATGTGACTTATATCTTGTGCATGAGTTTCATTATTAATGGATTGGCCAAGAAGGCCATATACATAGTCTTCCACAATGTCATGCATTATGTCATGAAATATGTAGGTCACAGTCTTTGAAAGGTAGCACCTACATTATTTAAACCAAAAGTTATAACTTGATAGCAAAAGGTACCCCAAGGAGTTATGAAAGTATTTTTATATTGGTCTTCAGGAGCAATATTAATTTTGTTATAACATGAAATACCATCCATTAGAGATAACATTCCACACACGAATGCGAAATCTATAATCATATCTATATTAGGTAAATTGAAATCATCTTTAGGACATGCCATGTTAATGTATCAGAAGTTGGTGTAAATTCTGATTGTACCTTCTTTCTTTACAATAGGTACAATAATAGATATCTAATTAGAATAATCGATAGATTTAAGAAAATTGACATTGAGAAGATTTTGAAGCTCTTCTTTGACTAATAAGGCAATTTTAGGGTACTTTTTTCTTAGTTTTTGCTTAACAAGTTTACAATTTGGTTGAATCACTAGGTGGTGCATGACCAATGAGGGACCTAGCCCATGGATATTAGCATATGACCAAGCAAAGTTATCTTGAAATTATTTTAAAATATTAGTTAATTGTTCTTGTTCTTTTTTGGTAAGTGCTTGTCCCAATTTAAGAATTTTAAGATTTTTTGTAGTGCCAATGTTAATGACTATGGTTTCTTCAATGAGGATATGTGATTCATCCTTGTAATGAAGTGGGATGGGAAGAATCCATAATTGCTCAAGGTCTTCAGGAGATAAATACACTTGATCTTCTTGCTCATTTTTAATAGATTCAACATGGGCCACAAATGGGATCGACCCATCAAAGAAAAAGTTATTTTGTAGGATATATTCATGATACATATCACAAAAGACATCACATTTAGCATATTCATATTGGGTTGCAATTAATTTAAGATGAAAAATTATAATTAGATTGACATCACAAAATAAAATTGATGATGGGGAAGGAGGTTCTTCATCTTGATCACTCCAATCCAATCCATGATGATTAATGAATTCTTCATAAGTTATGATTTGATCATCATATAAATATGTGGGTAAAGGTTGATTTTTATTAGGGATATAACCAATGCCACATATTTTTGTATAAATTTCAACTTCTAAAGGCTCTTTAATTCCTTGTTGTTGAGGGCCCAATCCTTTGCCTTGGTATCCCATATTAGTTAAAATTTTCTTAGGTAGAGAATAATATTTGGATAAATAACATATAATTTTTTCAATGGGAGATGGATTTCTACCACTAATATTTTCTTCATGGGAGATTACATATGTGAACATACCAACATGTACTACTTCACCCTTCTAATGAGGTAAACCTAAGGTCCTTGTTGAAGGTGGTAGCATTGCAATATCTATAAATGGATCTTGATTAGTTTTAATATTTATATTAATGGGATGGATTATTTGAGGTTCATCATTTTTTCAATGAGTTTACACAAGTTTTTATGAGGGGTCCCAATCCCCTCATATTGAGTGGGGTTTGAACCTTGGACCTCTCAAAGAGAGGCCAAAGCCCTTACCACTATAGTAAGCTTGCAACTACATTTGAGGTTCATCATTAGTTGTTAGGCTTTTAATATTTTTGGTACTTGTGTAATGGGAGTAGAATAGGAAGGAAATTCATTTAAAGGCATGATGAGCACCAAAAATGCTCATATTTTGTACACATTTTCTTGATCATTATGCGGCTGTATAATAAGGATTGCATACTTTTATAAATGATTATATAGATATTTGATGAAATTATGCGTGTTATCTAATTTGTGTGTTTTCGGTGTGTTTTGTGGAATTGCAGTTGGTTTAGTTAGATTTGGATCAGTCGAGGTCTTTTTGATGGACCTGGCACTTTGTTTCTTTGGGGATCAATGCAGAGAACATAGGCGCCTTCCTCTTCCAGGAAGGCACCAAGAGAAAGTAGGCGCCTTCCTCTTCCAGGAAGGCACCAAGAGAACGTAGGCGCCTTCCTCTTCCAGGAAGGTGCCAAGAGTAAGTAGGCGCCTTCCTCTTCCAGGAAGGCACCAAGGAAAGATAAGCGCCTTCCTCCTCCAGGAAGGCGCCAAAGGGAAGGAAGCGCCTTCCTCTCATAAGGAAGGCACCGACGGGAAGGCGCCACGATAGGCAAAGCGCCTTCCTCCCATAAGGAAGGTGCCACTAGAAGACAAGCGCCTTCCTCTCACAGAAGGCGAGCGCCTTCCTCCCATAAGGAAGGTGCCACTAGAAGGCAAGCGCCTTCCTCCCACAGGAAGGCACCAATAGAAGGTAAGCACCTTCCTCTTCCAGGAAGGTGCCATGGCAGTAAGACACCTTCCGTATAGGGAAGGCACCCGATATACTTAGGCGCCTTCCTCATAGGGAAGGCACCTCTGTTCTTCGCCCGTTGACCAGATTTGCATGACGTGGACAACAGCGGCTGGTGCAGTTCCAACTCTACGTCATGTAGAGCTAAATTGGAGATCACACCAATGTATGAAAGCGTCTTACCAATGCCAGGTGAAGCACGAACCAATCAGCGAACACGCCATCGTTAGAACCAAATGCCAGTTTTAAGCAGACGTCGATTGCATTCACCAGACTGTCTTAATTTAGTCTGGGATGAATCGACTGTTGTAACCTCTTTGTAACAGAAGTTCTGCGGGTGTGTTATATAAACACATGCAGACCGCTCTAAGAGATATAGATTGATATAGATTTATATAGAGTTATAGAGACAGATAGAAGAGATAGATATTGTAACACTTTGATAAATATATTACAGTTCTAAGAGTTCTAAGCGCGTGTTCAGCTGGGAGGAAGCTGTTGGAGCCTGGGCCCACTCCAAGCCAGTATTTCTTCCCCACTTTTCTTGTGTTTTCTAGATTAGTTTATTGCTTTTATAGGATCATTTACCGCATTGCTATTTCTAGTATTTGCAGTAGATTCATTTTCAGGAATGTGTGAATGTTTTATTTTCGTAGATTTAATTATTTTCTTCTTACGTAAATTATTGAGGAGTGCATGAGTGATTGACAACCATTTTGAAAACACCCCCCAATAGTAGAATTAGCGGACTCATCTCAAGTGGTATTGTAAGCAATCTTATTCAGACCCTTCGCAAGTTTACGAAGCTCCCTGGGTTGATAAATTAAATGCACGGGCATGTGACAAAAGTAGGAAAAAGTTAACCTTGTTTGGCCCACAACATTTTGGCGCCATTGTTGGGGAAGCGTCTCAACTAGATTATTTACAATACCCTAAAACCTTCCATCTGACCTTGTATGAGTTCTTCGAGAAGAAGAGGACCGAACGGTCGGTTTATAAGAACCAATCCATCAGAACCGAGTCAGCCGAGCATTCTAAATTTGAATTAGACTCGCTCGACCCACCAGCAATCCATTGGAGTGAGGAACCACACTTTGTGCAAAGTGCCTCCTCATCCCATCAATGTGGGGAAGAATGAATCATCATAAATCCCCTGTTTAATAGGACTCCCTTAGAGGAAGCCCTATTGTGGAAAGCTGTAGAAGATCGGACGATCTCACCAGACAACCTTAGAGCTTTGACTCAGAAAGTCTTAAATGACCGTAAGGCCATAAGCATTGCATTAGAAACCACATTTCCTAAAAAAATGGCTGATAATGATGAAGTCTCATCTGGCTTTAGTTTCCCGATAGAGGAAGGAGTAGGAGATGCCAAAATGAAAAACATATCCCCTGCTCACCTTTCGACCTTCGAAGGATACCCAACCGAGGACCCTGACCTATTTTTATTTAAGTTTGATGTCTTATGCAGGTCTGTGGACTACAAATCCGATACGCAGAAGCTGAAACTCTTTCCTTCTACATTGGACGATGCAGCTCTACGGTGGTTCATCGGTCTGGGAGACAAACACATTGCCACGTGGGACCAGATGAAGAGGCTCTTTTTAGAGCAATACCAAGATTTTGGGAGAGCAAGAGACTCCAGGGAGGAGGTCCTGAGCATGACACAGAAAGAAGATGAGTCTCTCGAGGAGTACTGGGAGAGATTCAACTTTAATCTTCAATGATCTCCTCACGCGAGACTATCTGATAAGTCCCTCAAAAGCATATTTTTGAGAGGACTTACCAATGAATCACTGGAGGCTCTTAACATGATCTCCGGAGGTGATGTCTACCAGCATGCTATGGAAGACATCCGACAACTATGCCAAAACTACTCAAGAAGGCGAGGCAAGGCCACCTCCAGAACCATGAAAGTGACTACTTCAGTCACAAAGACAGAAATAGGTAACATGTTGGAGGATTTAAAGAGCGAAATGCTCTCATCTCTAGCATTGCAGATGGATACGCTGCTATTAGAGAAAAAGAAGCAAGAAAATGAGGCAACATTAGCTTATTTCTATCCAAAATGTAGAGGGAGGCATGCAAAGAATGCATGCCCGGAGAACAAAGTTAGAGTATGCATAGTTTGCAGGCTGAATCATAAAACTCGATTGTGCCCACAACTACCCAGTAATCAGGAGGAGGCTGAAAGCACGGATGCCTATTTCATAGGCAATCGAAAGAGTTGGCCATAGCCCCCTGCGGGGAATATGCCAACCGAAATGCTGCCATATGGGGGAGGACCATACATGCACCAAGGACCGCCTCAACCACCTAACATGGGGTGGTGGGGGCCATCACCCTGGTCTAACGCACCCCCAACAACATTCCCGAACCAGCAGCCATGGATGCCATATCCATATCCTGGGCAGTAGTGGAGAGGCCACACTACGTGGAATCAGGCTCCATAGAATGTAGCACCTGCTCACCCCCAACAAAATTTATCGGCATTGCCAGTAGTGAGACCTGCGTAGCTACCCGCACAACCGATGGCAAATCCGAATAATAGGGTGAACCAGCCAACATACAACGTGGAGGGTGAGATGTATCCTATGTACAATATTCAGCTTAGGTCAGGTAGGCAGCTAGGAGTAGGAACACCTCCATTGGTAGAAGAGGAGGAGGAGGTAGAAGAAACACCTTTGGTAGAGGAGGAAGAAACACTTGAGAGAGTGAAGGCTCCATTTCCCAATCGGTTGCAAGAACAGAGAAAAGTAACGCAGCCAAAATTTGACATCTTGTCAAGCTTGAAGAACCTCACAGTGACAATTCCATTATTCCAAGCAATCCGAGATGTTCCAATATATACCAAGGCAATCAGAGAGATGTGTCTGAGGAAGCCGGGATGAAGAGCAACCCAGACTATCAACGTCATGGGTAAACTGGCGGATTTGATGATGGGCAGAACATGCCATCCGAAGTATGCAGACCCAAGCAACCCGGTGCTTGACTATAAAAATTGAGGGACATTCCCTGTCCAATACGTTGGTCGATCTCGGAGCAGCCATCAACGTAATGCCTCAGGAGACCATGCAGAGGCTACAGCTCATGAACCTGAAACCCACCATGACAGTGCTACAGTTGGCCGATCGATCGACCGTAGCATCGAAAGGAATGTTGGAAGACGTGATAGTAATGGTCAGCGCATGGGAATACCCAACCGAATTTTTAGTCTTGCAATCCAAAACTAGGTTGGGTGGTTACCCGCTCATCTTGGGGAGGCCATGGCTGGCAATAGCTGATGCTTACATCAGCTACCGGGATGGGCTGATGACCATCTCCGATGGGCAAAATGTTAAAAGGTTGACCATTTCACCCCTAGCACAGTCCGTCGACTCAGTAGGAGAACCCATGTTCATCGAGCATGGAAATCCGAAGCTATCCATGATCCAGCCGGTGATGACATTGGAGGAGTTGATAGAAGAAGATGAAGATGGTGCTATTGTGGAGTTTCTCCATGGAGAGCCCTCCATCTCCGCACCTGGATCACCGTTGACTGGCGCCCAAGATCACCATGTTCGATAGATACACGTTGGGCCAGGAAGAACATTAAATGTCAGCAGTAGGTTGACGCCCACACAACTGACGAAATTAGAAGAGCTCCTGGTAAGGCACCAACAAGCATTTGCATGGGATTACTTAGATATGCAGGGCATCAGCCCAGAGATCTGTACCCATCAAATTTATCTAGATGATCAGGCAACTCCAAGCCGATAGCCACAGAGAAGAATGAACCCGACAATGAAAGACATTGTCAAGGAAGAACTGCACAAACTCTTGGCTGTCGAATTCATATATCCGATTTCTGATAGTGAGTGGGTATCACCATTAGTGGTGGTCCCTAAAAAGAATGGGAAGTGGCGAATCTATGTGGACTACAGAGCATTGAACAAAGCAACCAAGAAAGACCACTTCCCACTCCCGTTCATTGATCAGGTCTTGGACACACTCTCGGGGAGGAAGTACTTCTCCTTTCTGGATGGATTCAGTGGATACAACCAGATCCAGATAGGAGAAGAAGATCAAGATAAGACAATGTTCACCTGCCCATGGGGAACGTTTGCCTATAGGGTATTGCCTTTCGAACTGTGCAACGCACCTACCACCTTTCAAAGGGTGGTGCTTAGCATATTCTCAGACATGATGGGAGATGGGGTCGAGGTATACATGGATGACTTCACCGTCTATGGAGAAACCTTTGAGGAGGCAATGACGAACTTGGAAAGAGTGCTCGATAGAAGCAAGAAAAATAATTTGTCCCTAAGTAACGAAAAATGCTTTATGATGATGCAAGAAGGCATCGTACTGGGGCACCACCTCTCTGCAGAAGGAATAAAGGTTGATAAAAGGAATATTGAGGTCATCAGGGACCTACCCAGCCCCAGAACGTAGAAAGAGGTGAGGAGTTTTCTTGGATCAACCGGGTACTATCGACGATTTATCGCCGAATTTAGCAAAATTGCCAAACCACTGCACACTCTATTATCTAAGGATGTGGAGTTCAATTGGATGGAAGACTGCGAAGAAGCATTCCAATTGCTTAAGGAGAAACTAATATCTGCACCAATTTTAAGAGGACCAAATTGGGCCATACCATTCCATATCTATTGTGATGCATCCAACGGTGCGATTGGAGCAGTCCTCGGACAAAAATATGGCAAAGAATTTTATGCCATTTATTATGTCAGTAAAAACTTGGCAGGAGCAGAGCTCAACTACACGGTGACAGAGAAGGAGTTCCTCGTAGTTGTCCATGCTATAAACAAATTCTACCACTATATCATCGGATATAAGGTATTTGTCCATATGGACCATGCGGCTATCAGATACCTAATGAGCAAGCCGACCATTGGTGGAAGAATTATTAGATGGCTATTGCTACTACAGGAATTCGACATCACCATAGTCGACAAACCAGGCAAGGATAACGTCGTGGCAGATTTTCTATCCAGATTGATACCAGCAGACCATCAAGCAGTGGAAGACCAGTTTTTGGATGAACATTTGTTCACTATTAGTGAGCAAACCCCATGGTATGCAGATATAGCCAATTACTTGGCCATCGAAAGGACCTCACCTGCTCTCTCTTTCTGAGAAAAGTAGGCGGTCATAGAGAAAAGTGCATCGTTCCTATGGATGGATGGCCTCCTATTTAAAATAGGACGTGACCAAATTATAAGAAGATGCATAGCAGAACAGGAGTTCTCAGAAGTACTCAAAGCATGTCACGATGAACCATGCAGAGGACACTTTGCAGGGAAATGAACTGCCTACAAAATCCTACAGGTTGGGTACTTTTGGCCCACTCTGTTTAAGGATGCGGCTACGTACGCCAGCAAGTGTGACGAATGCCAAAGGATGGGCAGACCAACCCATCGAGATGAAATGCCCCTCCAGCCTCAGGTACACCTGGAACCTTTCGATAAGTGGGGCATGGACTTCGTGGGACCGTTTAATCCACCTTCAATGGGGAGGAGGTTTATTTTGGTCTGTACGGATTACGTTACCAAATGGGTTGAAGTTCAGGCATTGAGGGATTCAAAGGAAATAACGGTTGCCAATTTCTTATTTGCCCATATTTTTACATGATTTGGGGTCCCTAGGGAGATAACAATAGACCAAGGGCCTCAATTTACCTCCAAGTTGATCAAGGAGCTGATGGAGCAATACAGAGTTTGGCACAATAAAACTATGCCCTACCATCCATAGGCAAACGGGCAAGTGGAAGTGACAAACAGAGAAATAGAGAACATCCTGATGAAGACCATGCAACAACACAGGAAAGATTGGGCTACACGGTTGTCGGAGGTCGATCCGGGCATATAACACCACGTGGAAATCCACCACAGGCTTTACACCTTTCCAACTGGTCTATGGGAAAAATGCGATGATGCCCATCGAATTTGAAATCAAGATGCTGAGAACGGCTTCAGAATTGAACTTGAGCTTGGATGAAGCTCAAAAACAAAGGATTCGATAGCTAGATCAGCTGGACGAAATCCGATTAGATGCTTTGCAGAGAACAGAAATTATACAGAAGCAAAGAAAGCGGTGGCATGATAGCCACATTAAGCTGAAGCAGTTCCAAGAAGGGGAATGGGTACTATTGTATGATTCTCGGTTCTAGGAGAGGAAAGGCAAATTAATGCAGAGATGGATGGGGCCGTATGAGGTGGTAGAGCTCATCAAGAATGGGGTAGTGCGCGTTAAGACAATTGACGACAGCAACACCGTGTTAACAGTCAATGGCCACCGACTACGCCCCTATAACACGTCCGAAACATTACAGGTAGAATCCAGAATAGGCATGGGGGAGACCCCATCTTGTTAGATCTGGACCGAACTCTCACAGGTGAAATGGTGGGCATGGAAGTGCTCACCCAAAATTAGTTAATGTAGTTTTTTCTTACAGTGTGTTTTTGCAGGGACGACGCCCACATGCAAGCTACAGGCATCCTAACCCAGGGCCTAACAGGCATAGAATGCATCTAACTACCTTTATTTTCCTTTCTTTTTTGGTTGCTTTTTGTAGGTGGAGGACTTGACAACATGAGGAATAGGTATCTGGGAAACCAGGCCTGATTCGGCTCAGCATTCCAACATCGGCTCGTAGGTAGAAGCTGAGGCAGCATGAAGCAAGACTGAGAAGGCTTGATCACCCTTTCCTAGTCAATCACAACATGATTGCCGAGAATAAGGCGCCTTCCTTATAAATAAGGCACCCCACAAGAAGAAGGCACCTTCCTTATAAAGAAGGCACCCAGCCAGAAGAAGGTGCCTTCCACATCAAGAAGGCGCCCCGCCAGAAGAAGGTGCCTTCCTTATAAAGAAGGCACCCCAAGAAGAAGGCACCTTCCTTATAAAGAAGGCGCCCCGCAAGAAGAAGGCGCCTTCCTTATAAGAAGGCGCCCAGCTAGAAGAAGGCGCCTTCCTTATAAAGAAGGCACCCAATCAGAAGAAGGCGCCTTCCACATAAAGAAGGTGCCCCGCCAGAATAAGGTGCCTTCCTTATAAAGAAGGTGCCTCACAAGAAGAAGGCACCTTCCTTATAAAGAAGGCATCTAGCCAGAATAAGGTGCCTTCCTTATAAAGAAGGTGCACACAAAAAAAGAAGAAGGGGGGGAAAGCCAAGGCGCCTTCCACATCGAGAAGGCGCATATAGACCGAGGTGCCTTCCACATCGGGAAGGTGCATGCAGACGAGGCGCCTTCCACATCGGGAAGGCGCATACAAATCGAGGTGCCTTCCACATCGAGAAGGTGCACCCATTCAAAAGGTGCCTTCCACCATCGAAAGGCGCACCCAATCAGGAGCACCTTCCGTAGCAGGAAGGCGCCATCATCAAGAAGGCACCTTCCACCATCGGAAGGCACATCCAATCAGAGGCGCCTTCCATCACTAGAAGGTGCATCCATTTAGAGAGCATCGACAACATCGGGAAGGTGCCACATCAGCGCCTTCCACATGGGGAAGGTACCAAAGAATGCCTTCCACGTACAGCCAGCACTTACGCCTCCTGGATGCCTCGAGCGGAATGAAGCATCACATGAATGAGCGGCACCAGATGACCATACCCCTCCCCTGTGTCACAAATCAGAAAATCAATGGCCTTCACGATGCCTGAAACATCGAATCAGGTACGTGCATGTTAATTCAAATTTTTATATAATTATTTATAAAATATGCAGTACCAAAAAAGATACCGCCGTCATAAAGATCATATCCCCCCATAGCCGAAACCGCATGCCAATGATATGGCACCTTCCATAACTGCTAGGGTTAGGTGCCTTCCCTATAAGAAGGCGCCTTCTTGAGGAAGGAAGGACAAAAAAAATAGCAGTAGTAAGGGAAGGCACCATGGGAGGAAGGTCTAAGAATCACGCAGTGAAGAAGAATGAACCAGGTGATACGGATGGAATCAGAGGGGCGGTGAAGACACAGTTCGAGGCCGAGGGATGGCTCGAATACTATACCCTAGTCAGTCAGGGCTAGGATATGGAGGCAGCCAAGGAGTTCACCACCTCCTTGAGGGGCGATGTGGCTCAGGTGTGAGGGATAGAAATTCCAGTCACCCCCGAATTCATCTCACAGGTGACTGGATTGCCCCTCACAGGGGAATGTGTATACAAGGGTAGATTGTTGAAGTCATACATCGAGGTGCTACTGCTAGGGGAGAATGTGTAGATAGACAAGGAGGGGCTACCCAAAAATAGCCTCCCCATGAATCTATGAAAGATATTTGAGCAAGTTGCTTGATTCTTCACATGCACCGAGAAATATACCCATCTGCATGCTAATCATGTGCAGTTTCTCAATCACTTGGTGCATGGAAGGAAGTTAAACGTGCCCTTCTACCTGGCGAATGCTCTGAAGGATGAAGCGACTCGGTACCAGAAGGGGGCACCATCCACCTTAGCCCACCATGGGCTGATATCGACACTGGTCTGCCATGCAAAAGTGCAGAGGTAGAACCCTCGACGCAGAGGGAGATGGCGGCCAAGAAAGGTGACATGATGTTGTTGCCAAAATAGGGCAAGAAGAGAGAAGCCCTACAGAGGAAATGGCAAGTATCAGGCAATTGGCATTGCCCTATTTCATAGAGGAAAGAGGGCAGTCACCAGTGCCCAAAAACATAGAGGAAAGAGGGCATTCCCCAGTGCTCGAGCATGAGGAAGAAGGAGCACCACTTATTAGCGATGAGGATGAGTTTTGGTCGATAGAACCAGTCCCCAGGAGGAAATATCTACGGTGACTCCTCTCGGTAGAAGAAGAACAGAGCGACCCGAAAGTAGACATTGCAGCCCAAACCCTTCAAGAACTGACAAACCAGAGCCCACAAGATGCAGGGACTTCCGAGAACAATGACCAGGTTGATGCGGCCTTGGAGGAGGCGCTCGAATGGCAAACCAATTGCTGGATGACCCAACAAATTCTGGAGGACTACCAGAACAAGCATGCAGGGGAGTTGAAGGAATGAGATGGATGGATCACCCAACTCGAGCAGCTAGTCTGACAGTTGTGGGAGGAAAACCAGCTGCTTCAGGATAGGGGAATGGAAAGAAGGGATGCGTCGACCCAAACTGATTGGGCGAAAGAAGTCTCGATGAATTCTCCCACATCTGTCAAATGAGTATTCTCTTCGGGAGAAATTCGATCGGACGCCCGACAGAGCAGCCCGGAGGTAGGGGAGAATTCCTCTATTTTTGGGAGTGAAGGGGAGAGAAGTCCCACAATACCCCCTGTCATCGTCCTGAGTGATACAGAGCAGGACGAGGGCCTCCAGCAATAGACAGGACCAGAGGATAAGGAGGAACTCCCCAGACCTAAGGAAGGAGGAGAAGAGCCTGAGGGGTCGACATCGGATAGACAAGAGAATGAAGGAGCACCCCCAGAGATAGCAACATAGAATGAAGAGAATGCTCCAGAGCAGGCCCCTCGGAGCGAGGAGACGTCCACCAGGGAGAAAGGGAAAACCCCTGTTCGAGCCATCGCATTCTCTGTAGAGGCCAGAGGAAAAGGGCCCAGGTCGGCTCGAAAGAAGGTGAAGGTGACCTTCACCGAGCTAGAAGAGGATGAATGGGATATGCATCCATTCGCAAAGAGGAGAAAACAATTCGAACGACTGCTCAAAGAGATGATGGCAGCCAAGGAGACTCGGAAGGCAACCTCGAGGATGCAGGGGGACACTGGTATCTGCATCAACCCGATAGAGGACAGCCAGTTCTAGGATATTTACGGGTCATCTCGGGGATGGCCCTCCATGATGAGGAGGTATTTGGAATGATGGGGGGTATATGGCCCCCAATTGGAGGCCGCTGCCATTGCAAAGGAGAATGCAGGGCTTACTCCTGAAGCAACCAGATTATACAAGGCCCAAGTAGTACATTCTAGGAGGGATAATTTAGATATCCCTCTAGCAGCGATCAGACCTTCGAATGCTGACCTCTGGCAAGCTGCCGAAGCTGCATTCCAGTCAGCGGAGATGATGTTGGCTAGATCACCGCCAGTAGCGGCCAGAATGAGAAAAGGACAGTTGACAGCCGCACCCTCAGTTCCACGTAGGAAAAGGTGAGCCACACCTTCAGATGCCAGTGCATAGAAGAGATAGACTCGGGCCGCAGGTACAGCCGAATCCTCCAAGAAATGGCAACGATGAGGGGTCAATAGGGCTACCTACAGTTTTGATGCCATGAGGGCATGGCATATGTTAGGCATGGGGGGATGATGAGCACCAAAAATGCTCATATTTTGTACACATTTTCTTGATCATTATGCGGCTGTATAATAAGGATTGCGTACTTTTATAAATGATTATATAGATATTTGATGAAATTATGCGTGTTATCTAATTTGTGTGTTTTCAGTGTGTTTTGTGGAATTGCAGTTGGTTTAGTTAGATTTGGATCAGTCGAGGTCTTTTTGATGGACCTGGCACTTTGTTTCTTTGGGGATCAATGCAGAGAACATAGGTGCCTTCCTCTTCTAGGAAGGCGCCAAGAGAAAGTAGGCGCCTTCCTCTTCCAGGAAGGCACCAAGAGAACGTAGGCGCCTTCCTCTTCCAGGAAGGCGCCAAGAGTAAGTAGGCGCCTTCCTCTTCCAGGAAGGCGCCAAGGAAAGATAAGCACCTTCCTCCTCCAGGAAGGCACCAAAGGGAAGGAAGCGCCTTCCTCTCATAAGGAAGGCACCGATGGGAAGGCGCCACGATAGGCAAAGTGCCTTCCTCCCATAAGGAAGGCACCACTAGAAGACAAGCGCCTTCCTCTCACAGAAGGCGAGCGCCTTCCTCCCATAAGGAAGGCGCCACTAGAAGGCAAGCGCCTTCCTCTCATAGGAAGGCGCCAACAGAAGGTAAGCACCTTCCTCTTCCAGGAAGGTGCCATGGTAGTAAGACACCTTCCGTATAGGGAAGGCGCCCGATATACTTAGGCACCTTCCTCATAGGGAAGGCACCTCTGTTCTTCGCCCGTTGACCAGATTTGCATGACGTGGACAACAACGGCTGGTGCAGTTCCAACTCTACGTCATGTAGAGCTAAATTGGAGATTGCACCAATGTATGAAAGCATCTTACCAATGCCAGGTGAAGCACGAACCAATCAGTGAACACACCATCGTTAGAACCAAATGCCAGTTTTAAGCAGACGTCGATTGCATTCACTAGACTGTCTTAATTTAGTCTGGGATGAATCGACTATTGTAACCTCTTTGCAACAGAAGTTCTATGGGTGTGTTATATAAACACACGCAGACCGCTCTGAGAGATATAGATTGATATAGATTTATATAGAGTTATAGAGACAGATAGAAGAGATAGATATTGTAACACTTTGATAAATATATTACAGTTCTAAGAGTTCTAAGCACGTGTTCAACTGGGAGGAAGCTGTTGGAGCCTAGGCCCACTCCAAGCCAGTATTTCTTCCCCACTTTTCTTGTGTTTTCTAGATTAGTTTATTGCTTTTATAGGATCGTTTACCGCATTGCTATTTCCAGTATTTGCAGTAGATTCATTTTCAGGAATGTGTGAATGTTTTATTTTCGTAGATTTAATTATTTTCTTCTTACGTAAATTATTGAGGAGTGCATGAGTGATTGACAACCATTTTGAAAACACCCCCCAATAGTAGAATTAGCGGACTCATCTCAAGTGGTATTGTAAGCAATCTTATTCAGACCCTTCGCAAGTTTATGAAGCTCCCTGGGTTGATAAATTAAATGCACGGGCATGTGACAAAAGTAGGAAAAAGTTAACCTTGTTTGGCCCGCAACAAGACACATTGTGAAATATTGAAAAGGTTGGAGATCTCTAAAAACATGAATAAGTTGATTTCGATATTCATATTTGAGATATTTATGGAGTTGATGGGACAACTCTCATGGCATGAATCCAGGGGCATCCAAGAAGATGATTTAAGGAATTTAGACAAGATACCACATAGAAAAGGGTATTCAGAATTCTTGGTTAAGTTTTGAGAGGTAAGGTTATGACCCCATAATATTCTTGGGACTCATTATTAAATTCTCTTATGAATATATCATATTTCTCACGATATTCTCCTATTCCAAATATTTGAATAAATTGAAGGCTATATATGTTTAAGGAATACCCATTGTCTACCAAGATTATTTTGATAACTTTATCTCCTATGTAGCATGTGATGTAAAGGGGAAAGTCCTATTTCATGGTTGGAAAAGGGAGATCATCTTCATTATATTTTATATTATTGACCCCAAGAGATCCAACAACATTAGCAAGATTATTTGGTGGAATATCTTGAGGTACTAGTTGACTTAATAATTTAATTAGAGTTTCTCGATGAATAAGAGAAGTTTGGAGAAGCTTTAGAAGAGAGGTTTTAGCTAAACTATTAGAAAGTTGTTGTTTAAGATCAAAATATGTTTTAGGTTGATATTTAAGAATTAAAGGTGGCTTATCAAAATTAACAACTTTTTTATTTCTTATAATTAATGGTGGTCTAGAAGGTTGATTTGAAGTTGAATTATCTTGAGTTTGAGGTTGTTGAGATGGTTGAGATTGATATTGTTGTCTAGTGGTGACATATATCATCCCAATCATATTATTATATGGAGGTGGAACATTATGATATGAAACTTGATCAATTGTTTGTTGATTATTAATAGGTAGAGGATTTTAAAATATACCAATATATTGATTATTGGAAGCAATAGGTTTGGAATCACCTAAAACAAGGCAACCTTAATCTAATAAATCTTGAATAATATGCTTAAGTCTTTTACATTGATTAGTAAGATGTCCTTCCACTCTATGATAATCACAATGTTGATTTGCATTATACCAATTAGTAGTAGTATTAGGTTGTCTTATATTTGGAAGTTCAATCATTTTAGCATCCAAAATATGCTTAAGAGTTGATGATAAAGGTTGCTTAAGCTTAGTGATTTTTTTGTGGTTTATTAAGTAACATTTTTTACAAAGTGCTTATGGTATTAACATTAATATTTTGGTGATTATCAGTGACATTGTCACCTAATACATGCTCATTTTTATATTGAGATTTAGTGGGGTTTTCTTATTCTTTCCTAGGTTTTAATTTTCCTCTTTTTAGAAGAGTTTTTTCGATTCATCTTGCCAAATCAGCCACTTGTTTGAAGGATGTGATGGTCAAGGTTTCTAATTCATATGATAGTTGATCTTGTAAATTGTTGATGAAAAATTCCAACATACCCTTAGGTGGTGGGGTATATTACAATATTCCAACCAATCCTCTCCATCTGAATAAGAAATTTGTAAAAATTTCATCCTTAGCTTATTAAAAATATTTTAGGTCTTGAAGGCTAACTCTCTTTTCCACATAAGCATTGAAATGGTGGACAAAGATTTCAATGGTTTTTTCAAAATTTCTAAGAGAATGGAAGGGTTGTTGATAATACCACTCTAATGTTGAACCTATAAGACTTTTAGGGAATGTTTTTAGCAAGAGCATATTGTCATAAGAAATATCATGACAAGTAGTTCAAAATATCCTTATGTGCTCAATTGGATCCTTTGCACCCTTGTATATTGGAATTTGAAGTGCCAAAAATTCTTAGGGTATAGTCAACAAGTCACCATAGGATCCAAATGTTGGTACACATTTCTTTATATGAATAAGTGAAACTAGGTGCTTGAATAGTATCTATTTGTTGAGCAAGTTGTTTAACTAATGTTGTTAAATTTTGAATTTTAGGATTTGAATTATTATTTTGCAAAATTAAAGGTTGAGTTGTAGGTATATTCATTCCAAATTTATTAGGTGGATTATAGTTATTAGATATAGGATTATAAATTAGAATTTGATTTACATTTAAAGGGTTTATATTATTATGATAATGATTAATATGTGCATTAGAATAATATGGATATTGTGTATTAATCTATGGAGGAATTGGAGTGTTGCTAATACTAGGTGGAATAGAAAAAAAATGATTGATGATAAGATTAGTATAGATAAAAATGTTGTTAGGAGGAATGGAAGAGAAATTATTAGCATTAGGAGGAATAGAAGAGAAATTGTTGTTAGAAGGAATAGAAGAGAAGAGATTATTATTAGAAGGAATATTATTATTTGGGGGAGGTTGAGAAAATCCCCCTACATTTGTTATAGTTGTAGCATTAACATAATTTGGATTAGAAGCAAATGGATTTACATTTTGATTCATAGGAGGTTGATTAAATAAAGGATTATTATTTGATTTATGAAGTGACATGGAACTAGAATTAGGAATTTATTGTGTGTTTGGAACAAGAATTAGGAATTTATTGTGTGTTTGAAGGTCTTGCTTCATTAAAATGAATATATTTTTCTATTATTTTTGTCATTATTTGCTTATTTTGTCTAAAGAAATTTATGATGTGATAATAATCTGTAAAGGTAAGTTGACCATGGAACCCTTATATTGGACCAAGGGACCCCGTGGTTGAAGTATCATCATATTCTTCTTCTATATTTGGATTTTATCTATCAATTTTATCATTATCATCCAACACAAGATTTTCATTTGGATCCATGATTCTCTTTCTACTATGAAGGGTATAGGCTATGTATTGATGAAAGGAGATTAATTAATTAATATCTCTTGTTTATAGAAAGGTAAAAAAACTACAAATATTGATTTCAACTGGTTGATATATCTTAAAGGGATATCCTCATATACCTTAAGAGGATATCTCGTTACTTGAACCTACCCGATATACCTACCCCTTGATATACCCATTGAATTGGAGGTGACTCAATTTTCTAAATATACATGGTCGTACGTAAGGGAAAACCTTGAGGTACAAGACTAAGTATTATATGAGGATCAATCACACTTGGATATGTGAGTCAATATCAATATTACCATGATGATTTGAAGAACAAATTATTAAATATTAACTAGTGATTTAATCTACACAAACGAAATTAAGTGATCTTATGCAAGTTTAAATAATTTTTTATATTTTAATTATGTGAAACTTTTGAAGGATTATAATGAGGTGTTCATATTGGGTTCACCAAAATATGAGGAGGTCTGCAAAAATACTAACAAATCTAGAAGGGCTAAAATCCCCATGGGTGGTCGTCACCTCAACAGTGGTTTGGGTTTGAGGGGTTCAAAAATAGTGTTTTATGGGTTCACTCCAAATGCTTTTGTTTTGATGTATATTTTAGGAGAACACCTAATTTTTGGCTTCTAAAAGAGATATTATAAAATAATACAAAACCTTTAACAAAAATGTATAAGATAAGTTATGCAAGAATACAAGAGCTAATCCTAAAGATAACCTTTTCTTTGTATCAGACTATTCTTAAATGATAAGAAAGTAAATCCTTTTATTTTATTTGAGAAAATGAGAAGATAATGCACATACAAGGACTAGCCTAATGTAAACTACATGTGCTTATAAATTTATTGCTTAAGGAAGAAAGAGATAAACAAATCAAAATGAAGCTATATTCTTTGATATCCTTTTATTTTATGAGTTATAAACATAAAATGAAAAAAAATTAAGAATATTTTTATCCCTTATTTCTTTTCTACAAAATTTGTAGGAAAACAGGGAATATAAAACAATAACAAAAAACTTTTTAAAGGAATGTAACTAGAGACTAAAAGAAAAATACCTAATTTGGTATTTGGAGAGATGTCATGCTCGATAAAGTTGAACAGTGAGTTGACTTTTGCATCCCAAAATTACCAACCATGATATCATAATACCTAAAAAAGATGAAAACTTGAAAGAGAGATATTGGAATTTTGGAGGTTTGGTATGGCCAGGGGAGAAGCAAAGCTTTTTGGTGATCAATCAAACCCCCAAGGTCCTTTAGATGACCAAAAATGCATTAAAAAGGAATTGACCTTGATTTATAGGGTAAAATTATGCTCTATGAATAGAGAGCACAAAATTACATAGAAGATAGAGATGGTTGAAGAACAGTCTGTCAAGATAGACAAATAATTTATGATCAAAATGATATCACAGTTTGTAAGAACCAACCTTGTTATCATTGTAGATGAGAAATTAGAGGATGATAAGGATTAGAGAAGATGATTTAATATTAAGGGGATTCAGAATAAGGTTTTCGATCAATACATAGGTGTGATGATGACATAATATAGTACAAGTATGGCGATGAGACTTCTTAGGGAAAATTGTGTCCAATATCTATGAGCCATGATATCACGCTGCTAAGACTACAAAGGGGGACAAGGGTAGAAAGGGGTCTAAAACATAAGTCAAATAGGTTATAGGGAAGTTAGGTAGCATGGGAATGACAAGGGATATCGAGGGGTGATAGAGGAAGTGTAGGACTTGCCCCCAATCTTAGGTAAACCAAAATATTGCCTACTAAGGGTGGACCACCATATCTCTCTATGAAAGGGACAGGAAAAATCATTGCAAAATGTGGGCTCCAAGAGGTTCCAAAGTAAAATGGGATCAACCTAAGGCTATACTTGTGACTGCATAACTTCTTAGGATAAGGTTAGAGGAGAAAAACAAGAGATAAACACCAAATAACAAGCAAGAAAATAACAAAATTATAATCTAAAGGAAAAATCCAAAGAGAGAAAAACAACAACCAAATAGAGGATTTGTTCCTCTCAAGTTATGAAATTATATCCCTTCAAAGTCTCCTTCAACCAAATTACACTTAAATACTTAGAGCGTTGAGTCACCAAATTGCCAAAGTTTCTTTACCATGAGAGATCTTGATAGAAATAGAGGTCCAATACATCAATTTATAAAATTTTTGGCATGGAGGGAAGGGAAAAAAATTGATGGAAAGGAGGAGAAGGTGGATGAATTTGAAATTCACCCAAGCCAATAGGATACACCTAGAAACTTGTAATAGAGAAAGGACATCCAAGGGATGACACCATAAATAGCTAAAATCCTAAGGAGGACAAAGAATCTGTGATTTAGAGTCCTTGCCTTGGGGAAGTGATATCATAGTTGGTTTTGGACAACTGTGATATCATTGACATGACCATTGGGTTCATGTCTCATGGAACTAGTTGGTTTTTGAAAATTGGATAAAAAATGGCTAAAATGCGATATCATGGTTAATCTTGGAGGACTACAATAGTGTTGAAGAGGAAAACCTTAGAAACTAAGGCCTAGGGAAGGAAAAAATTGCATTTAGCAATTTTAAAGGGGTTACTTAGGCATCTAAGGGAAAATTTATCTATTTATCTGGGTCAATTTTAGGTATCTACACTAACTTATTTTATTTTAAGACATTTAATAAAAATAGAAATTAAAAAAATGAATACCTCGTTTTGTTTTTCTTTTACTTTCCTTCTCTCCTCTAGGCATCAAAATCAAATTGCATGCAATATTGCATTAAACCAATCCTATATTATTTGCATCCCTCTTGTGCCCTTACTTTAAAAGAACAAGGAAAAAATAAAAAAAGTTTTTTTCCTTGTTGATCTAGGGTTAGTACTCATTAAAGCAAAGTCATATTTAGGGTAGCTCTTGTTTGTTTTCATATATTTTTGATGCATTTTTTATATTTTGCATTAATAGCAATATCGTTTGTTAAAAAATTAACACATAAAGAGGATAAATCAAGGATCCCTCTTAGCTTATCACTTAGTTGGTTTATCTCTTTTGTTACTTAGGCATTTGAATCCAAATTTTATGTAGTTTTGCATTAGGCTAAGCATTTTATCCATATATCCTCCTTGTATCTTTGTTTGAAAAAAGAAAAGAAAAGAAAAGTAATTGTCTTTCAAAAGGCTTTCTTTTATCTCTTAGAGATAGCACAAGAAATCAAAATAGCATATAGGTTAGCATCTTGTCTGATGCATATTTGCATTTAAATGCATTGCACTATCATATTTGCATATTATATACTAGGATAGGACAAATTAGATTTAGGGTAATCTATAAAAATCCTTGGTGAATCCAATTCTTCTTACCAAAGATTAATGCTCAAATGCACATAACAACAAGTTAGAAATGGGGATCTCTTGTCTGAGTGTGGGCTAGCCCCTTAGAAATTGTTTTTGGAGGCCAGCATCTCTAAGTATCCCTTTGGTGCCCCCACAAACCTAAAAGAGTTGCTTCTAGAAATAGACCTAGGTGCTTAGTTAGTGATTAATATACTAGATGAAATTTGAGTATTAATAAAAGAACTAGTTGAAATGAAAAAGTTTGAAATGTTTAAAAGAACAAGTATAGAACATTGACAAAATGTGGAATCCAAATTTTGATGGAGCTTAGACTAGGAATGGCATTGAAGCTGAAATTAGACTTATCGATTCTCAATGAAATTCTTGTGAATATTCATATAGAATGTTGTTTGATCACATAAATAATATGGTGGAGCATGAAGTATTATGCATAGGTATTTAGAAAGCATAAAGGCTTGATATTAGATATTTGAAGATTTTTGGTAACTTCTAGTGAATTATTAAAATGGATCATTCAGTTTGTTCCACCACAATTTGATAAAATCATACAATCATTAAGGGTGGGTTTTTAAAAAACATTTTAAGGATATCAACATTTTCTAAGTTTTGTGACAATATAATTAGAGAGTATATGAGCTAACTTCTTTAGCTACAAGGTTTAATCTCATAATTGATATATGGACTAAACTAGTTGAATTGGAAGTATTTTTTAGACTAATTGTACAAGATAATATTGATCATTGGTAGGCTTTTCAAAATAATGATAAATCATTGATTTTATGATTTGAAAATCCTAATATGTAGAAGAATGAATAAAGTATGGATATGACATCAAAGATTATATTATGCAACTAAATATGAAACAATTACCTAAAGGATTGTTCATGTTTAAAATACTCTTCAACTTAGATAATAGTACTAATAAAATGAGCATTCAACTAAAATATTCTACCTATAAGTTGATAAGCTAATTAATGTTAGCTTTTGATACTAAATACTTAATGTAAAATCTACCACAAGGTATAAAATGAGCATGCAATATTAAATATAAGATAATGGCAATATGCAAAGCATGTAAAAATCATAAGAAACTTCTGTAAATACTCATAAAACTACCATTAATGAAAGCTCATGAAAATAGTATCTTCATACAAAATGAGGAGATCACTAATACTCCATGCTCCATACAAGTTCTACATTGTAGCAAACTTGTATTCTACTCTACTCTATCTTCTCCTATGAAAATGATGAGATTCTTCTATAATGCTTACACAAAGGCCAATATATAATGGGATGTGACTCTTGGCCTTCCATCTTCCTATGACTCTTCACTTTCCTATTTTATGGACTCATGTGCACATGGACTATGATGCACATTTACATTATTGAATACTTTACACATTCTAATATTACTTGTGCATTTATTACATTGCATAAAGTAAATACTCAAACCCTAATCTATGACTCACACTCCTAATCTAAAGATGTACCCAAGGTGGTACATTAGCATGTACCAAATAATGTAATATATTCCAACACCCCCTTGTATTACATTATTTGGTTATTGAAGACTTTAGTCTTCAATATGTTCTTCATCTTATCTTTAATTTACTTTGCACTGTATGCCTACTTGGTCAGGTTCTTTCTGTTCTTGCTTATCTTCATCATTAGGGGTAATATTTGTGCTTTCATGTGTTGTCATGCTATCATTAGATTCCTACAAGTTTTTTTCTCTTTACATATGTCCTTATCACAAGACTTATTTAGTATACAATCTTCTGAATAATCAGTTAAAGCATCATGATAAGATCTTGAGTTAGAAGAATTTTAAGTATCAATACTACATGAAGATTGAAATATTTTCTCTAAAAAGGATTCATCTATTTTTGTTTTCTCTTTAAGTAATTCAATTAATTATTTTTACTCCATATTTTATTCTTTGTAATATTTGAATGTAAGTAATGCCATATATAATATGCTACCAATGTCTAATGGAATTATAATATCATCTTTTCCATTATAAATTGCTTCAATAATTCTAGCATGTAGATAATATTCCCGAGTTTTAAAGTTTTCTTCTATGGCTTCACTATAGATCAATTTTGAGGTAAGATCTAAGTTTTCTTCAGTTTTTGTAAGTAAATTCTTGATTCAAATTTTTATGACATTTGCCCTTTCCTTTATAATGATGTTTTCCATATCATTATCCATTGAATTATTTGAAGTAGATATTCTTATTTCTCCTTAGTTATTTTGATAGACTAAGAACACTTTTCAAAATTTCAAACAATTATGTTGTAAGCCTTATATCTCCCTATCTTTTAACTTTTAAATTCTAAGTTGAATTTGAGTATATGATCAAATTCTAACTTTCAATTCTTCAAACCTTGTAGTATATCTTGTTTTTCTAATGTTTGGAGAATGATCAAGCAATAGTCAAATCTCTAGGTAGAATTCCTTTTAGCTCCCTAGTATTTTGAATATAAAATAGCTTTGATAAAATATTTAGCTTTCTAAGGTTTCCTTTGAGTTGAATCCCTTTTGTCTCCCTAATGTTCAACTTCTAGTCTTCACCTTATTTCTCCCTATTTATGAATAGAAAGCTTAAGATAATTTTGATGCAATTTTAATTGATAAAATTCTCTATCTTCAAGTACTTTAAGTTGGATTCCTTATGTCTCATTAATTTGAGCAAGAGACTAATTCCAATGTAGTTTTCCAACTTTCTAACAACTCTATGTTGTACTTTTTATATCTTTCAATTTTCAATAATATAGTTTCTAAATTTCAAGAACCTATGATGGTGATGAATTCCTTATAACTCCCTAATTTAGAAATTTAGAATATAAGGGTATTTGCAAATTTAATATTTCAATTTCTATGTAGAAGTTCTTATTCCTCCAAGTTAAGTTATTTGCAAATATTTCTATGCTTGAATAAAGTAATTCCAATAGCTTTCAAATTAAATATTTCTTACTTCAAAAAGCTTTCAAATCATTCAATCATCTAAGGTTATAGTTCATCAATGCAATTCCTTATACCTCCATTTATTTAATTAATATCATGCATAAAATATTATCTAAATTTAACCTTAGTGTTGATATTCCTTATACCTCCTTGACCTTTATGCAAATGTAAATTGATTTGAAATTTATGTACCTTCTCAAATATGGCACGCTACGTATTCGGTCTGCTTCTCCTATGTCTCCTTTATTCTGCAACTTGCACTCTAATTTAGGTGTTGTCCTCTTTTCTAGACTTCAATGCAATACTACGTCCTCCTTCACTACATTTAATATTCTCCCTTATGTATGGCACTCTCTAAGACTTTGACTATCCTCCTATTGCTGGTTGGTTTCTCTGAGCATCAACTATGCTACGCTCCCTCACTTGCATTACCTTGTTATCTCAAGAGTATGCTTGTATGACTTGTCCTTCATGCAAAGAATACGTTTCACTTTGCTTACATTAGTTGGAGTTACCTTTTGTGCTGTGACACTTGGCAATGTAACTCTTTCACTCTCCTATTAGAATATATTTTGTCCTTCTAGGTGGTGGCGCTTCTCTTCTACGTAACATCTATCTTCTTTGTAATGCTCCTTTGTTCCACTTTAGTTGGTAATGTACTGCTCCTCTATAGTGTTTGTTCTTTTCTTTGTAACGCTCCTCTTCACTTAGTAATGCTTGATGCTTCACCTGATTTCCTTTGTTGTGAATGACACTTTGGATTTATGTTGGTTGATGTTAACAAGCGTTAATAGTGCTCACTTCTCATTGGTGATGTTGTTGGTAGGTGTTTTCAAGATGGCACTTTGTTTTCCAATCTTCAATGGTTGGATAACCTTGGCCCTTCAACTCTTGCACCGCTTCACTTTCTAATGGCACTTTGGTGACCTATCCTTGTTGTTTCGTGGCTCCTTGCTAGCTGTTGCTAACTCACGATGCTTGTTGGCTATTGTACATAGCTCTAGGGAGATACTAGCTCATGCCTTTCGATTGCTTGCCCCCTTGTACTTTCAATATTTCTTAAATAGTTACTCTTGCTTCCTTGAAATGGTGGCTTTCTTCTCCAATATGGTGGTGCCTCTTCTTTTTACCACTCCTTTGGTGGCTCCTCTTCACCAAGACTTGGTAATGGTGGTTTCTCTTCCACGATGGCTCCTCCTCGTTGGCTACTCTTCTACAATGGCTCCTTCTTGGCTCTATGCTTGGTGGTTTCTTCTTTGGTGACTCCAAGCTCCTTAATTTGTGCCAAAACCTTTACCTTTTGGATAGTATAATACCTCTATTCTTTGCTGTAAAATATTGACTTATTTATTTTCCAAGAGATAGTAAGGAGTTGATCTTTTTCCTTTCCTTATATTATATCTAACTTCTCCTTTCTTTGTTGCAGGTTTTAATCCCTTGTGAATGCTATCTTCTTCAACTTTGAAGATATAAACTTGAGACATTTCCTTTTGCTACTTTAAAAACTCAAATGTGGTGCTTTTAAAGACTTAATAATAAGCTAATGTGAACGTTCAAATAATGAACTTTTATGGCACCAATATTGCATACCTTTTGGCCTCCTTTTGTAGTTAGACTTCTTGGTGATTTGATTCACCTATTTGCTGCCCCGAATTTGTAAAATTTTGCAGCTTCAATTCCTTTTTCTTTGCTGCTCTAAAATCATTAATTTTGCAGCTCTAATTGTTGCCTAACTTTTCTACCTTTTAGCCTTTAATTTGCTGCCTAAGAATCTGATTGTTGCAGCTTCAATTCTCCTTCGAATGTATTCTCTCAACCTCTAAAATTTGTAGCTACAAATGTTACCTTCTTGCTGTCCAAGAACTTTGTAGTTTGCAGCTTCAAATGTTGCTCAATCCTCCTTCACTTTGATGTCCAAAGCTCTCTCAAATCTACCCTGAACTTATCCAAATCACAACCCTCTCTTCTCCTTCAAATGCTGCCCAATTTTGTAGCACTAAAGCCTTCAATTCATACTCTCTAAATCTGATTTCTTCTTCTTTATCTTGCTGTCCAAAAAAAACATTCAATTCCTCCAAATTGCTGCCTTCTTTTGCTGTCAAGCCTTCCTTCAATTGGTTGTTTAAGGGCACTTCAAAATCTGCCCAAATATTCTTCTATTTGCAGCTCTATGTCACCTTCAACTTGTTGTCCTGTGACTCTTCAACTTTTGCTACAAAAACAACAATCTTCTCCTTTGCAAATCAGCCTTCAAATCCTTTATGGCTGTCTTCAAAACTTTCAAATCTGGTGGCCTCTTCTAGCTTCTTTCTCCTCCAATATTCTTGTCAAATTCTAACTTCAAATCTAGCCTCTTTCACTGGCCTCTTTCTCAAGAATATGAATGTCTTGAGGTCTTCAAAAATCCTTTCCAAAATTTGGCAAACTTCTTGCCAAATCTTTCTTCCTTTTGGGCTTGTTGTCGGATGGCGACAATTATCCCAAATTCCTTTTTTCAGGAGTCTCTCCTACTTGCAATCTTCAACCTCGAGCTTTCTTCAAATATTCTCCAATGGCCACTTCTTCAACTTCTTCAATAGGGTTTTTCTAGCCTTTTTTTTCTCCTTCAATCTTGCTTGAGACCTCTTTTCTTGGGTCTTCAAATTTTGCAACTCTTCAATTTGTAATAGGACCTTTCCTAGTCCTTCTCTATCTTCAATATTCAATCTTCCAAATCTAGAAGTTCTTCAATGAGATCTCTTCTCTTGGATCTCCTCTTTCTCCAATATTCAATAGGGCTTCTCTTGGCCTCTTTTTCTCTTCTCAATATTCAATAGAGTTGCTTTCTTCTTTCTTCAATATGGAGTCTTCAATATTTTGTTAGAATTATTGAGTTTTCATTGATATCAAAGGCCGACTTGGTTGATGGAAAACAGTGGTGTGCTTGGGCGAATTATTCAAGGCAAATATATTCAAGGTAAAAGTAAAAATAAAAATATTATTATCTTGAAAAGATGGGCCAATCCTTTAGGTACCAAAAGTGTAAGGTTTGTAAATATAAATAAAAGACCAAAATTTATTTCAAACATGATTTGATTGTATATCTTCGATAAATCTGAGCAACGACGACAAGGGAAAAATTGTAGCACGATTAGAAGGGACAAAGTGGAGGCATTAAATATCAGTGGCAGATTAGAGTTTCCATGATAGCATAGAGGAGATCTGTAGATGGAGGTAGTGGATGAAGCTCTATAGATGAAGGTAGTGAATGGAGATCTATGAATAGAGCTCAAGGCAATGGATGAAGATCTATAAATAAAGCTTGTGCAGAAAGAGGCAGTGTTGCAGGTGAAGATGAAAATGATCTTATGTGCCCATATCCACGAGGTCTCTACAGTACATAAAATCATCATTAGTGTAGTAGGAAGAAAATATAATTCAATAGCAGAGGTTGCACAATCAACGAATGCGGGCATCCACCAAGGAAGCATTGTTTGAAGGCTAGCTATCGAAAGTGTTGCAATTAAAACATTTTTTTGGAAGCTACCATATTAGAGGAAGTTGGAGATAGTTTTCAAAGACAAAGATAACCTAAAATTGCCACTTTGGAGTGAAGAATTTCCAAGCTTGTAAATCCTGTTGTTGTCATATTTTTCTTGAGCATGAGCATGCCGACTTCGAGAGAGCATGCAATAACGTAAATATTATCATCGCAAAAGAAGAAATAGAAGTTGGCTTGGAATAGAATGACACCATCTATAGAGAGAGGCCAATGCATAAGACTTTGGTGAGCCCATTGAAGGGAGGTGAATAGAGGAATTGGCCTTGTGGTACTCATTGTGAAGAAAATGTGTTGCTCGAGCACTGTTGAAGTTTACTCGATAGATATTGGATAGGCTGGTGCACCCCAATTGATAGCACTACATATATTTTCTCCATTCAGTCTTGATAGACTTGATAGAGAGTAGCTTAGAGCATTAGAGGAGTAAAGTATTTTGTTGCAAGGAATAATTTCAATTTATTTGAAGATAATATCTGCTACATGGCTTTTTATATGGGATTTTGGATACGGATGCCAAGTCTCCTTTTGTAGAATTATTGCACGAGGAGGTTTATATAGATAAATTGCTTGCTAGAAACATCCAAAATAGCATCGTTATCATCTTCTAAAGGAGATGCATCTTCAGTAAGGGTATGGTCAATGGAAAGTGCTTATATCCAAGGTATATCTTGTTTTCTCTAGTTTTTCACATGCAAGGGATTTGTGTTAAAAAAATATTTTAAAGTCAAACATTTTAGAAGTCAAATGGAAAGTGTCTGGGAGCAGTGTCAAGTAATGTGCAGTCTTGTATGCCATTGAAGGTCAGATTTTGAACAGTCCTAGATGCCATTAATGATCAGATTTTGGAGCAGACCTGAGTGAAGTTTTGATCAGATTTGTGAGCAAAATTTGATGCCTTCAATGATCAATTTTTAGAGCAGATCGGTGTAATTTTGTTGATCAATTTTGTATTTTGAGGTTGGTGCCTCAAGGAGATTGGTGTCTCCCATAGGTTGGTGCCTACATTTTTGTAATAAGGATATTGGTGTCTCCCGTAGGTTGGTGCCTACGTATTTGTATAAGGGGATTGGTGTCTCCTATGGGTTGGTGCCTACAAATTTTTTGAAGTAATAAAAGCAATATTTTTCCATGGTTTTCTCCCAAAAGGGTGTTTCCACGTAAAATCCTTGTCTCTTGTGTGTGTGGTGTTTTATGCATTGATTCATATTATTGCAGTTATTATTTTGAAAGGAAAAGTTTTATCTTATACTGTTCACCCCCCTCTCAGTATAAGCATGTGTTTCTTCAATTGGTATCAGAGCAGGTTCCTTCATGAAAGCCTAACCGCTTGAAGGAAGATCTTACAAGAACACACATGGCTTACCAAGAAGGTTTTTCGTCAAGTAGGGCTCCATTGTTCGATGGGACTAACTATGCCTTCTAGAGCATGAGGATGCAAACCTATTTGATGGCACATGGCTACGATATATGGCAATCTATTATGGATGGGTTCAAACCACCTACAACCCCTCCCATGGATCAAAATGGCAAGAAACCATTTGAAAATAATGCCAAGGCAATGAATGCAATATTAAGTGGGTTATGTGAATCAGAGTTTGTTAAAGTCATGCACTGCACCTCTACAAAAGAAATATGGGACAAGTTACAAAGAACATATGAAGGAGACAAAGTTTAAAGAGGTAAAAACTTCAAACCCATAGGAGGGAGTTCAAAGACTTAAAGATGAAATATGAGGAAAATATTACCAAATATCTGCTTCATGTTGATGAAATTGTCAACACCATTCATGGACTTGGAGAAAATATTGAAGACCCTATTATTGTTCAAAAAGTCTTAAGGTCACTCCCCATGAGGTTTGATGCGAAGGTCTCGATGATTGAAGAAATGAAGGATCTTAAAACTTTAAGCATGGATGAGCTACATAAAATTCTTACAACCTATGAGATGAGGACTAAAAAATATCAAACATCCAAATGGGAGGCCACATTTAAAGTTTCAAATAAGACAAAGAATAAGGAACCAGAGTCAAGTGAAGAATCGAGTAGTAGAGAAGAAGCCAACTTTGTGTGAAGGAATAAGAAGGGATCAAGTAAACACAAAGGTAAGTATAATTTGAAATGTTTTAATTATGGTAACATTGGTCACTATGCAGCTAAGTGCCCACAAGCAGGAAGTTGTAGCAATGAAGAAGAAGAGGAATACAAGAAAAATAAGGAAATAAAATATCATCATGAAAAGAAAAAGAGGCACGATCAAAGCAAGCATGAGAAGAAGATCTTTCAAAGGCACAAGAAGAGTCTTTATATTGAAGAAGCAAGTAGTTCTTCCAATAATAGTGATGAAAGCCTCTCTGATAGTGAAAGAGAAGAAATCCTATTTATGGCTATGGAGGTGAAAGAAGATGCTCCTGTTGTCGAAAACCAAGAAAAGGAGAAAGATCCAAAAAATGAAGAGGAAGCCATAGTTGACATAGAAGAGGAACTTATTTTTGCTCTTGAAGAGGTGAAGAGGCTTAGAAAGAAGAACTCAAGATTGAAGACTCAAGTACAAGAGGATGAGAAGACAAAGGTAAAGTTTTCACAAGATCTCATCGACTTAAAAGTTAAAATTGAAGAGGCAAAGTGAATTGAAGAAGTTATGACTGAGTAGTTAAAGGCAAAAGAGTTGGAATGTGAAAAACTGGAACATGAGATTGTCTCTCTGAGGAAGGAAGTTGAAAAATCTAATGATAAGCTACAACAAAATATTAGGTTTGAGAAAAGCATAGAAATCTTGGATGATATTATCAAAGCATAGAGATCTTCGGTTATAAATATTGGACTTGGTTTTGAAGAAATTCAAAAGAAACAAAAGGAGGAGTCAAGCTCAAAAGGAATAGAGGCATCAAAGAAAATAATTAAAGAAGAGCCTGAGACCTATGTTGATGTGTTGAGAAGTGGAAGCATCAAGAAGGAAGAAAACAAAGCATCATCATGGACCAAGGTCCATCATAGAAACAACAATGAGAGAACCATGCGGCCATATCCTCCAAGGCAATCAGATAGGTTTCAATATTTCTTCCATGGTTATTGCTTTTCATGTCACCAATTTGGTCATAAAGTTGTACATTGCAGGGTCCATGCTAAAAATGATTTTGGCTTCACCAAGAGGAATTTCAATTCATTTGCACCTCTCATGGACTACAACATCATTTGTTACAAATGTAATAATTTTGGGCATACAGCTAAATGGTGTAGAATGGTGTTCCCTGAACTTCCAAAATCAAGTAAGAAGGAGGATGGTCAAAAGGATATGTCCTCCAAAGTTTGGAAAAAGAAAATGGAACAAGAAAAGGAGAAGTCTATGTTGGTACAAACAACTCTTCATGTGCAAAATGAAGGAAATCAATGGTACATTGATAGTGGTTGTTCAAGCCATATGATGGGTGACAAAAGAAAATTTCTCTCTCTCAAAGAAATAAATGGAGGCACAATGAAATTTGGTGATAATGCTTCTACCAAAATTGTCGAAAAGGGAACCTTGAGCCTGGATAATGGAAGATCAAGGATAGAGAATGTGTTATATGTTGAAGGGTTGAAGCACAACCTTCTAAGTGTGAGCCAACTATGTGATCAAGGGCATACACTCACATTTCACCCAAATGGATGTGAGATCAGGAAATCCAAGATAGGAAAACTTATTGCAGATGCTTGTAGAACTGCAAACAATCTCTACATGTTGAGCAAAATTAAGGGAGAAAAATACTTTTTATCACAAGAGGATGAGAGCTGGTTATGGCATAGGAGAATGGGCCACCTGAACTTTGACAACATGGTGAAAATAAGCAACAAATAGGCAATCAAATATTTTCCCAAGATAGCCAAACCCCCAAGCATGATTTATGCACAATGCCAACATGGTAAGCAAACAAGATCAAGTTTCAAATCAAAGGAATTCTCTTCATCCAAGCCTTTGGAGCTAATTCACACCGATCTATGCGGCCCTACAAGGACAAAGAGCTTACAAGGTGAGAATTATTTCATGTTGTTTATTGATGATTATTCTAGAATGACTTGGGTAACATTCTTAAGAGAAAAATCAGAAGCCTTTGAAAGGTTCAAAGCATTCAAGGCACTTGTAGAAAATGAAATAGGTAAAAATATCAAGTGTCTAAGATCAGATAGAGGAGGTGAATTCACTTCAAATGAATTTGTAGAATTCTATGAACAACATGGAATCAAAAGATAATACTCAGCAACAAGAACTCCATAACAGAATGGAGTAGTTGAAAGGAAGAATATAACTATTCAAGGCATGTCCAGGGCCATGCTAAATGAGTCTAAGCTTTTTGATGCTTTTTGGAGAGAGGTGGTCCATACAACTATTTATATCATCAATAGAGCTCAAGTAAGAGTAAATCACCACAAAACTTCATATGAGCTTTGGAAGGGAAGACCAACTACTATGAAGTATTTCAGAATATTTGGAAGCAAATGCTACATTAGATGAGATGAAAAATATTTGGGCAAGTTTGATTCCAGGTGTGATGAGGGTATCTTCCTTGGATACTCTTCAAAGAGCAAAGCCTATAGATGCTACAATAAAAGATTGCATAAAGTTGTGGAAAGCGCAAATGTAAGAGTTGATGAAGAAATATATCTAAGAGAACCAGCTCAAGAGATCATGTATCAAGAAGGAGAATGTTGCAAAGATGAAGAAACTGAAGAAGTTGAGAATCAGAGGACACCCTCAAGAACACCCCCAAAATACCATTCAAGGCACCACCTAAAACACCATCCAGATATGTGCAAAAGAACCATCCAAAAGATCTGATTATTGGGAATCTAGATGAGAGACAAACAAGGAGGAAAATAATAGGTATAGGTGAACATGCCAACTTCTCTTTACTATCTAAAGTTGAGCCAAAGAATTTCAATGAAGCAAGTGAAGATAAATATTGGATTAAGGCAATGGAAGAAGAGTTAGATCAAATAGAGAAGAGTGAGACTTGGGAACTTGTCCCACATCCAAAAGACAAGAACGTAATCGACACCAAATGGGTCTACAGAAACAAGTTGAATGAAGATGGTCAGGTTGTCAGAAACAAAGCAAGACTTGTGTGCAAAGGCTATGCACAAGTTGAGGGAATTGATTTTGAAGAGACATTTGCTCCTGTTGCTCGTCTTGAGGCCATAAGAATGTTCTTGGCCTTTTCAAGTTTCAGAAACTTCAAAGTGTACCAAATGGATGTAAAATCAACATTTCTTAATGGTTACTTAGAGGAAGAGGTCTACATTGAGCAACCAGATGGTTTCAGCTTGATAGATAAGCTGGACTATGTATGCAAATTGAAGAAGGCTCTCTATGGACTAAAGCAAGCCCCTAGGGCTTGGTACTCAAGGTTGGATAAATACCTCCAAGAATAGGGTTTCAGAAAAGGTATAGTTGATAGCAACCTGTACATCAAGAATGAAGGAAATGACCAGTTAATTGTAGTGGTCTATGTGGATGACATCATTTTTGGAGGTAGTAATGACAAGATGTGTCAAAAATTTGTAAAATGTATGCAAAGTGAATTTGAGATGTCAATGCTTGGTGAGCTATCCTTCTTTCTTGGTTTGCAAATCTCATAGTCAGATAAAGGTATATTTCTCTCTCAAACCAAGTATGTAAAAGAAATGTTGAAAAAATTCAGGATGGAGGATTGCAATCCTATGAGTACCCCCATGATTACAGGATGTAAGTTAAGTAAATATGATGAGTCTCCTGAGGCTAATCAAACTTTGTATAGATCCATGATTGGAAGTTTATTGTATGTCACAACTACAAGGCCGGATATAATGCAGGTAGTCGGATTGGTGGTAAGATTTCAAGCTGCACCAAAGGAAACACATGTACAGGTAGTAAAAAGAATCTTCAAGTATTTGAAAGGAACTATGGATTTTGGACTATGGTATCCCAGATGCGATAATTTCACTCTCACTGCATATACAGATGCGGATTGGGCAAGCAATGTGGATGATAGGAAAAGCACAAGTGGAGGAGCATTTTTTCTTGGAGACTGTTTGGTCTCTTGGCTAAGTAAGAAACAAGCATCAATGTCCTTATCTACTATAGATGCAGAGTACATTGCAATAGCTGCTTGTTGCACACAGGTTCTATGGATGAAATAAACCTTAAGTGATTTCAAAGTAGAGCATGATCATCCTATCTCCATACTTTGTGATAATACAAGTGCCATCAATATTTCGAAGAATCTGGTGATGCATTCAAGGACCAAGCACATTTCGATCAAGTATCACTTTTTGAGAGAGCAAGTGACTGATCAACAAGTCAAGTTGGAATACATTGCTACAAAGGAACATATTGCTGACATCTTTACCAAGCCACTTCCAAAGGAGACATTTGAGTATCTCAGAGGTAAGTTGGGAGTAGTTTCACTCTCATCTCATCATTGAATGTCTCAGTTAGAGCAGTTAGTAAGGGGGAGTTGTCCAGTGCCTTATCCTTTAGCCCCAAGAAGCCTTTGCCATTGATGTCAAAGGGGGAGAATTTTAGTAAGGGGGAGCAACTTGTAATTTCAGTAAGGGGGAGCAACTTGTCAGGGGGAGCAACTTGTGATCCTGTTGCAGTAAAGGACAATTTCTTTGCAGGGTTGCCATCAATGACAAAGGGGGAGATTGTTAGAATTATTCACTATTGAGTTGTCATTGATGTCAAAGGCCGACTTGGTTGCTAGAAAACCGTGGTGTGCTTGGGCGAATTATTCAAGGCAAATATATTTTTCAAGGGAGATTTAACAGGTTTGCTTATGAGGTTGGGTGATCAATATCATATGCATTTTATTATAAGGTGTTACCTTATAAAGTGATGTTTCAAATTAATAAATCATATGCATTTTATTATAAGGTGTTACCTTATAAAGTGATGTTTCAAATTATTATAATAAAAGTAAAAAAAAAATATATATATTATCTTGAAAATGTGGGCCGACCTTTTGGGCACCAAAAGTGTAAGGTTTGACTATATAAATATAAGGCCAAAATTTATTTTAAACATGATTTTATTGTATATCTTCAATACATATGAGCAATGGTGGCAAGGGAAAAATTACAGTATGATTAGAAGGGATGAAGTGGAGGTGTTAAAGATCGGTGGCAGATTAGAGTTTCCATGATGGCATAGAGGAGATTTGCATATGGAGGCAATGGATGAAGCTCTGTAGATGGAGGTAATAAACAAAGATCTGTGAATGGAGCTCAAGGCAGTGGACAAAGATATGTGAATAGAGCTTATGCAGAAGGAGTTAGCATTACAGGTGAAGACAAAAATGATCTTATGTGCCCATATCCAAGAGGTCTATGTAGTATATCAAAGCATCATCAATGCAATAGGAAGAAAAGAGAATTCAATGATAGAGGTTGCATAGTCAATGAATGCAAACATATACCAAGGAAGTGTTGTCTGAAGGCTAGCTACCGAAAGTGTTGCAATCAAAACATTTTGTTGAAAGCTACCATCTTCGAGAAAGTTGGAGATAGTTGTTGAGGGCAAATACAACCTAAACTTGCCACTTTGGAGTGAAGACTTTCCAAGCTTATAAATCCTACTGTTTTCACACTTTTCTTGAGCATACCAACTTTGAGAGAGCATGCAATGATGTCAATATTGTCATCACAAAAGAAGAAATGGAAGTTGAATTAGAATAGAATGATGCCATCCAAAGAGAGAGATCAATGTAGAAGACTTTGATGAGCTTGTTGAAGGGAGGTGAATAGAGGAATTGACCTTGCGGTACTCGATGTGAAGGAAATGTGTTGCTCGAGCACTATTGAAGTTTACCCGATAGAGATTAGATAGGCTGGTACACTCCCATTGATAGCACTGTGAATATTTTCTCCATTCAACCCTAATAGACTTGATAGAGAGTGGCTTAGAGCATTAGAGAACTAAAGTATTTTGTTACAAGGAACAAGTTCAATTTATTTGAAGATAATGTTTACTACATTGCTTTTTATATGGGATTTTGGATACAGATGCCAAGTCTTCTTTTGTAGAATTTTTGCATGAGGAGGTTTACACAAATAAATTGCTTGCTAGAAATATCCAAAATAGTGTTGTTCTCATCTTATAAAGAAGATGTGTCTTCAGTGAGGGTATGGTCAATGGAAAGTGCTTATATCCAAAGTATATCTTATTTTCTCTAGTTTTTCACATGCAAGGGATATGTGTTGAAAAATTATTTTAAAGTCAAGTATTTTAGAAGTCAGATGAAAACTGTCTGGGAGTAGTGTCAAGTAATGTGCAGTCCTATATGCCATTGAAGGCTAGATTTTGAACAATCCTAGATGCCATTAATGACCAGATTTTGGAGCAAACCTAAGTGAAGTTTTAATCAAATTTGTGAGCAGAAGTTCATGCATTCAATGATCAATTTTTGGAGCAAACCGATGTAAGTTTGTTGATCAGTTTTGTATTTTGAATTTGGTGCCTCAAGGAGATTGGTGTCTCCCATAGGTTGGTGCCTACATTTTTGTATAAGGATATTGGTGTCTCCCGTAGGTTGGTGCCTACATTTTGTATAAGGGGATTGGTGTCTCCTATGGGTTGGAGCCTACAAACTTTTTGAAGTAATAAAAGCAATATTTTGTCATGGTTTTCTCCCAAAAGGGTGTTTCCACATAAAATTATTGTCTCTTGTGTGTGTGGTATTTTGTGAATTGATTTATTATTGTAGTTATTGTTTTGGAAGAAATTTTTTTATCTTATACTATTCACCCCCTCTCAGTATAAGCATGTGTTTCCTCATAGTTAAGTTTCTATGGAGACCTCCTTCTTGGTTCTCCTCAATATTCAATCTCCAATGGGGCCTTTTTCTTGGACCTCCTTTATCTTCAATATCTACTTTTTTGTAACAAAGAACTAATCCCTACACAAGGAAATCACATAGACTTTCAAGCAATCAAAGATGAAATTCTTCTCTATCCATTGTAGGAAGCTTCTCAACTTCTGAGAACTAATTTTATACAATGAAAACTTAGATAGTAGTAAGCAAATACACACAAATCTCTAGATCTATAAAAATCAATAAACTTCACTAGTTATCCTTCAATCTAGTGGAATGAGATCTATGTTGAGTCCTAGTCTTCATGAGTTTTCCTGTAACCCTGTAGAAAGACTCTAGCAAAAAAAAAAACTTTAAATATTCTAAAATGAAATATATCTATCTCCTCTCAATCTCTCTTATGGCTCTCCCTATCACCTATCAATCTCCCTTGTGGCTTTGATATCACTATTAGCTTTTGATACTAAATACTTAATGTAAAATCTACCACAAGGTATAAAATGAGCACACAATATTAAATATAAGATAATGGCAATATGCAAAGCATGTAAAAATCATAATTTTTTTTTGTAAATACTCATAAAACTACCATTAATGAAAGCTCATGAAAATAGTATCTTCATACAAAATGAGGAGATCACTAATACTCCATGCTCCATACAAGTTCTACATTGTAGAAAACTTGTATTCTACTCTACTCTATCTTCTCCTATGAAAATTATGTTATTCTTCTATAATACTTACACAAAGACCAATATATAATGATATGTGACTCTTGGCCTTCCATCTTCCTATGACTCTTCACTTTCCTATTCTATGGACTTATGTGCACATGGACTTGTTGGGGTCTGAATTGACATCAAGGAAATATTGAACTATGACTATGAATCTATGACATTCTGGAAGGCACACACCCGCTAATCACAACTCAAACCCCGACATTGGATGGATCAAAGATTACTTCAATCCAACCTCCAGAGTAGGTTGGTATACCTTGTCAACTAATTGTGTGTTGACTCAATTAAGCTCAGTTTAAAATGTAAGGTTAGGGATAGAAATAGGGTAAGGGTTAGAAACAATTGAATGAATAATGGCTAGATAAAGCTAACAATATTGACAACTATAAAGAACCTTCTGATAGATCACATTTCCAGTATGCCACACTTGTAACTAACAACATTCAAAACAAATGATCTTCATCATTACAAAACCAAAAAATACTCAGAGAACTATTTCAAACATCCAAAATATTAATAATCCAAATAGCAGAATTAGATCAACATCCATATTAATAGAAAAATAAGCTCTCTATAGCATTTGTTTAAACATGAAGCATTCCAATTTACCCTAAGTCAACAATCCAATATCAGCAGAATTGACTAACCATAACAACAGTAGCAAAAATGAATTCATAGATTAAACTCACAAGAAAATGAAGACAAAATCTTGAGGTAAACATCCAAGTAATGCTCCTTCTATTGATTTCTCAAAAATAATATAGGACAGGAAAACACTCCAGAGCTGACCCTTCAAATTGAGGGTTCGACCTCTTTATATAGATTTTACAATGAATAGAAATATAGGAACATTACAAGGAAAATTTCATGCTAGATCAATAGAGTATTGAGGTGGTGACCTCTTATTTTCTCATAGAAAGAAAAGAGCTGTGCTCCATGAAACTCTACAACTTTGATCTCTGCAGGTTGCTCGACCTTCCATGGAATCTGGTAGTTGCACTGGTTGTAGGTTGATCTGGTCCATCCCCTATTCTTGGCTAGGCTTCTCCACCACAGATCTATAACTGAAAATACTAGTAGATCTTGATTTCTTGTGATGCTTGGTCTCCCTTGGTTCTTTTCACTCATGAGTAGCAATAATGTAGACTAGGATCAACTTCTTTATCAGCATGGAATCTTACTCTTTTAATGGACTCAAATCTTCTCATCCTAGCCCTTGATGTGCCTTTGAATGGTTTAGATGAAAGATGACTTGGCACCTTTAGGACTTGTGAAGTCTCATACTTTTTTGGCTTCAAAATCCGCTCCTAGAAAATTATTCTGTCTATTGTTTTGCTTTAGTGTTAGAATCTCCTTGAAATTTTTTCTAGGTTTGACCATGTTGATCATGGAATGAAGGCTTAGAGGTTTTTTGCCTTTGAAAATTTCTACTATGGGTTGCCTTCTTCTCAAAATTTGCTCCTTGAAATTCTGTTGGGTTAGGTTTGACCATGTTGATCATAAAATTTTACTTTGTGCCATGGGTGTGTGGGAAACAACATAGGACCCTACTTGATGGAGAGTTAAATTTCCTGAGTCATCTCTTTCTTTGAAAATTTGCTCCTTTGAATTCCATTGTAGTTTGGACTTTTTTGATCGTAAAATTTTACATCGAGCTTGCTCTCGGTAGATGTAAACATTGCATCGTCTTTATTTATTCAAAATTCACTCTCTCAAATTTTGTTGTGCTAGTTTTTATTGTGTTGACCATGGAATTTTACACTAGCTCTTCTCCATGGATTTTAACATCATGAGTATCACCTTTCTTTATTAAAATTTGCTCCTCCAAATTCTTCTAGGAACTATTTGACTAGTTTGACCATAGATTTTTGCACTGAGCTCACTCTCAATGGATTTTAACATTATCTTTGAGGTTCTTTCAACACTTAGCCAAATTTTATAAAATTTGCTAAGTATGTGGCCTTTTTGGGCCTACATTCTAGCGCCTCTTAGGGAGCTTTGCTAGCAAGGCTTACGAACTCAGATCCTTATCCTTTGGGCACTAGAGTAAAAAATGAATGGGTGGGATTGCATGATGGCCATGGAATGGATGAATGAAATGAAATTTGAAAAAGAATATGGATGAATGGAGTGGAAAATATGGAATGGCTAGTTGTAGAGGATGCCTCAAGGAATAACTTCCCTGTGAACCTTACTCTTTTAAGCCTTTGTGGAGGTACTCAAAGAGTAAAGGTTCATATGGAGGCCATGCTAGAAGTAGCTATTGATCTTCTCTAGAAGTGCATGAAGATGTGCTCCTTTATAGACTTGGCCAAAAATATGTTCTTCTTCTTCACAACTTTTACGTGCCTTGGTAGGCTCATGCTCTTTTGCTACTTTCTGACACTATTAGACTAAAAAATGCTTACAAAAATACCTCTACGACTATTCTTCTAGCTATAGCATTCAAAATTTTAGCTATTTTACAATAAAATTTTGGCACTCTCATGCCTTCACTATTGGTCTTGATTTTGACCTTCTTGGATATTTGTAGTGTCCTCTACCTCTTCCTCTTCTTTCTCACCTTCTACATCCTCTTCCTCTGGATTACTCACTTCTTGGTGCACCTCCTCTTCATTTTCCTCATCTTCTTGTTCTTCCTCTTGAGTCTCTTCATCTGTGTCTTCCTTATCATCTTCTTGTTCTTCATCTTCCTTAGCTTCCTTTTGTTCTGAATCTTCCTTCAAGAGTTGAGTGATATGGTCCAAAGTGCTCATGGCCTTGTTCCAGGATGCTTGAGAGGGATTCTTTATCTCCAATAATTGTTGATGAATGTAATGCAATTCAACTATTTTTTCATATGAAATTGAAGCCCCCTAGTCTACTAGATCTCCCATAAAATATTTCAGTCTGGTTAACTCTTTAATTAATTAAGTTACTTTACCTTGGTCAATCGACTCTTACCATGCATCTATCTCTGACTCATCCTGCATCATTGCATTTATGCTATTCTAGAGATCTTCTTGATAACATCAGATGTTTCTCATCCTATAATCCTTTGAAGCCATATTACATCATCTCCTCATTGGTATCCACAATCTTCTAGAGCTTATCATCAATCTTGTTGATCAACAACCATCCTTTTTAGAGCAATCCACTCTTCTTGAGGATAATTCTAGTTGTGATTCTTGAGGTATTCCATTCTTTGTTGGGAATAGGCTTGGCCAACTCATTACACCTAGCCTCAGATAGATTGAGGAGTTTACTGGCCTGAGGAGCTATTGGTTGTATCTCCTTGGTGACCTTCTCCAAATCCTCCTCTAGTCTTTTGGAACACATGGCTAGCCTCATCCATGAAATCAAGGATGGGTTGGATCTTAGAGAATTTCTCTAGGATCTCAGATAGAATCTCCTTCTTGACCTATTTCACCTTATCCTTGGAGAATATTGTAGCCTTAGTCTTTTCAATTTGGAGTTATTATTGCAAAGCCTGTATCTACTTTACATACCCCTGATTTTGCTCCTATAGCTATTGAACTTGCTCTTTGTAATTGACCATATTTTCAAATCTATTTTACCACTTTTTAGCTTCATTCTCGAATGCTTTCTACTCTTTCTTTTGATCCTTAATTGTGGCTTCAATCCTAGTAATTTTTTCCTCCATATTTGCATATTGCTCCTTGTAAATGTCACTTTTGACAAACATAGTCTCAAGCCCAGCCTTGGTTGTGATAAATTCATCTTCCATGACTAGTTGAGAGATGTCTTCAATTTTCTCTTCCAACTGGTAGTCTTCAACTATCATATCTTCCTCTGGTTTGTCTACTAGAGGTGTAATCTTGAGCTTTATCCTTTGCCTAGCCATAAGGTCAACAATTACTATTTTTCTCACATGAGTAGTTCCCTTAGATGATTGAGCCAATTTCTTGCTCCAATAGCTCTATGCTTTCAATGAGGTACTCTTGATATTTTGTAAGGATACCACCATTGGATGATCCATAGGGGTAGATGGTGTAATATTTATAGGAAAAATGGGATCACCATGGATGGGAGAGGAGTGGTGGTGATAATGATGGACTCTGTGTCTATAGTAGTGGTGGTAGCTGTAATAGAACTAGTAGTTGCAAGTGATGGGGGAGTTGATGGAAGTGATATTCCCACTATTGATGTGGGTAATGATGATGTGGGAAGTGAGTGAGTGGAAGTTGGAGGTGAAGATGATACTAGGACTTGTGGTGAATGAGGGGGAGATGATGGTTTTGGGCTTTCAACTATATGAAATGGAGATGAATCCTGGTGAGAAGATGGGGGTGGATGAGGTGGAGATGGTTGTGGAGAACTATGTGTAGGAGATGATATATTTAATGCCTTTTGTACTTTAGAATGGGAGGGGATATCTTTGGGGAATAAGAAGGAGAAGCAGGAGGAGAGGGATTAGAAAACATACCTGAGCCTACTAAAGTAGACTATTTGAAAATCTCATCAACACTCTATTGCCCTCCTTGTTGGGCATCTTGCTCAACTATTGTGATAGGGACTTGTGCCACTACCTCTGCTTCATCCACCTTTTGTTTCTTAGTGACCTCCTTGTCTATTTCCCCCATTACATCCTTTACCTTCCTCTTGAATGTAATTGTTTTATCTTGTTGTTGTTGAGGAAGTGATATTGCAACTTTTGTAATAGGAACCTCTATAGTTTTAGAAGGGGTTGTAGTAGTGAGGTCTACAACTTCAACTTCCTTCTCTTTTCTTTTCTTATCACCTAGGGGAGTCATAACTCCTACCACTTGATGTTCGGATCTCCTTCTTCTTGGTGTAATTTCCACTGCACTAGTTTCCTTTGAGGTAGATGCAACTATTTCAATATTCTCCTTCTGTTGAGAAGATGCAGGAGCAGAGGCTAGGGGTGTTGATTCTTGTTGTTTCTTGGGGGTTTTAGATTTTTTACTTTTAGCTTTTCCCTTTTCGGCCTTGCTTGTCTCTACTTTTCCCAAGACTCAATGCTAAGCTCTTCTTCCCCTTGGCCTTCCAATTTTTATAGTACTTATCATACCTTTCCTCAAACTCTGTATCAATTGGCTTAGGATACTTAGCTTTCATTGCATTCCTTTCTACCCTCATCTTCCACCATTCCAAAATTTTTCCCTCTGACCAGCTATAAGTCTCTTCCATCTCTTTGATTCTTGCATCACCGAGCTGATGAGACTTTTTGGTTGGGTCATAGTCTAGCACATGGTCATAAAAATCTCTCCAAGGTGGAAGTGGTTCCATGGTGTTTACATTCCATTGGAGGGGAGATTGTTCTCTATTGTTTCTTTGCTTCTCTATCTATGTGTGATTTGAATTTATAAATTTAGCCACTTTATCTCCATGTAGCTCTTTAATCCTTTCTACAAATAAATCATCTAGGTCATATCCCCATCTCTGAGGGAGTTGACAAAGACCTAACCTTTCAAGGGTTGCATTAATTTACTCATATTGTCCCCTCCTCCATACAGTGATATCACCTTCCTTAAAAGGGTAAGTAACTGTCACCTTTATTTTATTTCCAGATCCAAATTTACAATTTATATAGTCCACCTACCTGCAATATTCTAGTGCGAATAAGCGGTGGGTGACATAGTGGGGTAATAAAAATGGCTTCTCTGTGAAACCATACAACCTGATGACTGTTCCCTCTATCAAGATATACCAATCTCCTTCTTCAGCTCCTTTGACCCTTAACTTCTTCTCTATTTTAGGAGCTAATCTAGGGCAACTACCATACATGATTTGCAAGGTTGGTCCCAAAAATTCCATGTTGAAAGTATAATATGATTCTGCCCTACTCAGAACTCTAGTCCAATAATAGACTGGTAAGGGATGCCCTTCTGCATATTTGTCCACCATCGATACCCATGGGTTATCATTTCTAGTAGCATTGAGGAACATCCAAATTAGATTGGAACAATATCTGAATGAAGGGTTCTCTTCCTCGCTTTTCATGGCCACCAGTTGTTCATGCATTCTCTTAGTAAGGAACGCAGGCCAATTGAAGTAAATTGGGATATTATCACCATCCCCTACTGGTGGCATATACATTTTGGTATTTGAAATACAATATATAGTGGCTAACTACTAGTCCCTCACATGCATATTAGAATCTAGGCCAACTACTATGGCTAACATGGAGAACAACTCAGGGTATGCAAATTGCTCAGTGGCAATTGGGGTTGTTGGTAGGGTTTCCCTTGATTTTATGGTTTTGAATTGACTATACACCTAGGCCCTAAAATGGCTACCATTTTGGCTATGGTTATTCAGAGTATAGTATTTGGCTTGTTGCTCTAGGTTGAATTCTTTAGGAGCTACAAGGGGTTGTTGTCCCATTGCAAATAAGTCTCGATAAGATTGCTCAATTATCTAAAATAAGGTTCTACCCTGGGATGTCTTAACTGACCTAGTTGAGGGATCATAAAATTTGGCTATGGCTGAGATTAATTAGGGTAAGGATGAACTACATCACAAATATAATAGGATAGCAAAGAGCATACAACACCAATACCTTGATTCGAGAGAGGCTCACCCTTGAAGAATTTGACTTCAAACTCCTTCCTGAGTCGATCTCTGGTTATGTACATCATATTTGTGTCCATGATCACTACCTTCTTATCAGTGTAATTTGGATTTTCAACCTTGCTTTGCTGACCAACTTGCCTTGCAACATTGGATACCATTTTAGATAATTCTTTAGCAATTGTCTCTGGAATTTGTAGTAGAATCACTCAATAATGCTCTAGTTCTTCAGCCAAATTCATTTAAAATGATTGCTCTTCAAATTTCATCATTTAAATAGATCTTCATGCACCCATCCACCATTAATGGAGTAGATAAATGGGTAGTTATTTTTCATGAATTCAAATGAGTGAATCAGGTGATGCAAAGCATGGCTTGTTAGTGAAATTCATATCATTGATTGGATGAAATTTGTAGCATATGGTGGTAAACTATCCATTGGCACACTTTTCAAGGCATATTTACTCCTTCCTTTTTATGGTAGAATTTAACACTTAGTAGATTTCAACATTATGCTTTAGTCTTCAAAATTCTGCTCATGAAGGCTCAATGTTCTTTTTGGGTGTTTCCCTTGAAATTTTGCTCGTTGGATTTTTATGATGGTAACTTTGACCAAGTTGACCATGGATTTTAACATTGTGCTCATTTCATGGGCTACCGAAGGGTTTATTTTTGAGTAACTTTGACTAAGTTGACCATGGATTTTAACATTGCATTACCTCCTCATGGAATATAACATAGTTGCACTATGAGTAGAAAATAACACTTTGCTCCCATTTTTTTGGAATATCACAAAAATATAATACAAAATATGTACATATGTTACAAAAGAAAGGATTCTCTATCTAAAATATAGTTTGAGATGATACCCATTGATCGGAATGGGTTGTATGTTCCCCTCCTCATCTTGAAGTTGAAAGGTATTGTTCTTCTTTACTTCAATGATCTTGAAGGGTCCTTCCTAGAAGGAATCAAATTTTTGGTGGTTGCCTGGTTTAGCCTTTTCTACATTCCACCTTAACATTGAATCTCCTTCATTAAACTTCCTGAACTTTGATTTCTTGTCAAACCACTCTTTTGTATTCATGGAGTATTTCTAGAAGTTCTCATATGCCTGAGTCCTCTGCTCTTCCAACTATAGAAGGTGCATCAACCTGGCCTCTAGTGGATTTTGATCTAGCTCCTGATCTTGGTTGGCCCATTTTAAAGCTGGTATCTCAAGGTGAGTAGGTAGAATAACTTCCTTACCATAAACTAATGCATAAGGGGATGTCTTGATGGACCTTTTGATAGTGATCCTATCTGCCCATAAAACTTGGTCTAGTAAAAGATGCCAACTCCTTTTGTTCTCTTCCAGTGCCCTTTTCAGAATTCTAAGCAAGTTTTTGTTGGTGGATTCTGCCAATCCATTCCCCTGAGGGTAATAGTTAGAAGAATTCTTTATATTTATGCCATACTTGCTTGCAAATTCAATATATTTTGCACCTATGAAATTTGGGCCATTATCACTTACTAGTGCTTCTGGAAGTCCAAACCTTGTGATCAGATTTTCTATGAATTCAATCACTACTTCTTGGTCTGACCTCTTGGTTGGGATAGCCTCAACCCATCTGGTAAAGTAATCAATAGCAATCATAATGTATTTATGACCTATTGATGAATTTGGGTTAATTACCCCTACAAAATCAAGCCCCCATTGTTGAAAAGGCTCCTCCACTTGGATTGGTTTAAGTGGGAATGTTGCATTCTTGGTCCTTCCCACATATCTTTGGCACTTATCACATGATCTTGTTGCTTTGAAAGTGTCTACAAAGATAGTGGGCTAATAGTATCCTACTCTTATTATTTTCATAGTAGTTACTCTTCCTAAAAAGTGACCTCTTGATAGGCCTCCATGAAATTCTTCAATGACCTTTTGCTTTTCATTATCTCTTAAGCATCTTAGAAGTACTCCATCTAGGTTCTTCTTGTATAATCCTTCAGGAAGTAATACATACTTCAAATCTTGTAGTCTGAACCTTCTCCTCTGTGAAGGATTGAGACCTTGGGGACATACTCCTATTTGAAAGTAGGTTATCAACTGGTCTACCCAATCTGATCCTTCTAGAAAACTATCACTATGATCTTTAGGTGCTCCTTGACAAGCTACTATCTATTCTAAATCTGCTTTAGCTGCAAGTTCCTGGCATAATGCTCTCCCTCTGACTAACTTTGTGGGATGAATCTCTACATCATACTCTTGTATTTTAGTAATCCATCCAACTCTTTTATCACCCAATTCTCCTTGAAGGATAAAATTCCTCACATCTGGATGTACCACATAGACAAGAGTCTTGCTTTGGACCAAGTATTACCTAAAATTTTTCAAGGATTTCATCATTACAAATACTTACCTCTCAATGAAGTTATACTTGGTCTGATACTCATGAAGAGTTTGGCTCTAGAATAAAATGGGGTGTTCCTCTTCATTCTCATCCTTTTGTGTCAGCATTGATGCATAGCTTTCCTCAGCTCCATAGGCATATAAGATAAAGTCCTTGCTAAAATCAAGATTTATTAATATAGGTGTAGTTGCAATTGCCTACTTTATAGCCTCAAAGGCTTGCTTCCTTTTCTCAGTCCACTTGAACTCCATGTTCTTCTTGAGTAACTCTGAGATGGGCTTGACCACTTGAGCAAAGTTTGAGATGAACTTCCTCACAAAATTAATCTACCCAAAGAAGGACTATAGGCCTTTCTTATTTGTGGGGAGGGGAAGGGCTAGAATTGATTTTATTCTATCAGGATCTATTGCCATCCCTTCTTTGGAGACTACATGTCCCAATAACTTGCCTTCATGGATAACAAAGAATGATTTCTTTGGGTTGAGGGAGATGTCAAACTCTGTATTTTTGGAAAACTTTCTCTAAATGCTCAAGATGTGATTCCTTCCTATGAGAAAATATAGTCATATCATCAAGATAAATCAAAATTATTTTGTTGATCAACTCACCAAAAGCATAGTCCATGGCCCTTTGGAATGTAGCTCCTGCATTGGATAGGCCAAAAGGTATTCTCTGATAAGAAAATGTCCCCCACTTAGTGGTGAAGGTTGTTTTGAATTGGTCCTCATCTTTGACCCAGATCTGATTGTATCTAGAGAAGCCATCTAGCAAGGAGTACCTTTCTACCCCTGCTACCATCTACAAAATATGATCAATCTGGGGGAGCGGATAATGATCTTTTAGTGATGCTCTATTCAGATTCTTGAAATCCACACATAGTCGAATATCTCCATTCTTTTTTCTTACTGGAACTAAGTTAGCAACCCATGTGGAATGCTTGATTGGATAAATGATCTTTGCTTTAAGGAGCTTGAGCAACTCTTACCTCATTATTGATTCAATTTTAGGATTCATAGGCCTTTGTCTCTGTCTGAAGGGTTTTGCATCAGGCTCTAGCTCAATGGTATGTTGAATAATCTTCTTATCATATACCTTGAGGTCCTCATATGACCAGGCAATAATATCTAGGTACTTGAAGCATAGTGCCTTGACTCCTTCAACTTCTTCTGGAGAACACTTAACACCAATATTAATCTTCTTTTTCTCTTCAATTTTAATCTCACTGCATATTTTATCATCTACTTTCATGGTCTTTGACTTCTTCCCATCCTCATTGTCAAACAAACTCTCTAATGTGATCAGGCCTTTAGGAATGTGATTATTCTTCAATTGAATGATATCTTGTTGATCTATTTCTTAAGAAAGCTCTTCCTGCACATTAGCTAAGCAAGCTTCTCTGACTAGAAAATCAATTATCTGATCATCATTCTCAAAGACCTACTAGAAAATTTATCTATCTGGTACTACAGGTCTGAAGACTAATTTGACTCTTCTATTTGTAGTTGACCCAAGGTTTGAAGAGGTATTGAAATTAGAGCCTTTAAGTACGAAAGCATCAACCAGTACATTCTGCTTTCTAGGGATAGAGTGGATATTTAGAGCATCAAATGATTCCATCAAATCCCATACTCTATTTCTATATGTTTTTAAGTAGTGATGTTTACTACTGCATCTCTCTGTAACTTGATTAACCACCAGCTCTGAGTCACCATAAATGTCTAACATCTTGATTCCCATATTTTTTGCTTGCATCAATCCCAAACATAGAGCTTCATATTCTACAGCATTGTTAGTACAAGACCAAGTTAGTCTAAAAGCAAAACTCTTCACACCTTCTGAAGGAGATTTCAACACTACACCAACCCCAACCCCATTTTTACACCTTGCTCCATCAAAGTGCATTGTCCACATTTTTGATTGCTTGAGTGATTGATTAGATATGGTAGGGATATTCTTTTCTACTTCTGAAGAAATATTGTAGGTACCTAACCCTATTTCTAATAGGCTATGATCATCTTTGAAAGGCAACTCATCTTCAATTTCTAAATCTTCTAGAATTTCTACTAACTCTGGCTCTTCCATTACTGAATGATTGTACAAATCCTCTTCAATTTTTTCAATATGGAAAGATACAATGCTTCTCTAGGGTTATCCTTATTCTCTTGCCTTTATAGGGAATCATCATACTAGAGTAGTCTAAATACATATAACCTCCCATATTGGTAGTGAATTCTCTTGAAAGGCATATACCAAAATAAGGTTCAAGATCTACTACCACAATTTCTTGTACAATGGTAATCTTCGGGGCTCTATGCAACCTCATCAATACATCCTTTATAACTCCTACAGTCTTAACCAGGGTACCATCAAGTTGTAAGACCCCCTGACATGACCTTGTGTACTCCATGCCCATCTCATCACAGACTACTTTTGGCATAACAATCATTGAGGCCCCTGAGTCTATCATACAATTGTGAACTATCCATCCTTCCATTCTAAGAGAGATGTAGAATGGAGGAGGTTTGTTCTTCAGGGTGGTAGGAGACATATTTTCTTTATCTTGTGCTAGATTGAACATTATGGTGGTTTCTTTTCCTTGGGACTTCTTATGCAGAGAAGCTTTCAACAAATCTATTTGGCCAAGGAGAAAAAGTGTATCATACAGGCTTGCTCTAGATGGAACTCTTTTCAATTCATCCACAATATTATACTCAGACTGAACTGGTGGAGGCCTTTCATACCTTTTTTTTGGTTCCCCATACTTCCTTCTATACTGTTGAGTAGCCTCTATTCTCTGACCTTTTGTAATGGAAGGGAACCTCAGCTTTTCTTGGGCTTCCCTTTTAGCACTTTCTTGTTCTTTGCTCTTTTCCTTTTCACCTTCTCTTGGGGTATTCACTTCCCTTTCTTGTCTTCTAGGCACTGCATCACTTTTATCAACAACTTGTGGAATAGGAAACTTGTCATTGCCCTATGGTGGTGATTCTCTTTTCTTCTGAGAAGGCACTTGGAAACCACCCATTTTCTGTGGGTCTACTTGCAAAGACTTCTTTCTAGATCTAGTCATGACAGAGACCTATTCTTCTTTAGGAAAATCTTGTCCAATCATAACTTGATCATGCTGCCACAACATGTTAACTCTCCCCTTTTGATTTCTCTCTACCTTTTCCATAGCTTGTTGCACATGATGTTGGTACATCATACAAGTTTTAGAATCATGTGGATCATTGCAAACTAAGCACCAAACATTGACCAAACTAGTTTCAGGTGCATATTCTTGCTCTACTTGATTTGCATTGACTCTGGGTCCTACACTACCACTTGTACTAGGCTTCTAATATTTGTTAATATAGGGGAATATTCTCGGTTGAAACCTTTCCATTTCCCTCTTTTCCATTGCATTGACCTTGTTATTGATTATTTTTAGGGTGTTCTGGATGTCCAACAATACAGATGATTCTTGGGGATTTTGAGATGGAAGAGGAGGAAAAGGAATAGTAGGGGTTGTTTTAGGAGGGAATAATGGAGTTGTTTGTGGAGTTGGTGGAGGATCCATATATGAAGGAGAGGCTACTTTTGGTGGAAACTGAGGAATTTCAGAGCAATAAGGCATGACCATTTTTGGTGGAAGCCTTCCTACAACAACTAATACATTTTTTGCTTGGACAATTACTTGATAAACCTGTGGGAAGGTGTTTATACCTGATTGTTGAGTTTGTAGCCCCAAGTCTGACCCAAGGGCTCTAATGTAATACATATATGCTAAGGATGTAGCTGGTCTAGCTTTAAGGGGAATCCTCTTCCATGTCCTACTGAATCTCAAGTTAAAATCAGAGACTAACTCATGTTGGTGTTTTTGCATAGCTGTGAATTGATTTAGTAGTGAAAAGAGATCAGATGACTCATTGAATTCTTCTACAAAAGGGCCTACTAACTCATCCCATGAAGTGATGGTTTTGTCTCCTAAGGTTCTAAACCAGTGCAAGATATTTCCTCTAAAAGAAAGGGCTAGAAGCCTGACTATAACATCTTGATTCTTGATATTGTGAATAGCTACTAAGTTCAATATGTCTTGGCAATGCTCATATGCAATCTTTCCTGTACCATCAAATGTGGGTATGGATTTTGTAATATCCTAGGGGATATCATGCATATTAGTAAGTCCAAGAGGTCCAAAAGTATCCCAGCTAGGATAATTTTGTGGGGGTTGATTCTGATTGGCATTCTAATTGACATTCTGATTTTGAGCCATTGTAGGTGGTGTTTTTAATGGAGCTGGTCTTGGAGGTACCATAGGGATTACTTCAACTGAGACCTCTTCCAACTATGAGTCTAGGAATAAACTTCTTATGATATTGGACCCTCTTAAGGGGAGCTCATAAAATGTAATAGGGTCTTGACTATTTTTAGTAGATGACCTGGTATACATGAAAAAGATGAGCTACTAGGGTGGCTTTTCTGGTTTCTTGCACTCAGGGAGTCACCAAGTGAATTTACTTTCTCCATTGAATGAGGTCAAGACAACTCACTAAATCTTGATTCCTCCTATAGTGACCCCTGGGAAGCAACACACCATCCACTAGCTACTCTACTTGTGATTTAATTGAATCCTTTAATGTTAAACATGCAATAAATGAAAGGCACAAAGCAGATATAACCAGAATGTGAAGAAATAAATGAATGAATGCTTTTGTATTGATATTTCCAAGATCCGGTTACATATGAATCCCTCTAAGGGATACCCTTCATTTGATACATGATTTTACACACAAAGAGGGTAGCAGGTGTATAAAATATCCCCTCGCAAAGGGGGCACGCTTTATCAAGCTTCCCGATGATGCACATAGAAATGTATGAGGGCTTATAGATGCCTCCTTCTCTAGGTCTGATTGCTAGAGGGATCCTCTTGCTTTCGTATGTTGTGGATTTTCTCGATGAACCTGTAGCCCTATAAGCAATGAAACAACAACACACACTTAGATGTCCGAGATTGCCTCCCCGGATGAGGTTGTTAGCAATGAATGAGCTTAATGAAAATACAATGAAACTAATGCTATGAAACCAAGTAAATGAAGTAAATCTATGCTAATGATATGAAGACATGAAGAAAGTAGAATAAAAGAAACTAATGTCTAAACCCTAAGTTAGGCCTGCGGGCCACTGTCCAAGACAACGGCCGCTAAAGTGAAACTTGCCTTCTTTGCTCCAAGGCTATGGATCAAAGCTTGTATCCGATGTTGAAATGGTGGTTGATTTGCTCGATGTGTTGAATATCCTGTATGTGTTAAACCCTTGATCGGCTAGCACTTTGTTGCTCCTCAAAGATGCTCCAATATGCTCTCCAATCCGATAGGGCTTCGCTGTAAAAGTGATCTCCAAGGGAAGCTCTCCAAATCTCAAAAGCTCTCCTCAATGACCTATTATGTTCAATTCGTGATCCCTTGGTGCTCTTAGGCTTACACCTTTTAAAGTGTGTGAAGCCCTAGGTCTATGTTCAAAACCCTAGGAATGAATCCCTCATGCGTAGTGGATGTTAGCATGAGAAGCTTTTGTTTTTCTATGTTTAACTAAAGTCTAAATTTGGACTTAAGACTCCCATGTGAACTGGTCGTGAAAGGGGAATGCAAAGTTGTCCCCGCTCACCTTTATTGCATGCAGACTACCACTTCCACCCATGAATGGGCCGATTTGTCGATAATTTGCTTTTATGGCTTAGCCATTATCGTTCATAGCGACTAAGGTTTGGCCGCTATCATCTGCAGTGGCTGAGGTTTGGCTGCCCTAAGCTTGAGCGGCCAGGATCTAGCCACCCTGGTTTACAGTGGCCAGGCTTGGATGGGCTAAGACTACCCCAGATGAGTGGTGAGAACCACTTTTGATACTTGGAAAGTCCAAGGTTTAGTCACATGGCCTAGGAATGTGCCCATGTTAGTAGTTATCCTAAACATGACATGTTTTAGGTGTCTATAGATGCCCCTTTTTGCGATGCGCTGTGTGGAAAACACAATGCTGAGCAAAAATGTAGACTGATATGTTTGTAAGGTGTATGATGATCATTGGTCTGATCAACATTGGATGCCCCAATCATGCAAGATGACACACATCCTTGAATCATTGCTTCAATGTTTGGAAGGCTTAACTTAGCATAGGGCTTTGCACATGTTCAATCACACTCATTCCTTAGACACAATCGGGTAGCTTCTGTTGCTACAATCAGATCCGACCGGTAGGAGAGCTACGAACTGATAATGTCACAGTTTGCTTATGACCCCAACAAACAAGGGAAACTTTGTAGTTGTTGTCTGCAATGATTCATAGGATGAACGCAATTTTGATATGATCGAGTGATCTTTTGTTGATTTTGATTATGATTATTTGAAGATTTGAACTACCCCCTCACACAATGAATTGGTGAGGGAAGGGCAATGAATGAAGCGACGAGTCGCTTGACCAATATTGACTGGTTTTGGCTTCTTTCTAGTATTTGTTCTTTTAATGGGCAAACCCCCATCCAAGTGTGATCTCAATTGTTTATGATAATCATTCATCCCTATCCCGGGAGCGGTCCAGCCATCAATAGCCTTCTTAGGGAGTTAGGATGAGTGATTCTATTTATGCTTGTATTGCATCACTTGGCTCAGTGTTTTTGTGTCATAGAGGAATTAGGATGATTCTTTCGTACCCGTGGAGCAGTCCGACCATCTTGGTCTTCTTCGGGATTGAAGGAGGCACATCGTAATTCCAAAATGAATGTTTTGCCCCAAGTAGCCTTATGGTAACTCACTCATCTCACCGAATTGCATGGAGTGCAAATCGCTGCAACCGTTGAGTTGATAGAGTAAGTAACTTGATACGAGGCTTACTTGAGATTTGTTTTTATGTGATTTTTTTGTTATTTTGAACATTATGATGACCATGAGTCATAAAAATGTGTTTATTTAATGTTTTTTCTACTTCTCATGGAGGGAATTCCTCCTGTTTTTGCTTAGGCTTTGGTCGCTGTCAGATCCAATGACCCCCAAATGCCTGCTTGTGGCCGCTCTAGTCCTGAGCGGCCAAGAAGTTCGGGCCACTGACGACAGCAGCGGCCAAGGCATAATTCGAAAATATAAAAAGTAACCTAGGGTTTTTGACTTTTCACTCTTTCCAGCTGGTGATTCATTTCTTAGAGCTCTGTAGTGAAAGCGACTTTTGCAACTTGGAGTGTTGTTGCGATTTGGAGGATCATGGCTATGCGGGGTGAGGCATCATCAAGCGAAGGAGCCAGAGCTTCTCGGGTACTCTTCAAAACCTTTAACCCTACTCACTTTTTAGTAAAATGAACCACATTAAGTAATCGGTAAATGAACCTCATTAAGCTTGCTGGCAACGAACCAAACCCATAGTTAGGTTTAGTTTAGGATTTGTTTTGGTGGGCTTGCCCCCATTTTGTTATTTTGTTATTTTTTTTGGTATTTTTGGCCTAGGGCAACCACGTTTGTCGTGTCGCCCTTTGGCCACTGCTACTCAGAGCGGCTATCTTGGCCTGTAACTTGGCCGTTGTCGATGGCAGCGACCGATTTGAATCTCAACGGTCAAAAATTTGACCGTTGGCGGCTTGGCCGCTCCTAGCTTCAGCGGCCGATTTCTGGCCACTGTAGGCGACAGTGACTAAAAACACTTAGGCAATTTTTTGATTTTTTTTTGAATTTTTGAAGTGATTAATTGATTTTTTTGAAATTTTGAATTGCTTTTTGAAATTTTGCATGATTAGGTGCATTTATTGCTCTTTTCTCCTAGACTTTAGAATAGCCTATCATTATTTGCACCATTTTTCATGCTTTATTATGATTTATGCCTTAGATGCATTGTAGTTATGCTTTGTTTTCTTTTGCTCTTAGATTCTCACTACTCGGGCTCGGGACCCGAAGCTCATGAATGACCTTCTACCCCTTTTGAGTGCTATAGACTGGGCCTGGCTCAAGGTCCATGGGCTATAGTTTGTCACTAGGCTACCCACTATTATGTCAGATCAGGCTTACCTCATGGCCCTGGTACACCGATGGGATTCTTGGACTAATACCTTCCACCTTCCTACCGACGAGATGACTATCATGTTGGAGGATGTGTATAGGATTTTCTGGATCCCCTTTGATGGAGTGGCCATTGTCTCTTCGACCACTAATGATCGTGATGTTGTCTTTGTTCGGGTGTTTGAAAGGCATTCTATAGATGCCTTCAAGGACACCAAATCTAGTGGTGTATCTATTCTGCGCTGGTACTAGGAGAAGGTCTTCTCTAAGAGGCACGTAGTGTTGTTGATGGTTATCAGTAACATTCTTATTCTAGATTGCTTAGGCTTGAGGTTCCCATGGAACCTCCTTGCGATGGTCCAAGATCTGATGGACAGTGAGGAGCCCATCATCTATGCATGGGGGAGGTCCCTGTTGGCCCAATGCTATGATGAGTTGTACCACATCCATCGGTGGGGTCGCGTTGGCATCACTTGCAGCTTGCTCCTACAGGTTTGGGGATGGGAGCACATCAAGGTAGATCATCCCAGAGGACTTCCTACTGAGATCACAGTCATAGAGGAGCGGATGTAGTGCTATGCTACTAGATGGGCTTGAGGGCACGAGGAGCGCAAGAGCCATCCTCATGCGGGGGAGCTCTCTCACTACACTGCTACTTTTATTGGGCTGAAGGCCGATGATATCATGTGGCATCCGTATCATGAGTGCCCGGCTTGGGATGATCCAGCTAGTTTCATAGCTAGGATGCGGTATGAGCGGTGGCTCATTGACCACAAGGTTGGCATCAGGGAGTATTTCTTCTACTCCTAGGTTCTTCGTCAGTACGGGTTGCAGCAGGATGTGCCACTAGTTCCATTTTTGTATAGGTTCCTTATAGCAGAGGGAGACCTTCCTCCTCCATGGATCATAGAGCTTTCTAATGAGGAGGATGCCCCAAAAGTTGACCCAGGAGTCACTGGGGGAGTCATAGATGCATTTGTGCAGTGGTGGGGGGATCTAATGTGGCATGGTGATGGCAGCTTGGGCCACGAGGATGATGGTAGGGATGATGGTGCAGATCCGATAGGGCATAGAGTCCAAGCTAGGACTGAGGTATGGGGCTAGCTAGCAGAGTAGGTGGTAGCGGAGGAGCAGGAGGCTCCTGAGGAGGATGAGGAGGAGCTAGATCTCAAGGAGAGAGATTCTCCTCTGAGAGCATAGTTGCATGAGGTCGAGGCTGAGCTCCAGTCGACCAAGATCCAGGTACAGTAGCGAGATGCTACTATAGCCCAATGAGATGCTACTATAGAGCAGCTCATGCTATAGATCCAAGCTTTGTAGGCTACTATTAGGGGTGGTGCTACTAGGATGTAGTTTGTTGTTCCTCCTTCTACACCATAGGGTGATACTAGGGTAGATCTAGGGGCATAGGTTCTACGCTTATAGGCATTGCTAGATGAGTATGAGGGGTAGATCCAGGGGCATGTCTCCCATATAGCCTCTCTCCAGATGTAGCTTAGGAGGCATGGAGTGGTCCCTAGGGAGGCACTAGGTGTAGGTGGTTCATAGGTCAGTAGGTGCTCCACCTCAGGGTAGTCCTCCATCCGTCCTAGCCAGAGGACTCGAACTCACATAGAGAGACCAGCAAGGTCACATCACTCTACTCATGATACAACCATAGGGGGAGGTGATGCCAGGGGCACAGGCCTCGTGTTTGATTGATGATGCACTTGGATTTTATTTTTGAGGTCTGCTTGACCTATATGATTGTAGCCTATGGGTAATTTTTGTATACCCATATTTTTGATATACACATTTATATGATATCTTTGCATTATGACTCATTATGTGTATCGTTTATTGCTCATGTTTTTGTTTTATTTTTTGTTTTATTATGCGATGTGATGATGGCATTATGATGAGTTGATGTATGTGATAGATGATAGATGATATTTATGATGATGTGGATGTTTAGATGGATGCTTATGTAGATGTGATATGATCTAAATTATTGTGACATGATGTGATGTATCATGTGTTGACTTGATGATGGATTTTATGATTGTATGCATAGATGGATTATGATGTGATCTTAGATGTGAATGGATGAGTTATGAACTATGTATTTATGGATGTAATGTTTATTGTTAAATGCATGTTTGATTTTGATTTCATTGTATGCATCTAACTTATGCTATGATATGGTGAATGCAATATGTAATGCGTTATGTATATGGTGTTTAATCTAATGTGAATGAACTTGTATGTTTTAATCACTTAAAACACAAGGAATGCATATGATATGATTTTGACAATCTAATGGGTGATACCACAGAAAGTATAACAACCATGAATGTTTAATAATCATTCTAATCATAAGAATTAATTATTTAAACCATTCATATGTGCAATGTAATGGTGTGGAATGTATGTATTTTATGGATAAGCTTCTGTAATTTAAAAGATATAAAATAATCAGTGGCCATCTAAATATCATTTCTGACATATATCCGGTATCTAATTTATTTTATTAATACCCCCTAATTTATAGAAGCTTATAGAGAAAGTTGATGATGTGATTGATGATATGATTTGTTGCTATGTAGGAATTTTTGAGGTTCTTCCTAAGACTTCAAACACTCTAGTTACCCTATCAACAACTATGTACTGACCATACAAGACTTTTGAAAAGCAAGGCTTTCACCATGTACCTGGATATTCATTATCTCTATGTGTGCAAATGAATATATATTTTGAGATAGAACCCAAGCATTTCCTTCGATGTTAGGCGGGATTATTTCAGCCCATTGCTAAGATCAAGGATTCTCAAGTGTTCATCTCATCCTTATGTTGGACTTAGTTGGACTATACCACTAGGCAGTATTGGGTTACCTAAAGCTAGCTCATCCACATTCAAACATTGGTCTATACAAATGCCAGAAGCTATTGTGATAGACATATCGTCATGCGTAAGGATATCTCCTTCCAATTTTGTGCAATGCTGAGAATTCCAGGGATTCAAGCTCCATTCCCTTCTTTTCTTCATTTTCTTTGGGATACTTGCTCATGTGTAGTGATGAAAATCACTATTTATTTTTGATTGATTTTTTTTTTTGAGCAAGGGATTCATGTAGTGATGATAATCACTATTTGCTTTGTTTTTGTGCTTTTGAGTACTTTGAATTTGTGCTTGGGAATCTTGAATTTGTGCTTGGGAATCTTGAATTTGCACTTTGTTTTGGGATTTTTTCTCATTTTGATTTAAGCAAGGGATTTAATTGGGTAGGGCGAAGCTTGTCCTTTTGCCAATTCTCAACACCTTTAAACCGGTCGCACAAGGGGATAAGCAAGGAAAATCCTTTTCGCTTAAGGTAACCTAGACCACTTTTGCAGCTTTCATATTTCCCTTGTACCAGCTAGGATTTTAGTGTTTCAATTAGTGATGGGATCCTGAATATCCAAGGTATTATCACAACTAGACCTTGCCCTCTACTAATCAAGGTGGCTTTCTACAAAAGCTAATAAGACCACTAGATATGGTTGAATGACTAGGAAACCTTAGTATATTTCGTATAGCAACATGAAATGGTTGTGTTGAAAAACACAGTTACACACATGGATGCATGGATGAAGATGGAATTGAATATTGTGATTGTGATACAAACTATGGCATCGTTTGTAAGAATGTGATCATAACATATGTGGATGCAATGGATATGTATGTTATAATGAAATGCAACTATGTGGATGCAATGTAAGATGTAAATATTTTTGTATTTTTGATTTTTGCATTGTTTTTTTATTTTTGATTTTTGTATTGTTTTGTATTTTGCTTTTGACCAAAGGGCTTTAAAATGCCTTTGGAGCTTTTGTTTGTTTAATTTGACCAAGCGGTATGAAGGTGCCCCTGGAGAATTTTATGATTGACCAAAGGGCTTTAAGATACCTTTGGAGCCTTTTGTTTTGATTAATTTGACCAAATGGTTTTAAGATGCCTTTGGAGCATTTTGTGATTTGACCAAAGGGCTTTAAGATGCCTTTGGTGCCTTTTGTTTTGATTTATTTGACCAAGCGGCATGAAGATGCCCTTGGAGCATTTTGTGATTTGACCAAAGGGCTTTAAGATGCCTTTGGAGCATTTTGTTTTGATTATTTGACCAAGCGGCATGAAGATGCCCCTGGAGCATTTTGTGATTTGACCAAAGGGCTTTAAGATGCCTTTGGTGCCTTATGTTTTGATTTATTTGACCAAGCGGTATGAAGATGCCCCTGGAGCATTTTGTGATGAAGGTGACCATGTTTTTTATTTTTATATATTTTTGAATGTTTTTGATTTTTTGACTTATTTGTATGTTTTTGATTTTTATGTATTTTTGAATGTTTTTGATTTTTTGACATATTTGAATGTTTTTGATTTTTATGTATTTTTGAATGTTTTTGACATATTTGAATGTTTTTGATTTTTATGTATTTTTGAATGTTTTTGACATATTTGAATGTTTTTTATTTTTATGTATTTTTGAATGTTTTTAATTTTTTGACATATTTGAATGTTTTTGATTTTTATGATATTTGAATGTTTTTGATTTTTTTGACATATTTGAATGTTTTTTATTTTTATATATTTTTGAATGTTTTTGATTTTTATGTATGAAACACCTTCAAATGAATGATTTTGAGAGGTTCAGGCTCTTAAAAACCATCCAAATATGTGAGGCGATACACTCCAGGACCAATCCTTTCTGAAATCATGTAGGGGCCTATCCAATTTACCGTAAATTTGTCTCGTATGTGCGATGGCAGATTTGAGTTTTGTTGGTTTTCTTTGAGCACAAGATCCCCAAATTTAAATTCCCTCAAATGGACTTTAATATTGTAAGCTCATGCAAGGTGATTTTGATAAACGTAGAGATGCTCCAAGGCATTGACTCGATGTTCATAAAGAAGCATTAACTGATCAAGACGACCTTGTCAAGAGGTGTCATCATCTATGAAGTCCTTTAAGGCTACACACAAGGTAGGAATATCCAACTCTAGGGGCATGATGGCCTCAATGTCGTACACAAGTGAAAATGGTGTTGCCCTAGTGGGCATCCACACACTAGTCTTGTATGCCCACAATACCGGAAATTGCAAATGCCAATTCTTATGATTATCTTTCATCGTCTTCCTCAATATGGAGACTATTATTTTGTTTGAGGCTTCTGCTTGCCTATTTTCTTACGGATAATAGGGTGTTGAAAAACTATGCTGAATATGGTATTTTTTCATTAAAGCACACACATTTTTGTTCTTGAAATATGGCCCATTATCCGATATTATCTTTGAAGGGACCCCAAAACAACTTATGATATTGTGGAGTATAAACTCTGATGAGCACCAGAAATGCTCATATTTTGTACATATTTCTTTGATCAATATGCGGTTGTATAATAAGGATTGCGTACTTTTATGAATGATTATATAGATATTTGATATAATTATGCGTGTTATCTAATTTGTGTGTTTTTAGTATGTTTTGTGGAATTGCAGTTGATTTAGTTAGATTTGGAATGGTCGAGGTCCTTTTGATGGACCTGGCACTTTATTTCATCGGGGGTTAATGAAGAGAATACGAGCGCCTCCCTGTAGTCGAAAGGCACCAACTGAATACCAGTGCCTCCCTGCAGTCGAAAGGCGCCAACTGAATACGAGCGCCTCCCTACAATCGAAGGCACCAACTGAATACGAGCGCCTCCCTGCAGTCGAAAGGCGCCAACTGAATACGAGCGCCTCCCTATAGTCAGAAGGCGCCAACCGAAGACGAGCGCCTCCCTACAACCGAAAGGCGCCAACCAAAGACAAGCGCCTCCCCACAGTCGAAAGGCACTAGCAAAAGGCAAGCGCCTCCCCACAACCAGAAGGCGCCACTGATTCTTTGCCCGTTGACCAGATTTGAACGACGTGGACGACAACGGTCGGTGCAGTTCTAGCTCTACGTCATGCAGAGCTAAATTGGAGATTGCACCAACGTATCAAAATGTCTTACTGATGCCAGGAAAAGCATGAACCGAACAACGAACACGCCGCCATTAGAACAGAATGCCAGATGTCGATTGCATTTACTAGACTGTCTTGATTTAGTCTGGGACAGATCGACTGTTGTAACTACTTCTGTAACAGAAGTTCTATGGGTGTGTTATATAAACACACGCAGATCGTTCTGAGAAATATATAGAAATAAAATAAAGATCCATTTAGACGTACAGAGATAAATTGTAGTGTGTTGACGAATATATTAAAGTTCCAGAAGTTCTAAGCGCGTGTTCGATCGGGAAGAAGTTGCTGGAGCCTGGGCCCACTCCAAGCCAGTATTTCTTCCCCATTTCCTTTTTGTTTATTAATTTTAATTAGTTTATTGCTTTCATAAGAACGTTTGTTAGTTTATTAGTTCCAGCATTTGCAGTAGATTTATTTTTAGGAACGCGTACATGATTTATTTTTTGTAGGTTTAATTTTGTTCTTCTTACGTAAATCATTGAGGAGTGCGGGAATGATTGACAAACCATTTCAAGAACACCCCCCAAAATGTAGGATTAGCAGATTCACCTCCAGTGGTATTGTAGTAACCTAATTCCGACTCTTCGCAAGTTTACGAAGCTCCCTGGGTTGATAATTAAATGCACGGGCATGTGACAAAAATAGGAAACCATTCACCTTGTTTGGCCCGCAACATTTTGGCATCGTTGTCGAGGAAGCGTCTTAATTAGATTACTTACAATACCCTAAAACCTTCCATCTGACCTTGTATGAGTTCTTCGAGAAGAAGAGGACCTGACGGTCGCTTTATAAGAACTAATCCATCAGGACCTGAGTCAACCGAGCATTTTGGATTTGAGTTAGACTCGCCCGACCTACCAACAGTCCATTGGAGTGAGGAACCGCACTTTGTGCAAAGTGCCGCCTCATCCCATCAACAAGGGGATGAACGAATCATCATAAATCCCCTGTTTAATAGGACTCCTCTAGAGGAAGCCCTATTGTGGAAGGCTATGGAGGATCAGACGATCTCGCCAGACAACCTTAGAGCATTGACTCAAAAAGTTTTAAATGACCGAAAGGCCATAAACGTTGCATTAGAAACCACATTTCCCAAAAAAATGGTAGATAACGATGAAGTCTCATCTGGCTTTAGTTTCCCAATAGAGGAGGGAGTAGGAGATACCAAAATGAAAAACATATCCCCTGCTCACCTTTCGTCCTTCAGAGGACACCCGACTGAGGACCCTGACCTATTTTTATTCAAGTTTGATGTTTTGTGCAGGTCTGTGGATTACAAATCAAACACGCAGAAGTTGAAATTATTTCCTTCTACATTAGACGATGCAGCTCTGCGATGGTTCATCGGTCTGGGAGACAAACACATCACCACCTGGGACCAGATGAAGAAGCTCTTTCTAGAGCAATATCAAGATTTTGGGAGAGCAAGAGACTCCAAGGAGGAGGTCCTGAGCATGACACAAAGAGAAGATGAGTCTCTCGAGGAGTATTGGGAGAGATTCAGCTTTAATCTTCAACGGTCCCCTCACTCGAAGCTATCTGATAAGTCCCTCAAAAGCATCTTCTTGAGGGGACTTACCAATGAGTCACTGGAGGCTCTCAACATGATCTCTAGAGGTGATGTCTATCAACATGCTATGGATGACATCCAGAAATTATGCCGGAACTACTCGAGAAGGCGAGGCAAAATCATCGCCAGGACCATGAAGGCGACTGCTTCAATCACCAAAATAGAAATAGGCAACATGCTGGAGGATTTGAAGAGCGAAATGCTCTCATCTCTAGCACTGTAGATGGATACGCTAATGTTAGAAAAGAAGAAACAAGAAAATGATGCAACATTAGCCTATTTCTGCCCAAAATGTAGAGGAAGGCATGCAAAGAATGCATGTCCAGAAAACAAGGTCAAAGTATGCATAGTTTGTAGGCTGAATCATAAAACTCGATTGTGCCCACAACTGCCAAGTAACCAGGAAGCGACTGAGAGCACGGAGGCCTACTTCATAGGCAATAGGAAGAGTTGGCCATAGCCCCCCATGGGGAATATACCAACCGAAATGCCATCATATGGGGGAGGGCCATACATGCACCAAGGACCCCCTCAACCACCTAATATGGGGTGGTGGGGACCATCACCCTGGACTAACGCACCCCCAACAGCATTTTCGAATCAGCAGCCATGGATGCCATATCCATATCCTGGGCAGCAGTGGAGAGGCCACAATGCATGGAATCAGACTCCACAGAGTGCAGCGCCTGCTCACATCCAACAGAACTTACCAGCATTGCCAGCAGTGAGACCTACGCAGCTACCAACACAACCGATAGCAAACCCGAACAACAGAGTAAATCAGTCGGCATACAACGTAGAAGGTGAGATGTATCATATGTACAATATTCAACTTAGATCAGGTAGGCAGCTAGGAGTAGAGACACCGCCTCTGGTAGAAGAGGAGGAAGAAATAGTAGAGACACCTCCACCGGTAGAAGAGGAGGAAGAAATAGAGGAGACACCTCTGGTAGAAGAGGGAAAAGCACTTGAGAGAGCGGAGGCTCCATTTCCTAGCCGACTGTAGGAACAAAGAAAAACAACACAGCCAAAATTTGACATCTTGTCGAGCTTGAAGAATCTCACGGTGACAATCCCATTATTTCAAGCAATTCGAGATGTCCCCATTTACACCAAGGCAATTAGAGAAATGTGTCTAAGGAGACCGAGATGAAAAGCTACCCAGACTATCAACGTCATGGGTAAACTGGCAGATCTAATGATGGGTGGAACACGTCATCCGAAGTATGCAGATCCAGGCAGCCCAATGCTGATCATAAAAATTGGAGGACATTCCCTGTCCAACACATTGGTTGACCTCGGGGCAGCCATCAACGTGATGCCTCAAGAGACCATGCAGAGGCTACAGCTCACGAACCTGAAGCCAACCACGACAGTGCTGTAGTTAGCCGATCGATCAACCGTGTCACCGAAAGGGATGCTGGAAGATGTGATCGTAACAGTCAGTGCATGGGAATATCCAGCCAATTTTTTAGTTTTGCAAACCAAGACCAGGCTGGGCGGTTACCCGCTCATTTTGGGGAGGCCATGGCTGGCAATAGCTGACGCTTACATCAGCTACCGGGATGGGCTAATGACCATCTCCAATGGGAAAAATGTCAAAAGGCTGACCATTTCACCGCCAATCTCGCTCTATGGACTCGACAGAAGAACCCAGGATCACCGAGCATGGAACTACGGAGTTGTCCATAATCCAGCCAGTGATGACCTTGGAGGAGGTGGCAGAAGAGGACGAGGATGGTGCTATCATGGAGTTTCTCCATGGAGAATCGTCCACCCCCACACCTGGATCGCCGTTGACTGGCACCCAAGATCAGCACATCCGACAAATACACGTTGGGCCAGGGAGGATATTAAACGTCAACAGCAGGTTGACGCCCACACAGCTAGAAAAATTGGAAGAGCTTCTGGTAAAACACCAGCAAGCATTTGCATGGGACTACGCAGATATGCATGGCATCAGCCCAAAAATATGTACCCATCGGATTTATTTAGATGACCAGGCAACTCCTAGTCGGCAGCCACAGAGAAGGATGAACCCAACAATGAAAGACATTGTCAGAGAAGAACTGCACAAACTTCTGGCTGTCGAATTCATATATCCAATTTTTGATAGTGAATGGGTATCACCATTAGTGGTGGTCCCCAAAAAGAATGGGAAATGGCGGATCTACGTGGACTACCGAGCGTTGAACAAGGCGACTAAGAAAGACCACTTCCCACTCCCGTTCATCGATCAGGTCTTGGACACACTCTCAGGAAGAAAATACTTCTCCTTTCTGGATGGTTTCAGTGGTTACAACCAGATCCAGATAGGGGAAGAAGATCAAGATAAAACAACGTTCACCTATCCATGGGGAACGTTTGCCTATAAGGTATTGCCTTTTGGACTGTGCAATGCACCGGCCACCTTTCAAAGGGCGGTGCTTAGCATATTCTCTGATATGATAGGAGACGGGGTGGAAGTATACATGGACGACTTCACCGCCTATGGAGAAACCTTCGAGGAGGCAATGACAAATCTGGAAAGAGTGCTCGACAGGAGCAAGGAAAATCATTTGTCCCTAAGTAATGAAAAATGTTTTATGATGATGCAGGAAGGCATCGTGTTGGGACACCACCTCTCTATGAAAGGAATAAAAGTAGACAAGAGGAAGATCGAGGTCATCAAAGACCTACCTAGCCCCAAAACGTAGAAGGAGGTAAGAAGTTTCCTTGGATCAGCCGGGTACTACCGACGATTTATCGCCGAATTTAGTAAGATTGCCAAACCACTGCACACCCTACTTTCTAAGGACGTAGAGTTCAATTGGACGGGAGATTGCGAAGAAGCATTCCAATTGCTGAAAGAAAAATTGATATCTGCACCGGTCTTGAGAGGACCGAATTGGGCCATACCGTTCCATATTTACTGCGATGCATCTAACGGTGCGATCGGAGCAGTCCTCAGGCAAAAAGACGATGAAGAATTTTATGCCATCTATTATGTCAATAAAAACTTGGCGGGAGCAGAGCTCAACTATACAATGATAGAAAAAGAATTCCTCGCAGTTGTCCATGCAATAAACAAATTCTGCCACTATATAACGGGATACAAGGTCTTCATCCATACGGACCACGCGGCTATCAGGTATCTGATGAGCAAGCCGGCCATTGGTGGCAGAATTATCAGATGGCTATTGCTATTGCAGGAATTCGACATCACTATAGTCGATAAACCGGGCAAGGACAACGTCGTGGCGGATTTTTTGTCCAGATTGATACCAGCAGATCATCAAGCAATGGAAGATCAGTTTTCGGATGAACATCTGTTCGCTATTAGTGAACAAACTCCGTGGTATGCAGACATAGCCAATTACTTGGCCACCGAAAGGACCTCACCTGCTCTCTCCTACCGAGAAAAGCAAGCGGTCATAGAGAAGAGCGCATCATTCCTTTGGATGGATGGTCTCCTATTTAAAATAGGATGGGACCAAATTATAAGAAGATGCATAGCGGAACAGGAGTTTTCAGAAGTGCTCAAGGCATGTCACGATGAGCCATGCGGAGGACACTTTGCAAGGAAACGAACTGCCTACAAAATCCTGCAGGCCGGGTATTTTTGGCCCACTCTGTTCAAGGACGCGACAGCGTATACCAACAAGTGTGACGAGTGCCAGAGGATGGGTAGACCAACCCACCGAGATGAAATGCCCCTGCAGCCCCAGGTACACCTAGAACCTTTCGATAAATGGGGCATGGACTTCGTGGGACCATTTAATCCACCTTCGATGGGAAGGAGGTTTATTCTGGTCTGCACGGATTACGTCACCAAATGGGTGGAAGTGCAGGCATTAAGGGACTCAAAGGAAAGAACGGTCATCGATTTCTTATTTGCCCATATTTTCACATGATTTGGGGTTCCTCGGGAGATAACAATAGACCAAGGGCCCCAATTCACCTCCAAATTGATTGAGGAGCTAATGGAGCAATATAGAGTTCGGCACAATAAAACCATGCCCTACCATCCGCAGGCGAACGGGCAAGTAGAAGTGACAAACAAGGAGATAGAAAACATCCTGACCAAAACCGTGCAGCAACACAAGAAATATTGGGCCACATGGTTGTCGAAGGCAGTTTGGGCATACAACACCACGTGGAAATCCACCACAGGATGCACACCTTTCCAACTGGTCTATGGAAAAAATGCGATGATGCCCATCGAGTTCGAAATCAAAACTTTGAGGATGGCTTCAGAATTAAATTTGAGCTTGGACGAAGCTCAAAAATAGAGGATTCGCCAGCTAGATCAGCTGGACGAAATCCGACTGGATGCTTTGTAGAGGACAGAGATTATACAAAAGCAGAGAAAGAAGTGGCATGATAACCACATCAAGCTAAAGAAGTTCCAGGTAGGGGAATGGGTACTGTTGTACGATTCCCGATTCCAAGAAAGGAAGGGCAAACTTATGCAGAGGTGGATGGGGCCGTATGAGGTGGCAGAGCTCATTAGGAATGGGGCGGTGCGCGTTAAGACAATTGACGACAGCAACACCATGTTCACAGTCAATGGCCACCGACTACGCCCCTATAATACGTCCGAAATGTTACAGGTGGAATCCAGAGTAGGCGTGGGGGAGACCCCATCTTGCTAGATCTGGACCGAACTCTCACAGGTGAAATGGTGGGCACGAAAGTGCTCACCCAAAATTTTTTAGTTAATATAGTTTTTTTTGTAATGTGTGTTTTTGCAGGGACGACGCCCGCATGCAAGCTGCAGGCATCCTAATCCAGGGCCTAACAGGCATGGAACGCGTCTAACTGCCTTTATTTTCCTTTCTTTTTTGGTTGCTTTTTGTAGGTGGAGGACCTGACAAACACGAGGGATAGGTATCTGGGAAACCAGGCCTGATTCGGCTCAACATTTCGACACCGGCTCGTAGGTAGAATCTGGGCAACATGAAAAACTGGGAAGGCTTGATCACCCTTTTTCTAGTCAAATCGCCATCCAGAAGAAGGCGCCTTACTGCATCCAGAAGGTGCCAAGTCTAGAAGAAGGCACCTTACTACATCCGAAAGGCGCCAAATTGAAAGACAACGCCTTCCATCCATTCAGAAGTTCTATTAAAATATAATATATATATATATATATGTAGGCACCTTCTCGTAGGTGAAGGCACCAAGTCTTAAAAAAAAATAAAAAAAGCCAGCAGAATACGCCTTCCAACATCAAGAAGGCCATTCATCCAGTCGAGACGCCTTCCAACATCAAGAAGGCGCATTCATCCAGCCGAGACGCCTTCCAACATCAGGAAGGCGCATTCATCCATCCGAATACGCCTTCCAACATCAGGAAGGCACATTCATCAAGATGAATGCCTTCCAACATCGGGAAGGCACGAACCAGAAGGAGGCACCTCCCACATTGGGAAGACGCATGCAGGCAAAAGTGCCTCCCACCAATCAGAGGCACCTCGTAGCATCGAAAGGCGCATTCGTTCGAAGAAGAGCACCGACAACGTCGAAAAGGTGCTACAAGGACACCATCCACATGGGAAAGGTACCAAAGAATGCCTCCCGCATGCAACATTTACATCTACCGGATGCCTCGAGCGGAACGAAGCATCGCACGAATGAGCGGCATCAAAGGACCATACCCCTCCCTCGTGTCACAAGTCAGCAAATCAGTGGCTACCACGATGACTGGAATGACGAATCAGGTACGCGCATACTAAATCAAATCATTTATATAATTATTTATAAATACGTAGTACCAAAAAAGATATCGCCGTCATAGAGATCGTATCCCCCCATAGCCAGAATCGCGTGCCAATGATAGGGCATCTTCCATAACTACTAGGGTTAGGCATCTTTTCTATAAGAAGGCACCTTCCTGAAGAAGGAAGGACAGAAAAAATATATAGCAGCAGAAGGCACCATGGGAGGAAGGTCCAAGAACCACGCGATCAAGAAGAATGAACCCAGTGATACTGATGGGATCAGAGGGGCAGTGAAGACCCAATTCGAAGCCGAGGGGTGGCTCGAATACTGCACCCTGGTCGATCAGGGCCAGGACGTGGAGGCAGCTAGAGAATTTTCCACCTCTTTGAGGGGCGATGCGGCCCAAGTACGAGGGGTGGAAATTCCAGTCACCCCTGAGTTCATCTCACAGGCGACTGGATTGCCTCTCACGGGGGAATGTACATACAAGGGTGGAGTGTTAAAACTATACGCCGAAATACTGCTGCTAGGAGGAAATGTGCAGATAGACAGGGAGGGGTTACTCAAAAATAGTCTCCCCATGAATATGCGAAAGATGTTCGAGCAGATTGCTCAATTTTTCACATGCACAGGAAAGTATACCCATCTGCACATTAATCATGTGCACTTCATCAATCACCTAGTGCATGGGAGGAAATTAAACATACCTTTCTACCTGGCGAAACTCCGAAAGATGAAGCGGGTGGAATGAAGGATCACCTCCGACTTAGCACACCATGGGCTGATATCGAGCATGGAGAAGTCCATCGAAGGAGAAAGGAGAGAACCCTATCCAAGGAGATGGCGGCCAAATAGAGCAACAGAAGACAGCTCGACAGAAGGCAAAAGTGACCTTCATCGACTCCGAAGAGGATGAATGGGACATGCAGCCATTCGCTGAAAGGCAAAAATATTTTGAGCAACGGCGCAACGAAATGAAAGCAGCCAAGGAGGCCAGGAAGGCATCCTCGAGGGTAAAAGGAGATTCTGGCATCTGCATCAATCCGACAGAAGACAACCAGTTTTGGGACATCTATGGTTCATCCCGAGGGTGGCCTTCCATGATGAGGAAGTACTTGGAATGGTGGGGAGTATATGGCCCACAATTGGAGGCCACTGCGATTGCAAAGGAGAATGCAGGGCTTACCCCTAAAGCGGCTGGATTATACAAGGCCCAAGTAGTGCCTTCCAGAGGGGATAACTCGGATATCCCTCTGGCAGTGGTTAGACCTCTAGACGTCGACCTCTGGCAAGCTGCCGAAGCTGCATTTCAATCGGCAGGAACAACGCTAGCTAGACCACCACCAGTAGCGGCCAGAACAAGAAGAGGACAATTGATAGCCGTAGTTTCCCATAGGCAAAGGCGAACCACACCTTCAAATGCCGGCACAAAAAGATAGACTCGGGCCGCAGGGGCAGCAGAATCCTCCAAGAGATGGCGATGATGAAAAGTCATAGGGCTACCTGTAGCTTGGATGCCACGAGGGCATGGCATATGTTAGGCATGGGGGGATGATGAGCACCAGAAATGCTCATATTTTGTACATATTTCTTTGATCAATATGCGGTTGTATAATAAGGATTGCATACTTTTATGAATGATTATATAGATATTTGATATAATTATGCGTGTTATCTAATTTGTGTGTTTTTAGTATGTTTTGTGGAATTGCAGTTGATTTAGTTAGATTTGGAATGGTCGAGGTCCTTTTGATGGACTTGGCACTTTATTTCATCGAGGGTTAATGAAGAGAATACGAGCGCCTCCCTGCAGTCGAAAGGCGCCAACTGAATACCAGCGCCTCCTTGCAGTCGAAAGGTGCCAACTGAATACGAGCGCCTCCCTGCAGTCGGAAGGCGCCAACTGAATATGAGCGCCTCCCTGCAGTCGGAAGGCGCCAACTGAATACGAGCACCTCCCTGCACTCGAAGGCGCCAACCAAAGATGAGCGCCTCCCTGCAACCGGAAGGCGCCAACCAAAGACAAGCGCCTCCCCACAGTCGAAAGGCGCTAGCAAAAGGCAAGCGCCTCCCCACAACCAGAAGGCGCCACTGATTCTTTGCCCGTTGACCAGATTTGAATGACGTGGACGATAACGGCTGGTGCAGTTCCAGCTCTACGTCATGCAGAGCTAAATTGGAGATTGCACCAACGTATCGAAACGTCTTACTGATGCCAGGCAAAGCATGAACCGAACAACGAACACGCCGCCATTAGAACAGAATGCCAGATGTCGATTGCATTTACCAGACTGTCTTGATTTAGTCTGGGACAGATCGACTGTTGTAACTACTTCTGTAACAGAAGTTCTGTGGGTGTGTTATATAAACACACGCAGATCGTTCTGAGAAATATATAGAAATAAAATAAAGATCCATTTAGACGTACAGAGATAAATTGTAGTGTGTTGATGAATATATTAAAGTTCCAGAAGTTCTAAGCGCGTGTTCGATCGGGAAGAAGCTGCTGGAGCCTGGGCCCACTCCAAGCCAGTATTTCTTCCCCATTTCCTTTTCGTTTATTAATTTTAATTAGTTTATTGCTTTCATAAGAACGTTTGTTAGTTTATTAGTTCCAGCATTTGCAGTATATTTATTTTCAGAAATGCGTACATGATTTATTTTCTGTAGGTTTAATTTTGTTCTTCTTACGTAAATCATTGAGGAGTGCGGGAATGATTGACAAACCATTTCAAGAACACCCCCCAAAATGTAGGATTAGCAGATTCACCTCCAGTTGGTATTGTAGTAACCTAATTCCGACTCTTCGCAAGTTTACGAAGCTCCCTGGGTTGATAATTAAATGCACGGGCATGTGACAAAAATAGGAAACCATTCACCTTGTTTGGCCCGCAACAAACTCCACAATCCTTGGTCCAAAGAGTCAATGTCAAGGGGATCACTTTGACCCATTTGGTAAAATACTCAGTGGTTGTTATGATGAATGTGTGTCAGTCTAAGGATGGGGGTGAGATCTTCCCCACTAAGTCTAGTCCCCACTGTGAGAAGGGCCATGCTACCTGGATGGGTTGCAAGGCTTGTGATGTCAAGTGGGTGAGGTTTGCATGATGCTGGCACTTGACGCATTTCTTGACGTACTCACAATAGTATTTTTCCATAGTGGGCCAATATGCGCTTAATGATGGCCATGCCACTGAAGTGACTGCCACATGTACCGTTATAAGCTTGCAAAATTTCCCAGGATGCTTCCTAGGGCTCAAGACAACGAAGGAGCATTCCATCATATCCTCGTCTATAAAGGATCTATCTTAGAAAAATATATCTTGTCACCTTTTATTTAAAGGCTCATCTTTTAGCATGCAACAAGCCTTGCGGTATTATTCTAAGCTTTAGGAAATACCGCAATTGGGAAAGCCAATCCTGATAAGCCACAACTTCTATGGATAACACAACATGTTCCCTCCGCAATTTAGAATATGAGAACACAAATTGAGAGAAAACCCTATGATGAATGGTTGTACCACACTCCATAGGACCTTGAGAGATCAAATATTCTCAAGGTGCCATTTGCAAGAAATATCTAACTTTGAAGGACCAATCCTGACTTGGTTTAGTTTGGATCATGTTGTCTGACTCTTGATTGTCAATAGCCTCATGTTTTATTGCTGAGTGCGTAAGCACTTTCACATGAATGGTTGTGAAATCAACACATGAATTCTGAGGTATTAAAGATCCCAAATATGCCATGGTGTCTACAAATCTATTTGATGTACGAGGTATTGCCTCGATGTCATACCATTCTAGTTAGGCTAGGTAAGTGTCAACAAGCTCCTTGTAAGATTTTAGGAGTGGGCACCTGCATTGGAACAATACTTTGACTTGGTTAACTATGAGCAGGGAGTCACTAAAGATATTCAATATTTTAATGGCCATTACCATAGCTGTTTGAAGTCCCAAGATCAGGGGCTCATACTTAGTGTTATTGTTCGTGCAAGGGAAGTCTAGCTTAAATGATAAGGGCAATGGAACACCCTGCGATGTGATAAAGACTATCCTTGCTTTGCCCCATTGCTCGCACTTTGAGCCATCAAATAAAAATGCCATGTCTCTTTCTTTATCATGTTCTTTGAGTTTTGACAGGTCTAATAATGCAAAGACTACATCATCAAATAATTATATAGTGAGAGGCTTGTTATCCTGAAGAGGAGCCTCTGCTAATTGATTTGCTATGACTTGTCCCTTGATGGAATTTTGGCTTATGAACTCTAGATCAAATTTTTTCAATAGCATGATCCACTTTGCAGTGCATGTATTATGGTATGTCTTGCTCATCATGTACTACAAAGGAGTTTTTTTGGATATAACATAGGTCATATGGCTCAACATGTAGTGTCGTAACTTTTTGGTTGCAAAGAACACTACCAAGCACAAATTTTCTACATATGCATACCCTAGCTCATAACTCACCAAGGTGCGACTGATGTAATATGCAACTTGCTATTTGTATTGCTCATTATTTTTGGCTAACATGGTGCCCAAAGCAAAATCCATAGCCGATATGTATAGCAAAAATGGTATGTCTGGCCTTGGTGGAGCCAACACTAGCGGTATTGCCAGGTATGTTTTGATTTTTGCAAAGGCTTGTTGGCACTCTTCATCCCAATGAAATGAGACATCCTTGTGTAGCAACTAGTTCATGGGTTGACACTTGTCTAACAATTGAGCAATGAACCATTTTATGGATGTTACTTTTCCCTGTAGGCTTCTCAACTCCCTAATGTTGGTAGGGGTGGCCATTTCCAATATAGCGTTTACTTTTGCAGGATTGAATTCGATGCCTCTCTTAGAAATGATGAAACCTAAGAGCTTTCCAAAAGTTATGCCAAACACACACTTCTTAGGATTTAGTCTAACATTGTGTTCAATGAGGTGATCGAAGACCTTTGTAAGGACTTGAGCATGCTCCTTCCACAAATAAAGACTTGGCTAGTAAATCATCGATGTAGTCTTCTAAGATCTTATGCATATAGTCATGAAAGATGTATGTCATGGCCCGTTGATATGTAGAAACAACATTCTTAAGACCAAATGGAATTAATTTATAACAAAATATCCCCCATGGAGTAATGAAAGTAGTCTTGTGTTGGTCTTCAGGTTTGATCTGGATTTGATTGTATCCAAAAAAACCATCCAACAGGGAGAGCATCTCATGACCTATGGTGGGGTCAACAAGATCATCTATATTTGGAAATAGGAATGAATACTTTGGAGTTACTATATTCAAGTCTCTAAAATCTATGCAAATGCGGATTCTTCCACCTGGTTTCCCCATGGGCACCATGTTTGATACCCATTCAGGATAGTCAATGGGAAATATGAAAATCTCATCCAGTAGATTTTGTAATTCATTCTTCACCATCAAAGTGATGATTGGATGCATTTTCCTCAAATTTCGCTTGACTGGCTTCTTTAGAGGATCCAATGATAGGTTGTGAACCACTAACTTTGGATCGATCCCTGGCATGTCTTTGTAAGTCCAAAAAATAATATCTAGCCTCTCTTAAAGGAGAGGGATTATGATGGCTTGTTCCTCTAGAGATATACTTTCTTTGAACTTGAATTTTTTTGGTTGAGTAGGATCATCACTTATGTCCACCTCAAAAGTCACTTCTATAGCCATATGTGACCCATCCTCCAACTGGTGAGGTGTGGGTATCAAGTGAATGTCATCGACAGGATTTATCGGTCCTACTAACTCAGGATCCAAACCAGCATGGAACACGTCATATACATAACCTAAAGTGAAATGAAATGGTTGTAACATATATTCATTAGAGAAAATATCCTCAAGATCTATGGGTGAATCAGCGCGATCCCAATCAATAGCCTTTGTATCAAGACACAAAGGTTTAGTGGGATCTATCGGGTTATGAAGTGGAGTGGTCAAATAAATGGAGATTGTATTGATGGATGGAATGAAATCTCCAAAACCACATGGGTGCAATCTCATCTTAGAGGTTTCCCTTCCATACTCGCGATGAGGCTCTGGAGGAAAAGGAATATCTAGATCTAGCCCATGAGCAGGCTGGATAATAGGATCATTGGGCTCTAATAGCTCTTTGAATGTAGGCAGAGGGGGATTGACTACGTGGTGAATGACAACTAGGTCGACAGGTCTTCCCAGAAGCTGCAAACTGCAGTCTATGGCACGAAGTGCCACTTCCTTCTCTACTAATGCATTGACTTACTATAAATGATGAGGCCTAAGATAAGCCATCTCAGTTTCATCTTCAAAGTCATCGTAACTTATCCAAAAACTGTTAGAATTGGTATGTGTCCCTAAGAAAAGAGGCTCGTATCTTGGACCCAAATAGGCCATCTCTATCTCATCCTCATATTCTTCATCACTTATGAAGAATCCATTTGTATTAGTTTCTTGCCCTACGCTATGGGGCCACTACCTTGGTTCTAGGTAGACTCTGTGTTGATTCCTCTGACTCATAGCCACTTTCGTCCGATATGAATCCACTCTCGTTGTGGATGGACCAAGTAAATCTATGTAAATAGCGAGGCCCATGATAGGCCAAGCCTACTCATGCTTCATCATCACTTGCCACATATCCATTTTCTTCTTGCTCATCATCCCATGAGTTGTAACCTATTGGGGTGGCATCAATTGTGGAGCTTGGATGATAAAATTTAGGTGGTGGTATGTTCACCATGGCCACTTGTCTGTCGCTCAGATGTCTTGTACTTGGTGGGCGATAAGGAAAAAAATTGATGTCTTATCCTAACCCCAAGCTCAATCTGTCCAAGGCTATTGCTAGAGAGTCATCATGACCTCTGATGTGATAGCCTAACCCAAACCTATTAGTGGGAAGTTGGTATTGCAGCTTGAATGGCCGCCAATGACCCTGCTCATATATACCAAGATTGTAACCATACCAATGGCAATGTTCGAAGTAGCTTAGAGTAAAATCAAGATTAGAGAGGTAACAAAAATTAATAGTTAATAATTCATCATTGTCCTCTTCTTCATCAGTAGACTTATGGGCACAGTCTAGTCCAACATAGATAAAGTTTGTCTGGTTGGGAGGGATTCCAAGTGGAACCACTATTCCCACTAGTGGTCTTAGGTCCTTTGGTCATCCCATGTCTTGTGCAGACTCTATGATGGGCATGAATGTTATGTTCTGCACAAGATACTCTCTCATCCCTATACTTGCCAAGTGTATAGTCGCATGCTATGAATGCAAGAACACGATACTTGAAATAGAATAATAGAAAACCAAATAATGTAGTGAGGCACAAAGATTGCACAAAAGAATATATTCAATAAAATAGGGGGGAGATGATAAAATCCTTTATTACAATCAATGTTCCATGCAAATATTTGATACAATAGATTATAATGGTGCTAGGATTCTTTGAAACCCTAGCTAATAACAATAGAAGTGTCTTCATATTTGGGTGTGTTCTTGATTCCAACAGGTTGAGTATCCAATGTTGGGCCACTCCAGCTTCAACAACCATCAAACAATGTGTGAAATTTATAGATATGCATACACAAAACATAACAAAGGGAGTTAGTAATACCTATGAGGGCTCCATAGTGTGAGGCCCTCGGACATCAATAAAACCCTAGTTTAATAGTGAAGTAAGAGAGCATGCAAGATCAACAAATTGTTAAATAAAATACATTAAAATGAGATATACCTTGCTTTAGTTCAGTTATTGCTTATGGAGTGGAGCAGCAAACTCAGATCCATATTTTTGTGGTTGCAGTAGGCTCAGATGCACACTAGGCAGGCTTTGATGCGAGCTTCGTAGGATCTGGTGTGCACCTGCAGGATACAATAGGCTCTAGATAGCACCTGTAGTATATAGCAGGCTCTAGTGAGTGCTTCGTAAGCTCTGCAGTGAGCCTCACAAGCTCTGGAGGGCACCTATGGGTTAGGGTAGAATCTGTAGAAGTAGATCGAGGGGGTGGCAATGAATACGATGGATGGATGGGGGCTGTGACGATGATGGAGGATGAATGAGGGATGACTAGAACAATAGAAGTCTTGTTGGCGAGCTAGGGCTTTAGATTTTTAGGATTCTATGCTAGGGCTTCACCAATAATTCCTCTAGGGTGCAAATGTCTAATTCTCAATGTTCTAGTGGATTCCAGGGTTTGAGCATTTACAAATACCCTTATTTATAATCCAACCTAGGGTTTTCTTAGGGTTTTAGCCTTACACTTTTGATCGTGTGGCTAAGATTAAATTAGATCCTAAGTTTAAGATTACTTTAAGAATGTGACATGGATTAATGAATATGGACGGTGGAGATTAGAATGGATCGGACGGTTGTGGTTAGTTGAGTTTATAAATACATATTTTATAATAAATATATTATAATATAATATAAAATATTATATTAAATATTAAATAATATTAAAATAATCCCAATTAGGCTAGGAAATGGTGGGAAAGGGCTAAAATGGGCCTTTTGAAGGCGGGAAGGGCTAAAGTGGGCCTTTTGAGGGTAGGAAAGGTGTATGGAGGACAAGTGGATGGTGGGAATGGTTAGGATGGGGGATTAGTGGCTGTAATTTGATGTCTACAGATGCCCCTTTTTGTACCATGTTGCATGAAACACAATATGGTGCAAAAATATGAGATATCTGCCTGGGCTATGGGCACAGAAGCAACTTCTCTCTGTTGTTGGATTTGAGCACTGATGTTGAAGACAAAAGAATAAAGAATTTTTGGAATTTTGCATAGATTACCCCCTCAATTGGTGAATGAGTTACGAATGTATCTCACGAGCTAATTGAAAATTTTATGCAAATAATGAATGATTCGATGGATTTGTGCAACTGATGAATGAATGATGTGAAATGTAGATGTGATACCGTTTTGCCCCAACAGTGGAAAGGGGTTGGTGTATAAGACCATGCAAAATGTGGATGATATAAATGATGTAAAATGTTATACCATTTTTGCCCCATTGGTTGAGAGGGGGATTTGTCCAGTGTAGATGTTTATTATTATGTGAGATGTATCCCGTCATGGGAGAATCATAATATAATGTGGTTGCCCCAAAATTTGGGTTGATTCGATGCTATTGAATAATTTTCCGCAATGGCGTCATTGAGTATGCAAAATATGAAGATGCAGGCTGACTAAGTCAACGTAGGGGTTGGGTATTGACTGTGGAAATTTATTTGCCAATTCCATGATGGAACCAATCAAGCTTACCTGTGTCCTGTATTTTGACTGTTGTCAAATGAATTAGTTTTTGTGATTGTGGTTTATCTATGTTTTCTTTCCCCACAAACAAGGACATCAATGACTGATTACAAGTAAATTGTTCTTGGCAAGGTTGTACTCAAAGTGTGAGGTGCCAAATATGATTGTGATTACCAGATAATGAGATGATGATAATGATCATGTTGAAGTGTCCTTATTGTAGGCTATTCATCTTGTTGAATTGCATGGATTACTATCGCTATAATCACCAAGTTTATAAAATAACATACTATATATGAGGTTCACTTATTATTGACTTAACCAGACAAAATGTGTTATGTGATGAGTGATGTATGAAATATGATGATGGAAGAATGTTTGATGGAGTCATGACTGATTGTGGAGTTGATTGATTTGTGCTTTTAGTGTGTTGTTGGTATTTGAAGTGCTTTGTGGTAAATATGAGTGATTTAGCGGTCGAATCAAATCCAACATGCATGAAAGTGGATGGGATGATGAAGCATATGATGATGAATTATGGAATGGTGATTTTGTGAAATTTTGACCTTGATTGTTCTTTTTTGTAATGCGATATGTATTTTTGGAGAAATTGATCTTGTTCTCGCTAGATATGCATGCAAAACTATTTGTTTTCACAAAATCAAAATTTATGATGTGTGGATGAAATTTGGTGCATGTTGGATGAGGGGAGCTACCATTTTGAGGGCTTTTATCTTCATGTTTATTGGTTTCCAGGCACGTGGCTATGCCTGTCATGTTCTACAGTCGTACGCATGCGCCTGAATGCACCTGCAGGCGCATAATCATGCTCGCAATTTGTAGGCGTAGGTCTATGCCTGAATGCACTAAGGAAAGCTATAAAAAGCTTTATGAGTGAACTTTTTAGGCTCATTCATGCACTGTTGACTTCAAGGAGCTACGTTTGAGGAGTGGAGTGAGTTTGTGAGGCTAGTGAGTGTGTGAAGTGAGGCGATGGTGGCAAAGGCACTTGATGCTCCTGGTGGAGTGGGGGCACCCTTTGTCTCGGTAAGATCATTTGTTCCCTTTGTGCAAAAAAAAAAATTGTTTTGTCTTTTCTCTTTTTTTTTTTTTGAACATAGCTTTAATGCTAACAAAGTGTTTTTGTTGTTGCAGCTAAGGGATATTGAGCCTCGATATCTCTTCTCTCCTCTCATTATGGGAATGAGGAAGAAAATTTCAAAGGATGAGTGGGGTTTCTTGGGTAGGGTGGGTTTGGAGGGTGTGGCGAGGCTTGATGTGGTGGAGATAGGAGGCAATTGCATCGAGTGAGGCAGGCTCGATGGTTGGTTGGGTGACAGGATGAGGAGGTGGAGTAATTCCAGTACTCGTGGGTGTTGAGGCAGTTTGGTTTACCTAAGGGTGTGTCAAATGAGCCGATGCTATATTGACGATAGGGAGATAAGGGGATGCTTCCTTGCGTGGAGCCATGGTGGGTGTAGCTGGATGAGGACGAGCAACTGGAGGTGTCTGATGCGGATGATGTTGGTGTGACTCCAGAGTATGTGGAGTGGTTTGGTGCCCAATCGATATGGATGCCAAAGGTTGCAGGTGCGGATGTGGCAGCTACAAGGTCAAGGATGAATCCAAAGAGGATAAGGCCCCAACAATCCAGGGGTCGGAGGTAGTCAAGGGGAGCATCCTAGTAGGCTCCTAAGGGGGGCTTGGCAGAGGGAGAGAGGGAGGATGATGAGGATATGGGTGAGATATCTGAGGTAGCCAGGCTACGGGTAGAGCTGGAGCAGCTATGAGAGGAGTGAGAGACTAAGCTTTAGTCTTAGAGGGAGGCTAGGGCGACTATAGCTCAGCTAGAGGTAGAGCGGGCAACGACTACGATTAGTGATCAAGAGATAGTTACGAGGCTTCAGACAGAGATTTTAGTGAAGGAGCGATGGCATCAAATGGATTTGTGACGTCTTTGAGCTAATGAGGCATACGTACATTCTTTGGAGGATGTGTGTATGCAACACCATATTACCTTACCGAATCCTCCTTATTCTATGACTAAGCCATCGAGGCACACATAGTCTAGGCAGAGTACTAGGCCGAGGGCACCTACTAGGTCTTAGGGGTCTTCTCATGGATAGATGATGTAGTGCTTAGATGCACTATTCTATATACATGAGCCTTGGTGCTCCCTTTTGTAGCCTTCTTGGCACTCCATTGTATATTCGACAGTTATATATATACATGGCTTTTTCATATATGTGTGTTATATTTTGTGTGGATGTGTTTATGTTCTTATGCAATCTTAATTTTATGTTTTTGATGATGAATGCAAGCTAACTATGATGTGTATGCCTAAGATGTATATGAATGATGTATGCAAATTTATATGATGTGCTATGGATGTTTATATGGATGATGTATGCAGGCTAACTATGTAAATGTAAGCTATATGATGTGTTATTAATTATGATGTGTTATAGATGCAAGTAAATGAATCTAAACTATATGAGAGGAATGCATGTTGTTCACATGATATTTTATAGTTCAAAAATTTTATTGACCATTTTTGTTGTCCATTTTTTGGCAATCGGGGGTACCAAATTTGGTGGTGTTCTGCAACTTGACTCACTATGAAGACATTGGTGTTTATACGCAAGAGGATATGGATGTTTATATGGAAGAAGATATGGATGTTGATATGGATGAAGATATGGAAGAAGATATGGATGTTGATATGGAAGAAGATATGGAGTATGCAATCCATAATTCAAGGTCTTGTCATACTGGTTAGATGTATAGCCTCAACCCACTTTATGAAGTATTCTGTGGCGGTTATGATGAATGTGTGTTGTCCTGAAGAGGAGGGTGAAATCTTGCCAATTAGGTCGAGGCCCCATTGTGAAAAGGTCTAGGGACTTTGTATTGGCTGCAAAGCTTGTGATGGTACGTGACTTAAATTGGCATGTGTTTGACATTATTTGTAGTTTTTGACATATGTGCAATAGTCATGTTCCATTGTGGGCCAATAATAACCCATGCATAATAGACACTTTGTGATGGACATTCCACTAAAAATGACCACCAAAAGTACCATCATGGGCTTCCTCGATGGCCCTTTGAGCCTCCCTAGGTTCGAGATATTGAAGCAAAATTCCATCATAACCTCGTTTATACAACACGTCACCCAAGAGGATGAAACGGGCTACCCTTTGCTTGAAAGTGCGCTTGACAAACCAAGACATGTCTGATGGGAGTGTTCCAAAATTTAAGAAGGCTATTATGGGTCTTAAACAAGACTCACATGATTTCTAGTTGATAAAGAAAACATCTTTTCCATCTTTTGGGTTAGTGCAAACAATGGCTGCTTTAGAGATTGTTGAGATTATTAGGGGCTGTACCTCTCCTAAGTCGTTCTTTGGAATTAAGGATCCAAGAGAGGCCATTGCATCTGTAAATCTATTAGTTGAATGAGGTAAGTTATTGATTTCATACCATTCAAATGTTGAGAGCAATTTCATTGCTACTTCATGATAAAGCTTAATGGTAGGTTCTTTGCATTGGTACTCTCCTGTTACCTATTTTACAACAAGTTGAGAATCCCCAAATATTCGGATACGCTTGATACCCATAGCTATAGCTGATTGAAGACCTAAGATTAAGGCTTCATACTTTGTTGTGTTGTTTGTGCATGAGAAGTCTAACTTGAATGATAAAGGGATGGGAATCCCTTGTGGTGTATGAAAGACAACTCCTACACCTTGACCTTTCTCACACTTAGATCCATCAAAGAATAAGGTGATATCGACATCTTCCTTGGGAATGACATATTTTCTACTTCAGTTACTAAAAATACCGAATCATTTGGGAGCTCAATAATCAGAGGATGATCACTAGGTAGTGGAGCTTTCGCAAGTTGATCAACGATAACCTGACCTTTAATGGATTTTTGGCTAACAAACTCAAGATCAAACTCTATAAGGAGCATTATCCATTTAGCAGTACGAGTGTTGTTATAAGTGTGAGACATCATGTAGCACAGAGGATTTTCTCTAGCTATGACATAGGTTATTTGGCTTAGCATATAATGTTGAAGTATCTTAGTTGCTAAAACCACCGCTAAGCATAGTTTTTCTACATAAGCGTATCTTGTTTCATAACTTACCAATTTTTGACTAATGTAATAGATTGCTTGCTCTTGATTTTGTTCATTTTTCTATGCAAGCATTGTCCCCAAAGTGGCTTCTGTAGCTAAGAAATAAAGATGAAAAGGGACTCCCGACCTAGGAGGAGTTAAGACTAGTGGTGAAGTTAGATAGCGCTTGACATCATCAAATATTTTTTGACATTCATTTGTCCATACAAATGCTACCCCCTTTTGCAGCAAGTGATTAAATGGCCTGCATTTATTGGAAAGTTGCACAATGAAGCATTTGATTGATTGAATTTTACCTTGCAAGCTACGCAATTCCTTGATGTTAGTTGGGGGTGGCATTTCTATGATGACCTTAACCTTATTTGGGTCCACTTATATGCCTATTTTGGAGATAATGAATCCTAAAAGTTTACCAGAGATAATGCCAAGGACACACTTTTTTGGATTTAATCTCACCTTATATTCTAACGGCCGATCAAAAATATTTTCCAAGATATCCATATGTTCTTGTTGGGTTTTAGATTTAGCCAAGAGATCATCTACATAGTCTTCAATGATTTTGTGCATGTAATCATGAAATATGTAAGTCATGGCTCTTTGATAAGTAGCTCCTATATTTTTGAGGCCAAAGGGCATAACCCTAAAAAAAAATGTTCCCCAAGGTGTTGTGAATGTTGTTTTATGTTGGTCATCAGGATTTATTCGAATTTGATTGTATCCTGAAAAACCATTCATGAAGGAAAGCATTTTGTGGCCTGCGCAGGTGTCGACAAGAGTATCAATGTTTGGTAGAGGGAAGTCATCCTTAGGACAACTTTATTTAGATCTCAAATGTCATTGCAAATGCGTATCCCCCCATTAGGCTTGTGAATGGGTACCATGTTTGAAAGCTACTTAGGATAGTCAATAGGAACAATGAAGTGAACATCTAGTAGTTTTTGTATTTCCTATTTGACTATGAGTGCTACGGTAGGATGCATTCTCCTAAGTTTTTGTTTGACCGGCTTGGTATCAAGACGTAAGGTGAGATTATGGACAACAAGGTTAGGATCAAGTCCAAGCATATCCTTGTAGAACCATGTAAACACCTCTTTATTTTTCTTGAGGAGAGCAATGAATTGCTCTTGTTCATCTGATGTTAAACTTTTTCCAAGTTTGACAATTTGGGGATTGTCAAGATCTGAACTAAGGTTCACATTGATGGTATCTTCAATGGAAATATGTGAACCTTCCTCAAGTTGATGTGGTGTTGGGATTAGATTAAAGTCATCTAAAATGACATCTAATTTTTCTTTCTTATCACTGTATAATTCTTCTTGAAAGACCTCGAGACTACTGGTAGAAAGTGATGGAGGTGAAGGTGGCGGTGAAGGAGGAATGTAGCAGGCTAAAGCCCTTAGCAATTCCTCGGATAGGATGAACTTCGAGAGGGAGGGTGAGGAGGAAATCCGGTCCAAATCAATAAGGCTAACTTCAATGGAAATTGGCTTTGGTAAATCGTATGGATTACGGAGTGGGGTGAATAAGTCAATAGGGTTCATATTGACTTAGTGGAAGGAAAGATGGTTTGACTGAATGGATAGATGGAACAATTGAATCAAAGCTGATGTCGAGGCGTGGTATCCCTGTAATAGTGAATGTGAACACATTAGAGCAACATTTTTATTTTCTTTAAGATGTTTTGTTGATTTTGATTTTGATTTTTTTTTATTTATGTACATATGTTACAATTCTTGGCTTATGTGGGTGGCTCAAGGCAGATTACCAGGTGGATCATCTTGTTCTTGTGGAAGAAGCAAGCGGAATATGAGATGATGGATGGGGAACATTCAGAGGTAAAACTCTTCTTGTTGGGTGATGGGGACAATGGGTTGTGACTCCTCTTCAGAATCATCAGAAGCATTTGACATGACTTCAAATTCTTCATAACTTTTATCGTCAGAATCAAAGATAGGATATGAAAAGTTAATGAGATCATCTTCATTTACTTCATCCATGCAAATTTATTTAAGGGTATGTTCAAGAGGAGATGTTGAGGGTAATGGGTGGATGGGGTGATCTTCATCATTGAGTGTAAGCTTCTTAAAGGCTTGCTCAAGAGAAGCGATGGAAGACAACGGAGTATAGCCTAAACCGGAACGATCATGGGCACCTCTATATGGGACCTCTAAGATATCATGCATCCCTTGCTCATGGGAACCTAGACCTTGACCTTGACAATGGAACATATTAAAGTATCAAGCTGGAAACTCCTCTATGTTAGGTATATTGTATGCCTAGGCTCTTTTGGTGGGTTTGCCCCAGTTGAGCAATCCAACCCTCCATAAACAAAGTTAATGCTATTTGGAGCGGCACTCATGTCGTAAACAACACCTATGGATAAAGGATAGTCTCGAGAACATCCAAAATCCTTAGGTGTGGGAATGTCTAGGGGTGTAATGGTGACATCTTGGACCACATACTCACCAATGCTCGGATTAGTGATGTGGAATTCTACTTGGGTTGATGATGTGGATGGCGAAGGCTCAAGTGGCTCTGGATTGGTTGTGAACGATGGTGAGTCAAAATGGCACAATCTAAAAGTTCAACTTGTGATACATTGACTGATGGAGTGGGATTGGATGGTGGTGTGGAATGATGAGATAGAATAGAAGAAGTGGTTGTAGAAGAAGGGGTAGATGTCATGTACGATGTGCTAACAGTAGACTGACTGTGACCACATGTACAAGAAGAAATGGATTTTTGAGGAGGTGATGTGATGGATGGCTCCTCTATGATGGGAGCCCTAGAAGAAGATGGAGATGGATTAGAAGAAGGTGGATTAAGATATGATGCAAATGGATTCAATGATGGCACCAAGAATAGATGAGTGGAATGTAACGTGGATTTATAAGGATTTGAAATGAAATTACAATACTTAAAAGGTTCGACATCCATAGGGATGCAATGGACTTGTCCATCATGAATGTATTTCAAGCATTGGTGAAGAATTGATGGAACACATTTTATTTACCTCATCCAAGGTCTACCAAGGAGTATATTATATACCATGGCTCCTTCCAAGACGTGAAACATGGTGTGCAACGTTCTGGCCCCTACTTCTATAGGTAAAACAATAGTGCCAACTGTGGTACACGTCGTTAAATGCTTTAAGGGTGAATGATGATTTTGAAATGTGGGATGGAGGTATTTTGAGGTGGATAAGAGCAGTGATAGTGATGATATTGATTGATGAGCCAATATCAATTAATACTCATTTGAATGGCTTTCCATCTATTAAGGCCATGATGTGCAGTGGAGGGTCCACCGATTCTAAACTCATTGATTTTATCTCAAAGTCATAGAAGGTAATTGATGGTTCCATGCATGTTCTAACACTCCCTACAAAGTTTTTAAAGGAATTAGAGTTTTGGGATTCTAACCCAATTGACTTGAGTATTTCCATTAAAGCTTCTCTATTCCTAGGGGATTTTTGGATAAGCTCATAGACAAAAAGTTTTGTTGATGCCATTTTCAAACTAGTGGTTAACCGACTGGTTAAAGTTACCGTTGGCCTTATTGGATGAAGGATGGGTGGATTGGATGGGTTGGATAGATTGATTGGCGAAGATGGATTTGAAGATGTTTGTATGGGAGGTGGATTTAAAGGTGTTGAACATTTTGTTGATTTTGCCTTTGCCCTCTAGTGACTACATGGACTGCTCCTACAAAGTTTTGGTATTGTTGGACATGATTTACTTGATTAGGAGGTGGTTTTTGATTGTTACCCCCTACATTATGTTGGACTTCCCCATAGGTAGAGGTGTCTGATATATGTCTAAATTTTGATTTTGTGGAGCTAAGGGGTTATCGATGCTAATGGACCCTAATTCTATTAGGTCTTGCACTATGTTTTTGAATACATGGCAGGAATAGATATCATGCCCATTTTGTCAATGATATGAGAAAAACAAGTGCTCTCTATAACCTTTAGGTCTTTTGGTGGGATCATCGAGCCTAATGTACAAAAAGGCTAATTTGTTGGTCTCATATAACCTTCAAAATATGCCTGAATATGATTCCCCTAAGGGAGTGTATTGATGCTGAGGTCGATTGAATTGGTGATGGGTAGGCTATTCCACAGTTGGTGCTGTGTTTTGTACCGTTGGTGCTTGGGTTACTGATGGGACCGCATGATAGGAAATTTGTTGTTGCACTAGTTTTTGAGCCATTACGAGTTGGTTCATGACCACTTGATTGACTTGATTAGCTATATTAGCCATTGAGGCTCGTGTGGATTTGGTTTGGTCAGATTGATTGTTTTGGTATTGGCATCTATTTTGCCATTCTTTCTTCTTAGGCTTAATGACACCCTCTTGGATTTTTATCTCCTCAATGACACTAGCCTGTGCTAAAGCATCCAAGATATGGGTTTTAAGCAACTCTTGGTAAAATTTTTGATAATTTATTCCATTGGGAGGGAGAATGAAAAATTTGTGATGACTGCCCTCCAACGGTTTCCAAAATCATAGATAGGTTCCTCATACCATTGTTTCAAGTAATATATATCCGATAAGGACACCTTCTTCTCAATGTTAAGGGTGAAGAATTCCAAGAATAGATCTATCAATTGATCAAAAGTATAACTACTATGTGTGGGTAATTGATTGTACCATTCAATGGCATCTCCCCCTAATGTTTGAGGAAATGAACGGATCATAAGAGCATTATAATTGCTAATCAAAAAACATACGTGTACAAATGAACTCACATGCTCTTTAGGATCCTCGATTCCCCTAAACTTGTCAAATTTTGGTACTGTAAAATCTGTCGGATAAGGCGGTGATGGTACCGATGGATGGATTGGTTGGTGGATCAGTTGGCTTAATGTGAGATTTTGACTCATTACCCCTAGTGATTTTTGCATCAACTGATCGATTTGATTTTGCATTGCTTGGAATCTAAGATCTTCTGCTCGAATGTGAGGACCTTGGATTATGTGGTGGTTAGTTGATGGGCTAGATGGTAGATGTTGGGGTGTGACCAACATGTTGTTATGGAATGAATTGGGTTGGGTATGTGGGGAAGATTGATGGTTGAGATATGGGGATGATTTATGAGGATGATGATGGAGAAATGGATTGTGTTGTTGGTTAGTGGTAATGTTGATTGGTATGGTGGATGTGTGGAGTGGTGGTGGATTGGGTATGGACACTATGGAAGATTAAGGGACCAATGCTGGATTCTGATTGGTGAGCGAAGGTTGATTTGGAACTCCTTGGGTCATATGATCTATGCAAGCTGACTGTTTTCCTTTTGTTCATTGTGAAAGCAATTTGTTGATAAGCTCTAATGTATCCGTAAGTTCCTGATTTGATAATGTGTCAAATGATGGGGTTGTGGTTGTATGAGATGATGGATGAGTCAATGATGATGGGTGATTAGTCATGGTCATGCTGGATAAGTGAGATGATGGAGGTGTGGATGACATGGTCATGTTGACTAAGTGAGATGATGGAGGTGTGGATGATAATGTATGAGAGGACATGGGTATGGTGCAAATTGCATTTGATGTTACAACTTGGAGGCTAGGGACTTGTGAGGCAGCATTGACATACTCCTCATACAAGGGGTTGGTATAGGTGGATGTGAGGTAAGTGTTTGGAACACTTGGGCTTTGTGGTGGTTGGCTCATGGAGGAAGGCATACCATATTCATAAATTATATTAGGATATCCTTGGGAAAGGTAGGTGGCAGCCAATTTGGATTCTTCCAAACCTTCTAGGCTAAGGGGTTCTAAGACATAGTTAGAAGCCTTGTTAAGGTCCTGCACTCAATCCATGTCTATGTAGGTGGTGGCTGTCTCCACATTGTGTGAATGTGTCTCTACTTGAGAGTGGGGTGGATGGGATAATCTAGACAAAGTGGTCTGAACCATATTGGATGGGGCTACCGAAGTAGTGGGCTCATGGGAACTGTTATCCATTAAACTACTTTGGTTTATTATTTTCTTTTGTTGTTGTGTTAGCACCATAAAGTAGTTAAACCAGTGATTCAAAGCTTATCTAAATCACACATATTAACAACATTTCCAAAATTTAAAGGAAAGAAAAAAACCAATACTAGGGTTCACCTTGTGTGGCTTACCTTGTTCATTAATTATTTTCTTTAATTAATGTGAATTTCCTTTTAGAATTGTTGGCTTATGTGTTTTGATGTAACTTAATCTTGTTTAATGAAAAACAAAGGTAAAAACTATGGCTAGCTGGGGTAATGAGATTCTTGTTGGTAATGACCTCCAACAAGTTTTCTCGGGGGTTGTCCTATGGTGTCTAGGGGTAGAGATTTGATGGATGGAGATGAATGCCATTGTAACAAAACCTCAAGCAACAGTTGGTTATGAAATCCAACTATTACTATTAAAAAGTGGAACGTGCAGGTGTGTGTGATTTATTTTATTAGATTTCTCATTCTCTATGGTGTGCAAACAATATTAAAGATTAATAAATTCACTAATCTAAATCAGAAGCCAACACAAAGACGTAAATTTCACCTAAAGAGCGTAGAGTACACCCTTAAAATCCCCTGCCTACAAATTATTAAAGTCACAAGAGCAACCAGAGGGTTCGTCCACCTCTCTACCAAAGGGGCCAGCCGAGGGAAGGATTACTTTATGTGTCAAGATGTTGTTCCTATTTAGATATGTAAAATTAAAGTGATCTTTAACCCTACAATGCAAAATCTAGGATGCGTTTCTGTTTCATATGCACTCAAAAATGCAAACAATCACCTAGATCTACAAATTTTAGGACAAGAAATGCATTTGATATAATGAAACACACACAAACCCTAAATGTAACTTGCTGCAAATTCTTTCCCAGATTACTTAATGTTAAGCCCAAAAACAACGAAAAACAACAACAAAAAACAGAATATGTAAATTATTAAATGGAGAACTAGGGTTACGAAACTCACTTGGAAGCCTCAACTTTGCTCCAAATTAATGCTAGGCATAGCTGGGCGCCTGCGTAGGAACAACAGAGCACATGCTAGGCGCACAAGGATGCCTACGTAGTGTGGAAGAGCGCTTGTATGATCTTTGGAACTGCTGTAGAATGCTTCAAAAACCCTAGCGATGAATGTAATGACTTTTATATTTTCTAAAAATCTTGCAACGAACAACAATAAAATTAAGTTAGAAAGGTAGATCTATCAAATAATGAAACCCTTGTGGGGTACCACCATGATCACTATTTGTGAATGCAAGAAAATGACACTTAAAATAGAATAACAAAAAACCAAATAATGCAGTGAGGCACAAAGATTGCACAAAAGAATATATTCAATAAAATAGGGGGAGCCAATAAACTTCTTTATTACAATCAGTGTTCTATGTGAATATTTGATACAATAGATTACAATGGCACTAGGGTTCTCCGAAACCCTAGCTAATAACAATAGAAGTATCTTTAGATTTGGGTGTGTCCTTGATTCCAACAGGTTGAGTGGGCTTCAGATATCCAAGGTTGGGCCACTCCAGCTTCAACAACCATCAAAAAATATGTGAAATTTGTAGATCTGTATACACAAAACAAAACAAAGGGAGTTAGTAATACCTATGAGGGCTCCACAGTGTGAGGCCCTCAAACATCAATAAAACCCTAGTTTAATAGTGAAGTAAGAGAGCATGCAAGATCAACAAATTGTTAAATAAAATACATTAAAATGAGATATACCTTGCTTTGGTTCAGTTATTGCTGATGGCATGGAGCAACAGACTTAGATCCATATTTTTGTGGTTACAACAGGCTCGAATGCACACTAAGCAGACTCTGAAGTGAGCTTCATAGGATCTAGTGTGCACTTGCAGGATACAACAGGCTTTGGAGAGTGCCTATAGTATACAACAGGCTCTGGTGAGCGCTTCGTAGGCTCTGTAGCGAGCCTCGCAAGCTCTAGAAGGTGCCTACAGGTTAGGGCAGAATATGTAGCAGTAGATCGAGGAGGTGGAAACGAATGCGAAGGATGGATGGGGGCTATGACGGTGATGGAGGATGAATGGGGGATGGTTGGAATAGCAAAAGTCTTGTTGGCGAGCTAGGGATTCAGATTTTCAGGATTCTATGCTAGGGCTTCACCAATAATTCCTCCAAGGTGCAAATGTCTAATTCTCAAGGTTTCAATGGATTCTAGGGTTTGAGCATTTACAAATGCCCTTATTTATAATCCAACCTAGGGTTTTCTTAGGGTTTTAGCCTTACACTTTTGATCATGTGGCTAAGATTAAATTAGATCCTAAGGTTGAGATTACTTTTTGAATGTGACATGGATTAATGAATATGGACGGTGGAGATTAGAATGGATCGGATGGTTGTGGTTAATTGAGTTTATAAATACATATTTTATAATAAATATATTATAATATAATATAAAATATTATATTAAATATTAAATAATATAAAATAATATAAAAATAATCCCAATTAGGCTAGGAAATGGCGAGAAAGGGCTAAAATGGGCCTTTTGAAGGCGGGAAGGGCTAAAGTAAGCCTTTTGAGGGTGAGAAAGGTGTATGGAGGACAAGTGGATGGTGGGAATGGTTAGGATGGAGGATTAGTGGCTGTAATTTTGTGTATACACATGCAATGTGGATGATCCTACAAATGACACTGGCGAAGTGGGTTCTAATATCTCCTTAGTTTGATCCTGGAGATCTTATTATTCCATGGGACTTGGAATTTTCTCAATGGCTATGGTTAGTGCTTCCTTGGGCTTTCTTCCCTCAACTAAGGGTGCCTTTAGCTTCTGATTGTCTTTTGGCGTAGACATTGATGGTATCTTAGAAGCATTAGTCATGTTGGGAACAATATGAGGTGTTTATGTAGATGGGCCTTTTTGTACCCCTTTGTCTTTATCATTTAGTTGCGTAGCTAGAGATGAAGGTCCTACATACAAGTAGGTAGAAGGAATCACAAATTCTCTAGGACAATCTACCTGATGGAAATATCTGAATGGCTCTTCATCAGCCAAAACCATATAGACACTGTTATCATGCACATACTTGACACATTGGTGTAAAATCGAAGGAACACACTTCATGTCCCTTATCCAAGGATGCCCTAGGAGGATGTTGTATTGCATGACCCCTTCCAAGACATGACACATCACGGGGATGGTATTATGCCCCACCTTGATAGGTAGAACTATCATTCCCACAATATTTCATAAAGAATCATTGAAAGCCCTTAATGTGTAGGCTCCCAGAATGATATTGGACTTGGGGATATTAAGGTGCTCTATTGCTGTTGTTGTGATGATGTTGATTGACATACCTATATCGATCAAGACCTGCTTAAAATGTAAATCATTGAATGATACCACAATATGTCTGGTAAGGCAGTATGTACTATCTTAATCTCATAATCGTAAAATTAGATTACAAGTTCTTGGCATTCTTGTACTTGTCCCAAAAAATGGGTGAATGCATTGGGATCTTGTGGTTGGAGATCAATTGTCCTTAAAATATCCATCAAGGTCTCCCTATGCTTTGGGGACTATTGTATGAGATCATAGATGGATATCTTGGTCGGAGTCATTTGTAATTTTTGCTCAAGTCTACTTCGAATAGTTACCATAGATCAGGTTGGTGGACCTGGAAGGTTTTTTTGCATCTGCATTTGCCTAGGTGTAGTGGGGACATTAATGGGAGCTGTAGGAGGTTGAAGTTGACCATACCGTCTACTCCTGGTTGCTATATTAAAAATTTCAACCATCCCAACACACCCGTGGGTAGGCGTATAAATTTGAACTTGATTGACCTAGGCCCCTTGCCCTCTAGGGTCCTCATGGTTTGGTATTGGGTTTTTGTATATGCCCATATCTCTATTATTTGGAGCCAATGGGTTGTCGACTTTAAGTTCTCCTGCCTCAATCATGTTTTGCATCTGGTGCTTGAAACCAACGCAAACCTCAATGTTATACCTCGGTATCCTATTATAAAGGTAAAATTGATCTTCCCTATATCCTTTTGGCTTAGGATGGTTGGGATCTATGAGAGGTATATCAAGGAACCTGATATTTCTTGTCTCGCTCAATTGGTTGAAGATTTCTTGCATTGATTCCATAAATGGTGTGAAATAACAAGGGGACTTGCGTTCTCTGTTTCACCCTTGATTGTTCTTTTTGTCATAATTGGCTGGTGGGGGCTGTGCTTGATAATTTTGGGGTTATTGCGTAGCCCCATCCCTAGGTGTAGCCAATACCACTTGATTAACTGGAGTAGGGTTTGCCTGCTTCTGCTTGTTTTTGCCATTTTTGTCATTTTTGTTCCACTCCTTCTTGGTTCGGAGTTTGATGGTTCCCTCATCTACTTTTATGTCCTCAATGAGTTTGGCCTATGCCAAGGCTTCCTCAAATGAGGGGTATTTTTGAAGTTGTATCAAGAGAGAAATGTGTTTGGAAGAACTCTTAGTGAACATCTAGACGATATTTTATATGGGGACTAAGAATGATAATTTTACCATGACCTTTCTCCATATATTCCCATAATCTATTACTGGCTCATCATCATAATGTCTCAAATTGGCCAGGTCTGACAAGTTCACTTTCCTCTTAGCACCAAAGAAACACTTCAATAAGGCATTTACTAGTTGTTCAAAATTAGATATGTTATGCTTGGGAAATTGGTTGAACCATTGGGTGGTAGCGCCCAAAAATGTCATAATGAACATCCTTAGCATAAGAGCATCATTATCTTCAAGATAAAAATATGCATTGATGAAATTGGTAACATGCTCTTATGCATCCTCTTCACCCTTAAAATTTTCCAACCTAGGCATCTCAAAGTTCTTAGGATATGTAAGGCTAGGAACTGATGGGCACAATGGTTGGTTGTGTATTTTGATCAATTTTGGTTGGTTCCTAGTCATCTCTTGTTTCTCAAAGGATTTCATCTTTTCAGTGAGTGTTTGGAATGCCTTTGAGGTGAGGAGTTCCTCCTCTTGCAAGCCCCCTCATGGTGGCAATGGAGGTAATCCTCTATCCACTTGATTTGTTCTATTTTCTTCCCTCCTACGAGAGGATTAAGGATGTGTCTGATCTTGATCTACCAGGTTTACCCTTTCTCCACCAGTTGGATTTTGCTCATGATTTGGAGGGTGGTTTTATTGCAAGTTTCCTTCTTGTCTAGTGTGCCCCTCTCTTGGTGAGTCAACGTGTTTCTCTCTTTGATGATCATTTCCATTTTCTTGTTGGTTGGTATGAGCTAGTTTCTCAGCTTGCTCTCTTAAGTGTTGCTCATGTTGGCGTAAAATAATTTCTCTTTTCTTGTCATGTTTGAGATATTCTACAAGCTCTCGATCTTTGTACAAGGTATTTTATAACCGTCACATGTGATTAACTTGCACTGTTATAGACAAATCATGCTTATCTAATCCTATTCTAGTGGTTTTGATTCATAGATTCCTTGAAGAGGTTTCTACTGTTTCTTTGCTCTTGCTAGCTAATGTAACTTGTTCAGTATATTGTTGAGTGTCTCTATGATCATACTTTGTATGTTTACTATGGGATCACCGTGAAGCACCCCTAGTTTGATAAGTGGGCTTAGAAGTCATGGTTCATGAAATTCTAGATGCAAAATTATTTATGGCTACGATTTTGGGAGCTGGTCTTAAATAAATCCTATCCAACTCATCTAACTATCTTGTTTTCCATGGTTGATCCTATGGGGTACCATTTATCCCAATGAGGTCATATTCTATTGGAATCCTTCCTATTGTGTGGAGGATATCTTTTGTTTGATGTTTATGACTAGATGTATCTCTGGTTTCATCCCCTTCAGTGGGCTGATATGTTCTAAATATCTCATGTGAATGTTGGGATGTTGTAACCCCTATGTGTCCTTTTGATGATGAAGGTTTTATGGTTAACCCCTTTATCCATGAGGATGGAGGCATGGTTGCATCATCATATATGTGTGAAGAATAGGTTTTAGAACCTCTCTTATGTCCATGTAGGGAGGAAGCTCTTGAGGCCTCCTCGTGTCTTTGAGAAGTTTCTATGTTTTTGGAGGAAGCCCTTGAGGTTTCCTCATGTATCCTTGATGATGATGGTCATGAGGCCTCTTTGTATTTATGTGATGTAGTTCCATGATGTTACTCACTATTTGGGATTTCTTGAGGATAACCCCCAAGGGTTGAGTTATCACCCCTAAGACTCACGAAACTGCATCTCACGGTATTACGAGTGGGTATTCCAATGTGAATACGACTTCGCCTATGGGTATGTGTTGCTTCAGATTATCCCTCGATATCAGATCAAGGATATTTACTTCTTGTTTTGACCATTGTGTTTACAAATTTAGCTTTTTGTGTTGCACTTAAATATAACCAAACAATATCAAGAAAATATTTATCTTGATTACCAATTTAAGTGTGCCCTAAAATGTTTGCTGTATTTTGATGTTTTGTTGTTTTTTGTTTCTTGCTCTTGTTTTGAATTGAGAATGAGGAGACTCATCCATAGTTATAATCAAGAACATTCATGCCAAACATAGAGACTAGGGTACACCGCTTAAATCCCAGTGGGGGGTTCGCCTAGCTCTTCTACTCTGAACCAATTGTTCCAATAGTGGGAGACAATTTGAACACAAGTAACTTAGTACCACTATAAGTAAGTTCCTAATTTTGTTTCTAGGAAGCTCTGAGGGGCAAGCCAGTGGAAGGAGATGAATTCCAATGTCACCAGACTGAATTGAGGGTTGGTGATGAAATCCAACTCCCCAATGTTTAAAATATGCATGCGTGTGTGGGGTTCATTTTAAGTTTGCATAAATAA